>JAODAL010000038.1:225000-531488 GCA_025379985.1 Phyllomedusa bahiana
GCATGATCACTAAGACTAGGAAAGGGGGGGCATTGATTGAACAAGGGATCTGAAAAGATAACATAAGAGATCATCAGCCCCCAATGTACGTCAGCAGCTGTATTATGTATCCCAATCACACAGCACAACTAATCTCACATCTACTCATCTCCCTCTCGGCACAGTATGTACTGCACACACTAGTGACTGAGGCTTGTACATATAACATAGGGAATAGGTGCAAATGTGAAACAAGAAGAACCAACTATGATAAAAAACATTGTACATCGATCAACAACAGCACTAAAGCTCCCTGCGTAATATTGTGTAGGCCCATGTGTGACCAAAACAGCTGTAACACAATGAGGAATGGGCGCCACAAGACCTGTGAAGTAGTCCTGCAGCTGATCCTTAAAAAAGACCGGTGTCTGTTATACTGAATCCATGTGTTCCCTGTGAAATACCAATTCTGGAGCATCTTCTCTTATGACTTTGTATTGTGCTTTTCCTCTGTTATTCCTCCTGGTAATATTATTACTGAATCTGTCAGCTGGGTGTTACCATTCCAGTATCCAAATGGTAAGACCCAGCTGACCGATTCAGAAATAAACTTTTAGAAGGCGTAAAAGAGGAAAAACACAGAGTTATAAGAGAAGAGGTTCCAGAATTATTTCACAAGTATTTACTAAGACAAGTCAGGAACGGACACGGGTCCTTTATAAGTGCTAAAACTCTGAGCTACGTCCTTCATGTCCAATAAATCCTACAGATACTGGATCGGATTGAGATCTGAAGAATTTGCAAGTTAAAAAGATACCTAGAAATATTTGTAAAAGTTTGCTGACCACTGCATACCAGGAACACCCCACAAGACATGGGGCGACATTTATGAACGTTGGCGCATAGACGCCTCTTCTAAATCGCTTTAAGGCAGTGTAGACTGCACCAGAATGTATGAAGCTGTTCTTCTCAGGGCATTATAAGGGGAGTGTAGAGCCCTACCACAAGTCTGGTAGGCACCACCCCTTTTCCCGGTCTGGCTGTTTTTCGCAGGTATAATACAGGGCAGTGTAGAGCCAAAAAAACAATCTGGCTAGGCACCCCTTTCCATGTTGGGTATTTTTTTTTCCATAATCAGGGGAGTTAAAATACCACAATCTCTCAGGCACCATTTTTCCGGGGTTAAACCTTTTATTCCGGCAAATTTTCCCCCAAATTACCCACAAATCCCCCGTGAATACGGGGCGGGGCCGGACCCCCGGGGGGCCCGTCCCCCCCCAAAACAATATTTTTTACCCCTTTTCCCCCGTAAAAA
Source organism: Phyllomedusa bahiana (assembly GCA_025379985.1). Taxonomy (NCBI): domain Eukaryota; kingdom Metazoa; phylum Chordata; class Amphibia; order Anura; family Hylidae; genus Phyllomedusa; species Phyllomedusa bahiana. The sequence goes on from JAODAL010000038.1 coordinate 226,295, forward strand.
ATTTTCATTTTCCCCTTTTCCCCCCCCCCCCTTTCAGGGGGGGCCAACCCTGTTTTTGGGGGGTTTTTCCGGAAAGGTTTGGGTTGGGGGGGGCCCCCCCCCCTTTTGGGCATTGGGGGAATGGCGCCCATCCTCGGCAAATAAGCCGTGTAAAGGGCCCTTTCCCTGGGCTGTTCTTCTGCAGGGATAATACAGGGATGTAGAGCCAATACCCAAAAATCTGGCTCAGGCCCACCTTTACCCCCGGGTTTGGTGTTTTTGCAGGGCATACATAAGGGCTGGGAGAGCCAAAACCCTAAGTCTGGGTCAGGCACCCCTTTACCTGGTCTTTCTTTCAGGTCAAATACGGGGGAGTGGGAAGCCAAAAACCCCAAGCTGGTCAGGCACCCCTTTTCCCTGGGCTGTTCTTTGTAGGTCATTTTAATTAAAGGGGAGGTAGAGCCCAAAACCAAAGTCTGGCTCAGGCCCACCTTTACCCCGGTTGTTCTTCTGCAGGTATAATAAGGGAAGTGTGTCCCAATTCCCAAAATCTGGCTCAGGCACCACCTTTTCCCTGGTCTGGCTGTTCTTTGCAGGTTTAACATTAAAAGGGAGTGTAAGCCAATACCACAAGCGGTCAGGCACCCCCTTTACCCCGGTCTGTTTTTGCAGGTCTTTCTACACATGTAGAGCCAATACCACAAACTGACTCAGGAACCTTTCCCTGGGCTGACTGTCTTCGCAGGGATACATACAGGGCATGTAGAGCCAAAACCAAAGTCTGGCTTACACCACCTTTTACCCGGTCTTTTCTTCTGCAGGTCTATTACGGGCAGTGTAGAGCCAATACCCCAAAGTCTGGCCAGGCACCCCTTTTCCCGGTCTGGTGTTTTTCGCAGGTCTACTCAGGCAGTGTAGAGCCAATACCCCAAGTCTGGCTCAGGACCACCCTTTACCCCGGTCTGTTTTTGCGGTCATACATACAGGACAGTGTAGAGCCAATACCCACAAGTTGGCTGGGACCACCCTTTTCCCGGTCTGGTGTTTTCTGATCTAATACAGGGCAGGTGAGCCCCTTTCAAAGTCGGCTCAGGGACCCCTTTACCCTCTTGGCTGTTTCTGAGGTCAACAACAGGGATTGGCCAAATTCCAAAGTCTGGCTAGGACCACCTTTACCCTGGTCTGGCTGTTTTTCTGAGGCTACATACGGGCAGTGTGAGCCAATACCCCAAGTCTGGCTCAGGCACCCCCTTTTCCCCGGTTGTTTTCGCAGGAAATTTTTACAGGGCAGTGTGAGCCAATACCACAAGTCTGCTCGGCACCACTTTACCCTGTCTGTTTTCTGCAGGCATACATACAGGGCAGTGTGACCAATCCACAAATCTGGCAGGGGACCCCTTTACCCTGGTCTGTTCTTCTGCGGGGGATACATACAGGAAGTGTGAGCCAATACCACAAGTCTGGCTCAGGCACCCCCCTTTACCCTGGTCTGGGTTCTTCTGCAGGGGCTACTACGGGGCAGTGTAGAGCCAATACCCAAAGTTGGTCAACCCCCACCTTTACCCTGGTCTGACTGTTCTAATTTTTCTGCAAGTAATTTGGGATCAGAGAATCATAAATGTGTTACTCTATGAATGTGGTGCAAGCCCCAGAACGCCCCAAATCTTTGGGGCCCAAAATTTGGGTGGCTGTTCATTACATTTTTTTGGCACAAAGTACACCAGAAAACTGGTGCAGCCCCATTCAAACACGTCGCCCATGATGTTTTGGAGATGCTCAGTCTAACCTTCACAATCGGGAAGCTCTTTCGTTCAGATCCTTTTCCCTGTTCAGATTTCCCTCCCTGTTTTTAAAAACCTCAACCTCGGAAGCAGTTCCACTGTTAATATATACCACAATAGGCCACTGTCACCGAGACAATCAATGTTATCCCCGTCATCTATTGCTGGTCTTTCATTTTCCCCAACTGGTCCATAAATCCCTTTACTGATGTCCAAGACAAGGTCAGCAAATTTTGTGGATATTTAAAACTACGAACTAATAACGAAGAGAAGGTAAAGGAAATAGGATAAATAGTAGTTTTGGTTTACAAAGACCAGGTTCATCAAGGCCAACCCATAACCCCCACAGTGTTTATCCGAAGAAGGCGAAAACCCTATGACACGGATCCAACTATCCCTTCAAAAAGAAAAAATACCTTCCCCACTCAAAAAAGGCATCAGAATAATCCTGGATCAGTGCCTCTCCAAAATCCGTCCCCCAAAACCCGTGGTTTTTTTTAAAAAAGGGATCAAAACCCCTTGGGGGTATTCAATAAATTCGGCACAGCCTCATGCTGCGTGGGGGAAAAGTGGAGAAAAAACCCTACCTTACACCAGGCCAAACAAGTGCACACAACCTCCAGGATCCCAGGTGAAGGTTTACCCCCATTGCCTTTCCTTTGGCTGTTGAAACCGGTGATAGATCCATGTCCCAGCCCTTATGCAGCCCTTTAACATCCCCTCATGTTCAAGAACCCCCCCCCCTTTCCAAAAATCCGCAAGTTTTGATGGGGCAGGATCAATGTGACCGCGTCTTACTGGCATTGTAAAATCCTGAACTGGTTACTGGAAACAAGAGCTGCTTTGTATGTGCTCAGAGCTACCACCCCAGAGGGTTTTATTACACTGGGGACATGCAGGCACACCGGTGCACCCAATTCGTGTAGTGCCGCCCACAGCAGTAAGCAAGGCCTAGGTGATGCATTGCTAGAGAAGCGATGAACAGCACCATCAATTACTCAGATATAGGTTTTACCTATATGTGGGAAATTTACAGCATTACCATATACAGTATACAGCATGTATATGCCCAGTCAGCACCGCCAGATACCAATGAACGTCACAGGCTTCATCTGCTGACAGGCCTCATCACATTATACACCCAACGTACAAACAAAATTGCTTGAGATGGCTCTTTCCATTGTTTGCTATTCCAGCAGTAATGTGGACGAGGTGCGAGGCGTCATGCGCTTGGTTAAAGGGGTTTTCAAAGACATTTTAAAAACCTCCCTACCCCCTCCCACTCCGCTAAAATAGAAAATTAACCCATGCTTACCTCTCCCATCAGAGCTCCAGTGCTCCCCCCCACCCCCCCAGTCCCGCACTGATGATGATACATTCATGGATCACATGATGCTACAGCCAATCTCTGACCTCAGCAGTCAAATGACTGCATGTACAGCGTGTGACCACAGAGGTCAGTGATTGGCTGCAGCATCATGTGATCCATGAACGTGAACATCATCAGTGCGGGACTGGGGGGGGGCGACGAAACTGGAGCTCTGGCAATGTTGGAAGGGTGGTGATGGGAGAGGTAAAGATGGGCTCATTTTCTTTTTAAGCACAGTGGGAGGTTTTTTAAAAGTCTTGGAAAATCCCTTTAAGCCATGTGAATGGAGCCTGGGTATTTTCTTATGGCAAATATGCTGGCACTCCATGTGGCACCATTCTCCAATAAAAGCATTGCATATCCTATGGTATCATGGGCATAATGAGGGAAAGAATGGGCAAACCACTGCAGAAAAAAAACCCAGAATAAAACATAACTTGTAGGAAAACAGGATATAAAAAATAACGAACAACCCTTAATTTACAATTTCAACAACATAAATAGACTAATCTCAATATAACTTTATAGCCAACCATGAAAATGTATATATATCTATATACTATATATATATCTATATAATATATATAATATATATATATAATGTAGGTGGATAGATAGATAGACATAGATCGATAGATATGAGATAGATAGATATGGGATAGATAGATATGGGATAGATAGATAGTTAGATATGGGATAGATAGATAGATAGACATAGATAGATAGATAGATAGATAGATAGATAGATATGAGATATATAGATATGAGATAGATAGATATGGGATAGATAGTTAGATATGGGATAGATAGATATGAGATATATAGATATGAGATAGATAGATAGATAGATAGATAGATATGAGATAGATAGATATGAGATAGATAGATAGTTAGATATGGGATAGATAGATAGATAGACATAGATAGATATGAGATATATAGATATGAGATAGTTAGATAGATAGATAGATAGATAGATAGATAGATAGATAGATAGATCTACACACACATACAAAGCTGTGCAGTTATGGTCAGGATAGTCCATATGGCAAACCTGCTGGCACTGCCCGTCTGTTTCACTTACTCCAAGATGGAGATGTTGGGCTATGCAGCTGCATGAGGAACGCTTACTAAATGAGAGATACCGGCCACTATGGACGATTGTCGACTAAGTTCAAGTAACCAATTTGTTGCATATTGGATGTTGTTTTGCAAGAGTTTTAATAAATGAAAGTGTATAATTAAGATATACCTACCTGTTACTTACTGAAATCCGGCACTTCATGTGCCCCATTCTTCAGTAAAAGCATTGCATACCCTATAGTGCCAAAACCAATGATGGTCAAGTATGGGCAAACCGATCCTGTAGGATCTGTGACTTTGCTGTAGGTATGAAGCCTGAGACGCATGATATGACTGATTATCACACGTGTGACTATTCTACAGATCCACTTGTGACCAACAGGAGAACAATAAGTCAAGTCCTGCATCCTAAGCCTCATGCCTAAAGCAATGGTACAGATCCACAATGCAGCAGCTATAGGATCTATCAGCCCATACTTCACCTCCATATAACCGTGATGCCATGGGGGTATGCAATGCTATAATTAGAGAATGGTGCCACATAGAGTGCCAACAGATTTGCCACTGGGGCTTCCTATAGTGGACTACCTTGACCATGGCCCTGTCCCGCCTTTGCAAACAGTACTGCCAAGGTGATGCCAACATTTAGATTCAATCAATGTAATAGGACATAGCTGGCTGCTATAGCTCATAAGAACATTGAAAGGGAAATAAATAACTGTAGCTCCCAGCACCAACAAAACCAGATATCACCCTGGAATTATTGTGAAAGAATATCCCAACCCGGCAGCAAGTCGTGGAGCCAGCCCTGACTTCATCCACAGTAGCCATTGGCCATATTTGGTGACTCTTCCAGAAGGTACGAGAGGCTTCCGGAAACCTCCTGGAGGTTTTCCCCAAAAGTTATCCCATATTGCCTTGGTGCCAGGATGATGGCTTAGGGTCCTGACACACATACATAGAGCATTACTGAATGCAGATTTTCAATGCAGGGTACAGGTACATCTGCTATGTATTTATATTTGAGCTGCTGATTTTTATAAAGGGGTTGTCCACTAAAAAACAAATGACATGACCTTGGGGCCAGGGTGGGCAAAAAAAGGGAAAAAAATCTGAGACCTTCCTATCCTCCTCCGCTGTGGAGCTCACTGACAATCCGCTCCTCTTCACTTTTGGGTTCTGGTCTCGCACTTTATTGTAAGTGAATGGAGTGCGGGCCTCTTCTCTGTGTCGAGACAAGAACTCGGAAGTGAAGAGAAGCGGATCATCGGCGAGCTGCGGAGCGACAGTGGACAGATGGGTAAGTATCAGTTTTTCTCTTGCCCACCCTGGCCCCAATGTCACGTATGGTAATTGTTTTCTAATGGATAACCCCTTTAAGAGTCCAGTAAAGCTGACTGATGACCGTTGTGGGGGGAAATGACGTCACTCAGATTTCCTGAGCACTATAAAGTTAGATTATACAGTACAACCATCTGGTGTCCATGAAAGCTGGGTGATGTCTCATCTCCAACAACAGTTGTTACTCGACTTGCCTGGAATCCTGAATAAATGGTACGGTAATTTTGTGTCACTATATAACAATTTACTGACAAGGAAAGCCATGTGATTACAAATCCCCCACAACAGTCACCGGCCCGTTCTCCATGAAGCAAATGGTTGTATTCATTTACAAAGAAAAACTGCAATGGGAACATGTCACCCAGCTGTCCTGTGACCAGGTAAATGGGTGTATCTTATAAATAGGGCATAGCCTAAGAAAATTAAAAAAAATTAAAAATCTGTGGTTGTTCCCGACAGGTCTGTTTTACTAAATCCTTGTGTTCCCTTAGAAATGACAATTTTGGAGCATCTTCTCTGCTGCACTGGTTCTGTGTTATTCCTTTTAATCCTTCCCAATCTGTCAGCTGGGTGTTACCAGTCAGGGGTGTTTCCCTGCACGGTCTGACATTGCCCAATCAGAGATGACAGCACGTATGTAACACCCAGCTGACAGATTCAGTAACACATTCCTAGGAGGAATAATAGAGGCAGGACCAGTACAGAGTTATAAGAGAAGAGGCTTCAGGATTGTTATCTCTCAGGGAACCCAAGAATTTACTAAGACAGCCATGTCAGGAGAAGGCACAAATCCTCTTTAAAAACATGATTCACTCGTCACATTCCTACATCTTCCTGTAGACATTTTCCAAAGCAACTATACAAACACCACTTTAGCATTTAAAAGTAAAGCAAAGAATTCATGCACAGGTTATTGCATTATCTCTACAAGCCATCGCTCAGCTCAAATGGATTGTGAGGGAGCACGGCAAGCCCCTCATACCTCACCGTGAATTACTGCAGGAGACGCACATCACATCATCCATCACCATATAAAATGTCATTTCAGCCTCAAGACCATCAGTTATGGCGCGTTACGGAGGGTGCTTCCGGGAACAGGGTACTCAGGAAAACTTGTTTGTAGAAAAAGATACGTACAGATATATGTGTATATAGATATGCACATACAACACACCTACATATGTATATAGATATGCACACACAACACACCTACATATGTATAGATATGCACACCCCTACATATACATCCACACATACTGTATGTATATAGGAATGATCACACGCAACACAAATACATACATATGTATACAGATCTGATCACACACAACACGAAAACATATGTATACCGATATGATTACACACACATATGTATATAGATATGCACACCACTACATAAAAATCCACACATACTGTATGTATATAGTAATGATCACACACAACACACATACATATGTATGTATATAGATATAATCACACACAACACACATACATATGTATATAGATAAGCACACACCGACATATAGACACACACATACTGATGTATACAGGGATGATCACACACAACACAAATACATGTGATCAAACACAACACACATACATACATACGTATATAGATAAGCACACACCTACATATAGACACACACATATGTATATAGATATGCACACACAACACACACACACATATATATATATATATATATATACACACACACACAACACCTACATATGTATCTAGATATGCACACACCTACATATAGATACAAATGCATGCTTATAGCTATGCACACACAACACACACACACATATATATATATACACACCCACACACATACATACACACACACAACATACCTACGTATGTATATAGATACACACATATGTATATGGATATACATACATGTGCTAGAAGGCCTTTGTCATTCCACAGCATGGGGCATCATGCACCTCCTCTGTGTTTTCATTCTCTGTTATCTATGTGTATATTTATATGCACACACAACACACATACATAAAAATAATACACATTTATAACAGAGAACGACAACACAGAGGAGGCGCTCGATGCCCCGTGCCTCAGAATGACAAGGCCTTCTAGCACATGGGCCATCGTGTCATGTCAAAAAATTAACCACACCAACAATAAAATACAGTAAGAAAATTATAAGAAGAGCAAAACTGATTCATTTTTTTCTTATAAACCTGATGAACTCAGCCTGTGCCTTCAGCTCTTGCTGGTTGCAGCATCTTTTATATAGCAACTCCAGATTATGATCCCCTCCCCCCCCCCCCCCCCCCCACACACACCTACAACTGGACAGAGGTCAGAGGTCAACAACATGGCTGCCTCCAGAAGTGCTGTAGATATATTTAACACTACAGTGTTGCACATAGCTAAGGAGTTAGGAAAAAGGGACAGTTCTTCCAACTAACAAATAATGCTACGAAATCTGTATAGAAAAGACAAACCCGAACCAAAGCATCCATCCCCTCGATCAATGCGGCCCGGTTAATCCCTTTAATTCTGGAGGGATAACAAAATGGCTGCAGGGCCTTCCCTTCTAATGCATGAATTTTGTTCTAGAAAAAAAAAAAAAAAAAAATCTCCCACTGTAAAAACCTGGACTAGATAGGCAGCCTTAACCGCGGCTATTTTTGCATCAGGCTGCAGTATGCAAGACGGAGCAGATTCCCAATTCGACTGAGCTAGATCCACCGGATATAGCAGGAAATCGGTAAACCGGTCAAGGCCGAGGTGACCGCACCATCATGGTCTAGGTTACCAATATCTGACCTGGACCGCTCTATAGAAGGTTAGTTAAAGATCAGCCAAGTGTAATGACTCCTCTGTGCCGCACCCCAGTGCATTCTGGTCCTCCGGAGCATGGAGTCACCGAGGAGCAGCTCTGGGTTTGATGACGGCCTCGGTTTACACTAAGGCTAATGCTGACATACTGTCCGCTCCGTCTCAATTGTACGGCCACAGGGCGAAGGAATCAATGAAATTCCAAGGAGGAAAGATTGAGAATAAGCCCTTCCTGATCAGTGAAGAGGCACAAGAGCACGACTTTGGATGGAAGTCATGCATGAAATCATCCGTCAGCTCCGTAGACCCCCGTTCACATGCAGCGTCACCCACCACCCGGCCGTCCTGGGGAAATTACTTACATGCACTCAGGCTACAGCAAGCTGTGACAATCCCAAGCTCCAGAATAGCAACACTCGCATCCTTCCAGGAAGCTACGGCGCAGACACTATGTATCTCAATGGATCTCTACAGGGTTATTTCGTCACAGGTCCAGCTGTGGCTATTGTTACTGACCTCCCAAGAGTCAATACTGTCTCCAGCAGAGCAGACACTGCTGCTCAATCTCCAGGCACATCCCTGCCCTCCAGAGCTGCGCTCGTCTCCTCCGTGGTATCACAGCTAGCACTCTTCTTCCAGCCAGGCTGCAGAGGGCATCAAAATTTGTATTACTGTCCCCCCCTGATCCTGGGTCCTCCCCCCCCCCTCTCCTAGGGCAGCACACAGGAGGGGAGTGGGATGGTGCAGAACAGCACGGAGAGAGAGATGCAAAAGGCGGCGGAGGGATGCAGTTCGGTCCTGAGCTAATGAATGGTGCAGTGCTCTTGTTGTCATGGAAACGCAAAGAGGAAAAAATCAGCGCCATATAAGGAGCGGTGACATGGATTCTGGGAACAAATTACAAGATAGAAAATAAAAAGAGGGACAACAAAAAAAATGAAATGGAAGCGGCCGATGAGCGTCCGGGCACGGCGGAGGAACGATCACTGGCTGACGGCACCAGGGTGCAGCTCAGGGACGGAGGCGCCCAGCCTGGCACCGCTGTGCGTGCAAGCAAGGCCCTGATCAGAAGGGAGCCATGGCACGAAAGCAGGAGGAGGGGGGTGCGACAGGTGGCCCAGTGACAGGAAGAAGCAGCCTGGCCACCGGCACAGAGCGCGGAGGAACCTCTTCTGCCTGACACATGCATCCAGCACACTGTACCTTCCCAATGGGGATGTTATAGGAGGCCTGTCACTAACAAAATATCTATCCATCTACCTTATAAGGAGTCTCATACCTACCTACCACCCTATCTATGTACCTACCTATATTATAGAGTCTTGTCACTCTACCAAAATATCTATCCATCTACCTTATAAGGAGTCTGGTCCTCCCTCCCTCCCTCAATACCTACCTACCTTCACACCTACCTACCAATCTATAGACCTACTTATCTATAAGGAGTCTTATACCTACCTACCACCCTATCTATGTACCTCCCTCCCTATATACCTACCTATCTTTCTACCTACAAATCTACATACCTACCAATCAATATACCTACTTGCTTATCAATCTTATAAGAAGTCTTATACCTAACTACCACCCTATCTATGTACCTCCCAATCTACATAGCTACCTATATTATAAGGAGTCGTCACTCTACCTCCCTCCCTATCTATATATCTACCTATCTATCTTATAAGGAGTCTTATACCTCCCTCTCTCAACTACCTACCTATTTATATACCTACCTATCTATCTTATTAGGAGTCTTGTCACTACCTCCCTCCATATCTATATACCTACCTTATAAGGAGTCTTATATCTACCTACATCCCTATCTATATATCTACCTATCTAACTTATAAAAATTCTTATACCTACCACCCGATCTTTTATCTAATTATACAGCGATCTAAGCGATATAGTCTTCTCACACTATCTATTTGTGTCTATCTATCAAAAAAAACACAAACACACACACATATATATATATATATATATATATATATATATATATATATATATATATATTTATTACAGTTAAGATATACACAAAAAGATAATGTGACAGAACTCCTTATAACATAGGTAGATACAGATAGATAGGTAGATAAATGAATAAGAGATAGAGTGACAAGACTCCATGTAAGATATATACATAGATAGAAATAAGGGACATAGATACACACATTATATATATATATATATGTATTTATATATATATATATATCGCACACACCACAATGCACTGGGTTTTTGGTCAGCTGTATAGATCCATATAGGGTTAAGATCATAATAAAATGTGATGATGATGGAAATCCAGGTGATGTCACATGATGACATTTCTATATACATTACAAACTGAGTTCAGCTGAAAAATAGAGAGGACGTTTTAAGTAAACTGTGACTGGTCTGGTGGACAGAACATAATGAGCTATGCAGCACAAGACACTGCAGATGGTGTCAGAAAGCTGCCCTAGAGGGTGCACATCCGAAAAAGCAGAACCTTGTTTCAGGCAGCACTCTTCTTTATTGAGGAAGGCAGCATTTTGACAGGTATATAATCCATCACTACCTCTAATTTGTAAAATAAGAGAAAAGTGTCTAAAGCACATGTGTCAAACACAAGGCCCACTGGTTGAACCTATGTCTTCATATGTGGAACACGAGAGCTTGGACAAGGTCTGGACGCAGAAGGGCCGGCTCGCCACTTTCCAGTTAGATATAATTAGTTTTTCTCTACAGCTCAGTCCATCCTTGGGGTGATGTCACCCGATAACAGAGTATGGTCAGGTATGCAGGTTACCATAGGAACCTGTGTGCACTCAAGAGCACATAAAAATGCTCTTATCTCTTGAGCAAAGTCTATCGACTGTTTTTATAAAAAAGTCTTTATTTAACTGTCCTATTATGTTGAAAGATCATCTTTATAGTGAAAAAAACTCTTTAAGACCATCTTTTTGATGTCTCTCTACTATGGCTCATAGATTGGAGATCAGAGCAAAGAACCCCTTTGTATGTTCCATATATAGAAATGGAATTCAAGGTGCAATGCCTTTTTAAAGGGATTGTTCACTTCAGAAAACCTCTTTCATGCACCATGTTACACTCCTCAGCAATGAAGCTGCAACACAAAGGAGGACAAACCGTAAGGTTATGCAAATCGAGGAAGTAGCAGGATCCCCTAATATCTGCAAATGATGAAATGTCCCACCCCATATCTCCAATCTGTTGAGGGGCTTAAAAGCCAGACTAAAAATTTAGTTTTAGCGACGTGAAACCTCAAAAATTGGATCACATGATGAGGGCGGATGATTGTGCGATGTCTCCTGTTCGACGGTGAGTCAGTTATCGGCGCTTATTGAAAACTGAGACAGCATCTTGGAACTGGGAGACCTTGATTGATCACCCTGGCAGATTGCAGTGTCTACCCTGAGATGTTGCCACTACTTAAAAGGGGTTTTGCCAGGACGTGAGTTACTTACCTCCTTATCAGCACGGGAGTAGAATATAAACAAATCATGCTGAGTCATGAAGGCTGCAGGGGTGAGAGGGAGGGGGTGAGCAGAGAGTGAGGAATAAGGGAGCGTCTCAAAACTTAACTCAAATAATAACTTTACAACAGTTGATTCTCTATACAGCAAGACACAGGCTCATACACTGCTCTTTCTACCCAGCCCCTTGAAAGCTCATTCATTTTCCCTGTCATCAGATAAGAAGTGTTTCACGGCCTGTCAGCTCCTCTGGTCGTGTCTAATGCAAGCTTTCAGGTAACTAAGGGGGATTGAGAAATGCTGTAGCTCTCAGAGTCTTCACTTTTTGTAATCACATATATTTAGAAAAGTGATTAAATACCCATTTTGGAGGATCCCACGTCAACATTACATCGTGGCAAAACCCCTTTAATGTTGTTCGGGAGAACCATAATAAGTTGGAATGACCGTAAGGCTATATTCACAAGGTGTATTTGTGGGGCGCACAGTACGTCCCGCAATTACGCCGGGTGTTCGGGAGTCGCGGTGATCGTCACGTACTCCTGCGGCGTGGGGGAGGGATGCAGCCCGCCGGCCCCATTGACAGTCATTACTCGTAGCGCGTATTCGCCGCAAGTAATTGACGTCACTTATCTCCCTGCACGTACAATATGATCGTATTGTATGAGCGGGGAGAGGAGGCGTAATCCATAGTTCTCTATGATAACTGTGGATTACAGTAATTCTGGCTCACACATCGCTCGTATTAGAGGACAAATACGACACGAAATGCGCGCCATAATTCCCCCGTGTGAACATAGCCTAAGAGATGCGTGGAGGTGAGCCTATGCACAGACAGTCCTCTGACTGGAAGAATGGCGCGTAGTGATCCAGTCTGTACTACAGGTAAAATTGGACGTCACATCCCAAGCCTAGGGCGGCACTAGGGTAGACACAAACCATCAGGAGGTGTTTGCCTCACACTGAGCCACGAGCCAGACATCCAGCTACAGGTGATCCACTGACCTCACAGGTTATCGGGGTGCACAGACGGCAAGGGAGGTCCATCCTCTGTAGCTAGGACTCCATGGATGCAATAATAGCGGGAGATTGGTATGGAGACCATGTGGGTAATGCCATGATGAGGCTTTCACAAGTGAACATCACACCTGTCCTACTGCCGGCTCTATGGCGTGGGGTGCATAATGTACGGTAGCCGGACCCCTCTAGTCCTTGTGTCCTGTACACGAACAGTGTGTTACATTGATTTGCTCATGAAGCCAGTGGTACGGCCATTTCTCCAAAGCGTTCCAGGGCCGCATGTGTCTCGTGCTGCTGTGAGCAGCCTGTGTGGCCTAAACGTGCTACCGTGGCCTGAAGCATCTCTGGACTTGTCTCCCATTGAGCACATTTGGGACGTTATTGTTCAGCAATTGCACAGGAGCTGCCTGTAGTCGATCCTGATGACTTGCCCAAGTGCGATCAGTGCGGCAGAACATTCCCAGACGACCATTAATAACCTTACTGATAGCGGACGAGGCGTGGAAGTGCGGGGATTCCTGCGCCGGCGCTCATACTCCATACTGAAGGAATCCAGATATTTTCAATATTTCATTTCCATAATTTTTTTTATCATTTGCATATCATTAGCATATCTATCCATCCTGTGATTTCCATAATTGCAAGACTTTTCCATCTTGGTGTTGCCATTTCAATGTATAGGAGTGTAGATCAGAATTAGGGTTTAGAAAGGGGGGTCCTCTGTTTAGTGGAGAGGCGTTACACAGTACCCGTTCTGATTTCCACACACAGCCCATATATATGAATGCACACTGGGTAATGCTTCACCTCCCCTGTAGAGGAGCTGCAAAGAAATTGAACAGTCACTCCCAGATTTCCCTAAGGATGTCAAGTTGTCTGTGGGGGAGTGGTGGGGGGTCCTCAGTGAGGGGCCAGTTTGTGATCAGATTATTGTCAAGAGACCCTTCTAACAAGTAGGGATTTTTTACAGAGGAGAACCCTTTTAAAAGGATTGTCTCACTACATTGATTCATCTTACCTCAGTCCTGTTTTCTCGGTTTCATTTTGAATTCAGGGGCGTGTTTACTGGCCTCTACTAGGCTGCACTTGAAGCCAGGTCTGTAGCTATAGCAACCAGTGCTGGCAGCCTATCATGAGAGATCAAACAGGTCTGTAGCTATAGCGACCAGCCCTGGCAGCCTATCAGGAGAGAGAGAACAGGTCTGTAGCTATAGCGACCAGTGCTGGCAGCCTATCATGAGAGATCAAACAGGTTTGTAGCTATAGCGACCAGCCCTGGCAGCCTACCATGAGAGATTGAACAGGTCTGAAGCTATAGCAACCAGTGCAGGCAGTCTAACATGAGAGATCACACAGGTCTGTAGCTATAGCGACCTGAGGAGCTGATGCAGCCCATGCAAGAGGGGATATCTAGGAATAGGTAGGACACTGTTAATGGACACATATTGCAAAGTGACTTGTTTTTGCAAGATTTTTAACATAAAAAGCAGCAATCCTTGTAGTGAGACAACCCCTTTAAGTCCTCAGTTGGGGAAAAAAAAAACAACCTTTCCAATCACAAAAGTGACAGCTTAATAGAGATGCAGCATCAGTACGCACTTCCTCTAGATACTCTGCAGGGTGAAAGACTGAACTTGTTGGATTCTCGCTTTTCCCCATCGTACGGATTACATAACAATTGTAGGAAGATACTGAAAGGAAATGGTGGCAAAACACAATCCGCACAAAACAAAGGGAGTGCGATGCTGGATGTGTGATAAAGCAAGACTAACGTAACAGAAAGCGCTCTTGCGCCCGCAGTTTATGAAAAGGGTGTGGGTGAGGGGTGACAGGCGACAAATAATACAGCGGCAATGGAGGGAGAGCTGATTAATACCTCGGCGCGCACGATTCACTGCGCTGCTACACTCCTTGTTTCTCTGAGGTCACAATCCTTCCTTGTCTCATTCGGCTGGAACAGTGCACTTAGTAAATTATTCACAGGGAATGAAGGAGGCTCTCGCCCACTGATGGTAAACCAGTAAACGAGTGTTAATAAAGTGGAGGTCCTCTATATGTTGTGCTGTGACCCCGAAGCTCAGTGAAGTCATTGTCAGATTGGTGCAGTAAGACTGCAGCGAGAGCTACTGGATCGTAACACTATCGGGGTAAGAGGGTCCCAGAAACCTACAGGGGCATCTCGTACCAAGATTCCACCAATGTCTATGGCTCTTAAAGAGCACCTGCGAAATCTCGTGACAGGTCTGTTCTAGTGAATTCGTGTGTATAGAACCATGCTGGAGCCTCTTCTCTTAGATCTCTGTTGTGCTGTTCCTCTGTTATTCCTCCTAGAAATGTATCACTGAATCTGTCAGCTGGGTGTGACCATTCCAGTTTAGAAAGGGGGTGTGTCCCTGCGTACAGTACTGATTGGACGATGCCAGACTATGCATTTACTCCCCCTAATTGATGATAACCATTATTCCAGTGCTGAAAGGGATGTTTCCCTGCACACACCGACTCTGTCAGCAGTGATTGGACAATGTCAAACTGTGCAGGGACACCCCCCTCCCCAAATTGACAACACCCAGTTGACAGATTCAGTCATACATTTCTAGGAGGAATAATAGAAGAACAGCACAACACAGAAATATAATAGTAAATCTTTGTGAAATCATTCTAGATCATCTTCTAACACAGACAAGACAGGAACGGGTATATGTCCTCTTTAAAGACTGAAAACTCTGAGATGCAGCCTCTATATTTTTCCAGCATATGCAACAAATGTTCGATCACATTCAGATCTAGAGAATAAGATAATACCATGAACACACCCAAACTGGCCACACCCATCTGACGGATTCAGACATAAATCTCTAGAGGAATAACAGAGGAACAGCACAGCACATAGTTATAAGAGAAGAGGCTGCAGGATTGTTATTTCACAGGGAACACAAGGATTTACAAAAAAAAATACTACTAAAAATGCTTTAAAAATTGTTTTCCAGGAATATTGACTTTAACAGAAATACCCATTTCTGACGGAAGTGTCTCTTAAAACCTCTTTGTTGTGTGATTTCCCTGTTATTCCTCCTAGAAATTAATTACTTATCTGTCATGTGGGTGTGTCTGACATTGTCCAAATAGTAACAGATAGTGTGTGCAGGGACACACCCCTTTGAAAACTGGAATGTTAACACCCATTTGACATATTCAATCATACATTTCTAGGAGGAATAACAGAGGAACAGCACAACACAGAGATATCAGGGAAGAGGCTCCAGGATTGTTATTTCACAGGGAACGCAAGAATTTACTAAAACAAACACGTCAGGAATGACCATGGGTCCTCTTTAAAACATCCCCCACACCGCCTCCTTTCTTTATTTCAAGGCTATACATGAGCGATCTTTCCGGCACTTGGACTGAGTCAAAAGTTTGGCCTACCAAGTCCACAGCTGCCGGGCAGAGCACAGATATCGTTTGCACTATCAACATGGATTAAAGGGGTTGTCTCACTACAAGGATTGCTTTTTATGTTAAAGGTCTTGTAAAAACAAGTCACTTTGCAATATGTGTCCAGTAACAGTGTCCTACCTATTCCTAGATATCCTCTGTTGTATGGGCTGCATCAGCTCATGTGTTCGCTATAGCTACAGACCTG
Organism: Phyllomedusa bahiana; assembly: GCA_025379985.1. Classification (NCBI taxonomy): domain Eukaryota; kingdom Metazoa; phylum Chordata; class Amphibia; order Anura; family Hylidae; genus Phyllomedusa; species Phyllomedusa bahiana. The sequence goes on from JAODAL010000038.1 coordinate 242,796, forward strand.
TTTGATCTCTCCTGATAGGCTGCCAGTGCTGGTCGCTATAGCTACAGAACTGGCTTCTACTGCAGCCTAGTAGAAGCCAGTAGACACGCCCCTGAATTCAATGTGAAACCAAGAAAACAGGACGAATCAATGTAGTGAGACAACCCCTTTAAGTGTGAAAGTTCATCAAGCCCAATCTCTTTTCCCCTGATCAACATCTGTCAGTGGTCAGATACACATTACATAGTCATCTGGTGTTATCGAAATTGGCAGGTTCAGATGACTTTCTCTAATGTGTACAGATGCTTTATCAGGGTTGTAGATCCTTTATTTAGGTTAAAATTAGGAAAGGGCTGCTGTAATTATACCAAAAAAAAAAAAAAGAAGCAGCGCAACATAATAGTACTTACCTTGCCATCAGTTCAGTGCATATAATACTGCTCCGGACACAATGCAACTGTGAATTGTAGTGCTTGGTTGATAGGATAGTTTCAGTCCAAGTCCATAAAATTCAATCAATCATCCACCGCACTCTCTTTGCTTATTAGGAATTTATTGAAATTCAAATATATATCATAGTGGCAACAATAAGGGTATGTTCACACGGCTTATTCGGACGTTGATTTTTTTCAGCAATCAAAACAGCATCAAAACCTCACCTGAAACACGCATCTTCAGAGGAGGTTTTAGACCCGTTTCTCGGCGCGGTTTTGACATGCTTTTGGACGTAGTATTGGACGAGGTTTTCACCGATACAAATTAATCGTCAGGTCAAAAACCGTGACGAAGAAATGCTCCAAAAACGTGTCAAAAACGCTCCTAGACTATTGCAACCTCCTTCTCTCTGGCCTCCCGTCTAGCATCCTCGCTCCCCTCCAATCTCAACTCTGCCATCTGTCTGATTCACCTCTCTCCCCTCCAAACCATCCTCAACTCCGCTGCGCATCTGATCCACCTTGCTCCTCCTCTACCTCTCCCCTCTGCCAATCCCTTCACTGGCCTCCCATTGCCCAGCGAATCTAGTTCTAGATAGTAACCCTGACCTACAAGGCTCCCCATAACCTCTCCCCTCCATACATCTCTGCCCTAATCTCCAGATATCTCCCCTCACGCAATCCCCACTCCTCACAGGACCTTCTTCTCTGCTCTCCTCTTATTAGATAGTCACACAACCGTCTCCAAGACTTCTCTCACGCTTCCTACACACTCTGGAACTCACTGCCCCAACACCTCAGACTCTCCCCCACTCTCACCTGCCTCAAAAGCAACCTGAAAACCCATCTCTTCAGGAGCCTATAGCCAACAATAACTCCGTTGCTACTACTCCACCCCACAACCATGTCTGCCCCTCACCTCCTATCTCTTCTCTCCTTTCCTGTAGACTGAAAGCCCTCACAGGCAGGGCCCTCTTTCCCTCTGTACCAGTTGTTAAGTTATTAATTTGTCACCCTTGTACTCGTTTGACCTATGTTATGTATGCAACCTGATTGTACAGCACCCTGGAACCAAGGGCGCTCTAAAATAAATAACTACAGCGCTGCTTTACATGGGAATTAATGAAAATGAACTGGGAGTGTTTTGGAGCCGTTTTGGAAGTGGAAGCTCTGAAAACCGCTCCAAAAACAGTGTCAAAATCAGCCCTGTGAACATACCTTAAGAAGGTCAACGTTTTCGGCCACCATCTGGCCTTCGTCAAAAATTGTCGCAATTTCGCTATGTGAAAATGTAAAGAAAAGGGTATGCCGGCCGCAGCTCGTTGCATTCGTTCAGCGTCTGCTCAGCACACAATGTCTGCACGAAGACACCGAGCTGCAGCCGGCATACCCTTTTCTTTACGTTTTTACATAGTGAAATTGCGACAATTTTTGACGAAGGCCAGATGGTGGTCGGAAACGTTGACCATCTTATTGTCGCCACTATGATATATATTTGAATGTCAATAAATACCTAATAACCAAAGAAAGTGCGGTGGATGATTGAACTTTATCAGTTCAGTGCAAGCGATGACGCCGCAGACCGCCTTCCCAGTTCCTCTACTTACTTCTGACTCTCGGCAGTCGGCGCGTGAACGATATAGCTACTGACCGGCTGCAGCAGTCCCGTGCCACTCTGTGATGTCAACGTTGCAAAGCGATATCTCTGTAGGGTGACGCTAGTGGCTGCAACGATCATGAGCTGACCGCACAGAGCCGGAAGGAAACAGAGGAACCCAACAGGTGGCGAAAGCGGGAGGCAAGTATGTTTTTTCTTAGTATTACTAAAACATCTCCGTCCTAATTTCAGCCTCAGAAAAGTTGGACCATCCCTTGAAGTACAAGACTACCAACCTATCCTTAGCGTGCTTTTGCTGATCACATCGTGCATAAGAATACGTTCAGCTGCACAGCAGAAACAGTGGAAATTGAATTTCAGTTTAAATAGCGCTACAGCAAGGTGCGGCGTTCAAGACGTTGATGGTTACTCATAATGACAATTTCTGCAGGTCAGGACATGGAACATGGTCTTATAATCACATAGGGGACCTTGGGTCTACTGCATGCCGCCACCTTATGCCTCTAGACAAACAATTTAATTAGCCTGGACCTTCTGTAGGACACAGAGTGAATACTCTGAAGGGACACCAAAAGACGACCCCTGCAGCTAAACGTTAGCTATAACTTCCTGTTATCAGCATTTCTAGCAGAGGAGAGACTTACTGTTATATCCTCAATTACAGTGGGGGAAAAATAGGTTCTAATTAAAGGGGTTTTTGCCACGATGTAATGTTGACGTGGGATCCTCCAAAATAGGTATTTAATCAGTTTACTAAATATATGCGATTACAAAAATTACAGTTTGAGAGAGCTACAGGCTGCCTTACCTGCCCTTAGTTACTTAAAAGCTTCTATTAGATACGACCTGACAGGAGCTGCTGGCCAGGCTTGCCCAGAGAACACTTCTTATCTGATGAAAGGGAGCTGAAGAAGCTTTCAAGGCACCGGGTAGAAATATGTTGTCTTTTGTATACAGAATCAACTAGTTGTAGTGTGATTAGATCCCTGCTTCATCTGATGACAGAGAACATGAAGAAGCTTTCAAGCTGCTGTGGAGAAAAGCTGTTGTCGTTTGCATACAGAATCCACTAGTTGTAGTTTGATTATTTGAGTGACCATTTCACACGATCCCTTATGCAGGCTCTGTGCTCTGGCTGTGTCACTCTCTCTCTTAGCTCAGCATGGCTTTGTTTACATTTCCTTCTTAGCAGATAAGGCACTTCCTGGCAAAACCGCTTTAATATCTGCCCTAGGAACATCAGAAATATACTTTCATTGCACTGTGGGCTTCCTGCAGTTCTACATCTGTTATTTGATGACAGAAAGCTCACTAGCTCTGCGAGTCTCATACAGGAAACAGCTGTGTGTGAAGCCCAGGAGATCAGGTGACCAAAAAAGTTCCCCCCCAGGGCCAGCCTGAAGTCACACCTCTCTGATCCTGTCTCCAGAAGCTTTCAACATGGGATAGGAAACAGAGTGTATGAACAGAGCCTGAGGGTGGGAGGAAGGAAAATAGACAAAGTACAGAAAAATATTCTGTAGATTCACAGGGCAAAGGGTAAAAGCTTTTCAACATGAAATGCTGCCGCTCGGATGCAGAGAAGGGAGGCTACAAGAAGCACAGGAAAATCTTAGCACTGAAAACATTACATAACCATAAATTAGAAATTTTGCTTCTAGGTTGGCCTTTTTTTTTGGTTTATTTACTGGAAGTCAGGAGGCAGTATGGGTAAATTAATGGTGGTCATACACAAGACCACTATCTTATGTGGGGTGTATCTCATATAGGAGTGGGCTGACTCTGCCACGACAAATGATGTTAAGGGAAAAGAAGAATCAGTCATAATGAATTTCAAAGCCCCTCCTCCATTCTAGGTAGATATGTGGTCAGCACAGACTTGGCCACCTCGAGCATGCACGTGTATGAAGAGAAAAGGCTGTTGCCCCAAACCAGCACAAGAATAACAGCTGCTAAAAGCATATGGTCACCTTAATTCTTTTTGGTGGACCAACGACTATAGCTTGATGTAGACAACAGTAAAAGAGCATTACAATGAGTTACATCAATGATATTATTGCTGGCATATTGCTAGGATATGCTATCGAAGTCTGATAGGTGCAGGTCCCACCTCTGGGTTCTGCACCTATCTTGGGAACGTGCCCCCAAAAGCTTTAGCTCAGCATGGAGAGCCATTTGCACTTGTGCACGACTATGCAGTCTGTTCTATGGGAGTTCCCAGTATAGGTGAGCCGTGTATTCAGATGTACTCAGAATTCCCATAGGACAGAATGGAGAGTGGTGGCAAGCGCAGCCCATTCTCCATTCGGGGCTGAAATATTCAGGGGCCCGTTCCAGACATAGGTGGAAGCCGCACCTATCAGACGTCAATGACATATCCTATCGAAATGCCATGAAAATCTATGGTGGGAAAACCCCCTTTAACTCTTTTTGGTGGACCAGCTACTATAGTTTATGTAGAGTATGTAACACTATAAGAGCATCACAATGAAAGAATTGATCTCTCAGTTCTCCAGATATCCCAATCCCAGAAAGGAGAAATTGAAACCAATGCTGCCAACATGGGACTAAACAAATGGTCAATAACATGTAGTAGATGTTGTCAGGGACGTCCCAGTCTTATTTATGACAATCAATTAGTGAAAGGCCAAGTAAGAAAAGCACATGCGGAGCTCTGCCTGTGACCGCTGGAATCCACTTTCCCATAGGGACTCTCACTTAATTAAGAAATCCTAAGCACGGAGAAGCTAAAGTCACTGTATACATCACGGTAATTACATCAAAAGAAATTTACAACCAGCTCCTTTTTTTAATTACCCTGTAGTTAGTGTAATTAGCAGCACCTAACGGAATGTGATTCCCATGTAATCAATGATAAAATCCCAATGAAAACAATGGAAAATCGCCAGGGAGTAAGGAGGTGACTGAAGGAGCAGACAACCATACCTGAGGAGGAAAACCAGCCTGGGGACACCAACTAATGAGAATGGAGGATTGGCATGGAGGATGCAGATGGAAGAAAAGCTTTGCCACTGCCCAATCCTAAGGCTATGTTCACACGATGTTTTGCAGCCCGTACAGTACGCGCCGCAATACATCGTTTGTTTCGGGAGCTCGCGCTGATCAGCGCCTACCCTGCGGCGCGAGGGGGCTGGCCCCATAGACATATATTACGCGCAGCACGTATGCCACTTATCTCTATTATAATAATAATCTTTATTTCTATAGCGCCAACATATTCCGCAGCACTTTACAATATAGAGGGAATAGGCACAGACAAACCAGACATTACATTATAAAAAAAAAGCTACTTACAAATGAGACACGAGGTGTCAGAGCCCTGCTCGCAAGAGCTTACAATCTATTAGGGTGTATGGGTGAAACAAAGGGTGACAAGTGCTTGGTTTACATGGTCCAGCCATGTTACATAAATATAGGGTTAGTTTTACAAAAAGTGGATGAACCTGCCATCCCAACCATTTCATCTTTTATACAGAGAATGCCTGTGGGTGCCAAAGTGCAGGAAGTGACGAATTGTGTGAAAAGAATTTGGGGGGTTAACAATTAAAGGGGTCTTGATAGGCTTGTCTAAAAAAGATGAGTTTTCAGAGCGCACTTAAAACTGTGAGGGTTGTGAGGTGCCTGATCACATGGGGTAAATGTTCCAGAGAACCGGGAACAGCACTGCAAAATCTTGGAGACGGCATGGGAGGTTCAGATGAGTGAGGTGTTTTAATCTTAGATCAGTAGCAGAGCAGAGAGACCGGGTAGGGTAGTAGACAGAGATGGGGGAGGAGATGTAGGGGGTGCAGAGCTGTGGAGAGCCTTATGGGTGACAGTGATGAGTTTATGTTGTATTCTGTACTGAAGGGGCAACCAGTGCAGTGACTGACAAAGGGTAGAGGCATCAGTATAGCGACTGGAGAGTTATGGATTACCGTAATTATGGGACTCATTTCCCCGCGTATTAAGCGCAGTACGCCCTGAAATGCGCTCCAAAATCCCCATACACCTTGATAGAAAATCCACTGAGTAGCCTAAAATGAGCGGATTTTTAGCCGGACGGATTTCTAAACACCGGCTTTCCACAAAAACTTGGAACATGCACAACCCTCCGCCCGGTTTTCGGGCAGAAGATATGCATTTCAATGGTTGAGGGGGACGGGCGAATCCGCAAACAGAACTGTCCCCCAAAACCTTTAGGCTGGGTCTACACAGCATTGGACAAAAAACTCACTGAAAATCAAATCCTAAAAACATTCATAAAACTGAGTTTTTTTGTCCACTACATGTCAAAGGCTGCTGAAAAAATGTAATTTTTTGCTGCATTTTTTTGCGCATTTTTTTGGCGCTTTCATTTGCAGAGATGCGCAGTTATAGCTTTGCTATGAATTGCTGCAAAAAAACGCACCAAAAAACGTCCGGCGCATTACATAGACTCCAATAGTAAATTTTCTGTCCTGTTTGCTCGTTTTTTTTGCAACATGTTCCAAAAAACGACCAGCAAATAAAACGAGCAGAAAAAAAAGACGTTCTGTGGAGACAACAGAACGTTTTTACTATAGAAGTCTATGAGAGCTCTTTTCAGTATTTTTTTTTTTTTTAGAAAATGAAAAATGCTGAAATAACTGTCGTTTTTCTGTGCAGTGAAGACAGAGCCTTAAAAGACGATAAAATCCTGGCTGGATTCTTAAAGGGGTTTTGCCAGGATGTGCCTTATCTGCTAAGAAGCAAATGTAAACAAGCCATGCTGAGCTGAGAGAGAGAGACACAGCCAGAGCACAGAGCCATTTATAAGGGATCGTGTGAAATGTTTACTCAAATAATCAAACTACAACTTGTGGATTCTGTATACAAAAGACAACACCTTTTCTCCACGGCAGCTTGAAAGCTTCTTCATGTTCTCTGTCATCAGATAAAGCAGGGATCTACTCAGATAATCACACTACAACTAGTGGATTCTGTATACAAAAGACAACATATTTCTACCCGGTGCCTTGAAAGCTTCTTCAGCTCCCTTTCATCAGATAAGAAGTGTTCTCTGTGCAAGCCCAGCCAGCAGCTCTTGTCAGGTCGTATCTAATAGAAGCTTTTAAGTAACTAAGGGCAGGTAAAGGCAGCCTGTAGCTCTCTCACTGCAATTTTTGTAATCACATATATTTAGAAAAGTGATTAAATACCCATTTTGGAGGATCCCACGTCAACATTACATCGTGGCAAAACCCCTTTAAGACAGAATCTGAGCAGTACTCTGCCTATGCTGTGTGGCTTAACAGAGAACCTGTGGCCCTTCCTGACAGGTCTAATTTATTAAACACAGATATTCTCATGAAATAGCAATTTCATAGGATCTTTCCATAAAGGTGCACTAACATCAATTTTTTTTTCACATATTGATTAGCAATATGTGACTATTACATGTAATAGTTTCAGTGCAAAAATAATATATTCATAGGGGAACTTTAAAAATGATATATACTGGGAAGGTGGCCTGTGGAGTCATCAGCTGAACTGATCGCAAGGTAAGTATGTTGTGCTTCTTTATTATAATATATATACTGTCGCTATCAGAGCTCACAGAGGGGAAGTCAGAGACACAAACCAGAAAGTCATGTATAGGGTACTGAACTGATGGCAAGGTAAGATATGTTATATATATTTATATATATATATATAAAATATATATATATATATATATTTTATAATATATATATATATAATATATATATATATATTATATATATATATATAAAATATATCTAATTCAGTCCCCTATGCCCTTGAAAGGGCAAGATTTTATATGTAATTCGTAATTGCATAGGACTGCCAAAATGAATTAAAAAATACTGCCAAAATGCTTTTAAAAAATAGTTTTTCAGGAATATTGATTTTAACAAAAATACTAATTTCTGATGGAAGCGTCCCTTCGAATTCTCTGTTGTGTAGTTTCGCCGTTATACATCCAAGAAATTAATGACTAATCTGTCAAGTGGGTGTGTCACATTGTCCACATAACAACAGTGTGTGCAGGGACACACCCCTTTGAAAACTGGAATGGTCACACCCAGCTGACAGATTCAGTAATACATTTCTAGGAGGCATAACAGAGGAACAGCACAACACAGAGATATAAGAGAAGAGGCTCCAGAATTGTTATTACAAAGGGAACACAAGGATTTACTAAAAACAGACCTGTCAGGAGAGGTCACTGGTCCTACGGGCAAGAACCAATTCCCATAATTTGTCACATTTCAGGAAAGGCAAGACAGATAGTGGTAGATACACTCGAATTAGGAGTGAACATTTCAATGTTGACCTGAAGAGATGGGAATAACATTGGCATCAGCGGGAATCTAGTTCTCTAGTTGGTGGCAGAACCACAGTGATAGGAGCTATATATGGGAGGCAGGTATCAGAATGTGGGTCTGCCTGTCCTCCATGAGCTGCCCTAGTTCTCTTATCTATATCCGAAAGGCATCAGTAGACCTTCTACCATCATTTCCCCAGTGTAATATGCCCACAGATATACACTCCCCTTACAAGTGTGTGTGTATAATATATATGTATGTATGTTATTTGTGTGTATAAACACACATAAAACTTTTGTTATGTATAAAACATGATATACATATATCTGCTTGCCTATTGCAGATTCAGTCTTCCCAGCCTGGTGCACTGCTACATTTTTGTTTCTGGTGTCCTTCGACAGCTCTTTGGTCTTCACCATAGTGGAGTTTGGAGTGTGACTGTTTGAGGTTGTGGCCAGGTGTCTTTTATACTGATAAGTTCAAACAGGAGCCATTACTACAGGTAATGACTGGAGGACAGAGGAGCCTCTTACAGTAGAACTTACAGGTCTGTGAGAGCCAGAAATCTTGCTTGTTTGTAGGTGACCAAATACTTATTTTCCACCATAATTTGCCAATAAATTCTTTCCAAGTCAAACAATATGATTTTCTGGATTTGTTTTCTCATTTTGTCTCTCATAGTTGGGGGCGACCTATGATGTCAGTTACAGGCCTCTCTCATCTTTCTAAGTGGGAGAACTTGCACAATTGGTGGCTGACTAAATACTTTCCCCCCCCCGTGTATGTACGTATGTATGTATGTGTGCATATATATATATATATATATATATATATATATATATATATAATATATTTATTATATATATATATCTTATCTTTACGTCCCAAGAAAGATTAATTCCGTTGAAGGATGAGACTATTGAGCGCTGCGTTTCGGCAACACCTGTACTGAAACCCCTGATGTAACATTTAGAAGAGCTGTGACTGTGCATTCATCAATGTCGCAGGGACCCCACCTCTTGCTTATAAAGCGCTCTCCTCCCTCCGCCCACTCCTGTACTATTTTTGCTGCTCTCCCCCTCCTTTCTCCCCAAACTGTTCTCTCTTTGAGTTCCTGTGTGAAGATCCACTACAGCCGGGGACGATAATTTGGAGAGAAAACAGTATTATCATTGGGAGAATCAGAATCCAGGGGTGCACCGATGCTCCAGGAAAGCATTATCAGCACAGGCCGGATGCATCATCGTAGGTATCATTAGGTTATGTCCGTGTGCCCTCCCTCGACATGAAATGTTAATTGGTCCCGGGAAGACCATTGTATGTTGAAACCATAATCCTTTGGGAAACTAGATATTGGTAACGAGGCCACAAAATGTGACCCCAAAAATAGTGCAAATTGAATATTAAAGAAAGTTATGCAGATTAATACAGATAAAGCGCGTCCTTTTTACACTTTCTATAATGAGCACAGGAGCTTCTTTGGGTCATGGACTTTACACACAATGTACCAGGAAAAAGTAAATGGGGCTCTGACCTGAGGCCCAAAGGAGCCGCTCATCCTCGCACATGTAAGAGCAGCACAGGACATGTAGAACCGCACTGTACTGTAGAGAGGCGCTACTAGACCACCAATGACTGCCTGCATCTCACTAATACATGTAAGTGCAGTACAGGACATATAGTACCACACTGTACTGTAGAGGCACTACTAGACGACCAATTACTGAATGAACATCACTAATACATGTAAGAGCAGTACAGGACATGTAGTACCGCACTGTACTGTAGAGAGGCGCTACTAGACCACCAATCACTACATGCACCTCACTAACACATGTAAGAGCAGTACAGGACATGTAGAACCGCACTGTACTGTAGAGAGGCACTAGTAGGCCTCCAATCACTGCATGCACCTCACTAATACATGTAAGAGCAGTACAGGACATGTAGAACTGCACTGTACTGTAGAGAGGAGCTACTAGGCCGCCAGTCACTGCATGCACCTCACTAATACATGTAAGAGCAGTACAGGACATAATGTACCACACAGTATTGTAGACAGGTGCTACTAGACCACCAATCACTGCATTCACCTCACTAATACATGTAAGAGCAGTACAGGACATGTAGAACCGCACTGTACTTTAGAGAGGCGCTACTAGACCTCAAATCACTGCATGCTCCTCCCTAATACATGTAAGAGCAGTACAGGACATGTAGTACCGTACTGTACTATAGAGAGGTGATACTAGACCCCCAATCACTGCATGCACTGCACTAATACATGTAAGAGCAGTACAGGACATGTAGTACTGCACTGTACTGTAGAGAGGCGCTACTAGACCACCAATCACTGCATGCTCCTCGCTAATACATGTTAGAGCAGTACAGGAGATGTAGTACCGCACTGTACTGTAGAGAGGCATTACTAGACCGCCAATCACTGCCTGCACCTCACTAATACATGTAAGAGCAGTACAGGACATGTAGTACCGCACTGTTCTGTAGAGAAGCACTACTAGACCACCAATCACTGCATGCTCCTCACTAATACATGTAAGAGCAGTACAGGACATGTAGTACTGCTCTCTACTGTAGAGACGCTACTAGACCGCCATTCACTGCATGCACTGCACTAATAAGTGTAAGAGCAGTACAGGACATGTAGTACCGCACTGTACTGTAGAGAGGTGCTATAGACCACCAATCACTGCATGCACCTCACTAATACATGTAAGACCAGTACAGGACATGTAGTACCGCACTGTACTGTAGAGAGGCGCTATAGACTGCCAATTACTGCATGATCCTCACTAATACATGTAAGAGGAGTACAGGACATGTAGTACCGCACTGTACTGTAGAGAGGCGCTACTAGACTGCCAATCACTGCATGCACCTCACTAATATATGTAAGAGCAGTACAGGACATGTAGTACCACACTGTACTGTAGAGAGGGGCTACTAGACCGCCAATCACTGCATGCTCCTCACTAATACATGTAAGAGCAGTACAGGACATGTAGTACCGCACTGTACTGTAGAGAGGCGCTACTAGACCACCAATCACTGCATGCACCTCCCTAATACATGTAAGAGCAGTACAGGATATGTAGTACCGCACTAAACTGTAGAGAGGAGCTATAGACTGCCAATCACTGCAGGCACCTCCCTAATACATGTAAGAGCAATACAGGACATGTAGTACCGCACTGTACTGTAGAGAAGCACTACTAGACCACCAATCACTGCATGCTCCTCACTAATATATGTAAGAGCAGTACAGGACATGTAGTACCGCACTGTACTGTAGAGAGACACCAGACTGCCAATCACTGCATACACTGCACTATTACAGAGGTTTTACAAGTAATCTGTTCATGATAATTGGTTGGGTCGTATGAACAGGGCTGCGCCAGAAGTCTGGCGTCTTTTCAGTCCGACATCTATTGCAGCCCCATTCGCTATATTTTTAATTCGCCTGCACGCCAATATCTGGCGCATTAGAGCACCCGCAGCACTTTGTAATGCGCCTGAGATCGGGGGGGCGTGTGGGAGGCGGGGTGCACAACCGTACGAAGCTACAGATTTATTGCTTTGTTACGGCAATTCTAGGCGCATTGCTGCTGGAACAAGTAGAGCACTTTCAAAGTGGTTTACCTGAACCAGAAATGTCGCCTAGTGCTAGAATGCACACGATTTATGACCTGATGTAGAGCGGATTAATAAATCAGGCGCATTCTATACTATTAATATGTGCATAAAAATTGCCATTTAAATGTAAAAAATCATACAAAGTCTTTAGTTCTCCTCCTGATATTAGTGTACAAGGAACTGACCGCCATGGCCAATATCCGCTCACAGGGCAACAAGAAAACCTACATTAAACATGCGATGATGAAAGGTAATTACATGCACAGTGATAATTATCTGCTGATGACGAGGGACGTGAGGACAATCCCACACTTACAGGTCACAGCAAAGAACATTTTACATTCAACAGTGAATTCTACACCAAAACGTTGCTGAAAAGCCCTGGGAGAGTTGTGTGTGACCTGTCATACTGGAAATTGATAGAAGTGTATGGAGAGAGCACATCTCAGCCGGGCTCTCACAATAGTATGAATGTCAAGATACGTGAACGTTAACATGACGGCTATTTATTCCCCGTCTCCCATTTTAGAACAAAACCCAAGAAACAACAAAAATAGCCCGGCCTAAGAGCAGTACAGGACATGTAGTACCGCACTGTACTATAGAGAGGCGCTACTAGACCGCCAATCACTGCATGCACCTCACTAATACATGTAAGAGCAGTACAGGACATGTAGTACCGCACTGTACTGTAGAGAGGCGCTACTAGACCGCCAATCACTACATGCACCTCACTAATACATGTAAGAGCAGTACAGGACATGTAGTACCGCACTGTACTGTAGAGAGGCGCTACTAGACCGCCAATCACTTCATGCACCTCACTAATACATGTAAGCGCAGTACAGGACATGTAGTACTGTACTGTAGAGAGGCACTACTAGGCCACCAATCACTACATGCACCTCACTAATACATGTAAGAGCAGTACAGGACATGTAGAACCACACAGTAAAATAGAGAGGAGCTACTAGACCGCCAAACACTGCATTCACTGCACTAAAACATGTAAGAGCAGTACAGGACATGTAGTACCGCACTGAACTGTAGATAGGCTCTACTAGACCACCAATCACTGCATTCAACTCACTAATACATGTAAGAGCAGTACAGGTAATGTAGTACAGCACTTTTATGTAGAGTGGTGCTACTAGACCACCAATCACTGCATGCACCTCACTAATACATGTAAGAGCAGTACAGGACATGTAGTACCGCACTGTACTGTAGAGAGGAGGTACTAGACCAAGAGACATGAACGTTAACATGATGGCTCTTTATTCCCCGTCTCCCATTTTAGAAATAAAATCCAAGAAACAACAAAAACAGCCCAGCGTAAGAGCAGTACAGGACATGTAGAACCGCACTGTACTGTAGAAAGGAACTACTAGACCCCAACCACAGCATGCACCTTACTAATACATGTAAGAGCAGTGCAGGACATGTAGCACCGCACTGAACTATAGAGAGGTGCTACTAGACCGCCAACCACTGCATGCACCTCATTAATACATGTAAGAGCAATACAGGACATGTAGTACCGCACTGTACTGTAGAAAGAAACTACTAGACCGCCAATCACAGCATGCACCTCATTAATACATGTAAGGGCAATACAGGACATGTAGTACCGCACTGTACTGTAGAAAGAAACTACTAGACCGCCAATCACTGCATGCACCTCACTAATACATGTAAGAGCAGTACAGGACGACATGTAGTACCACACTGTACTGTAGAGAGGTGCAACTAGACCAAGATATGTGAAGTTAACATGACGGCTCTTTATTTCCCGTCTCCCATTTTAGAATAAAACCCAAGAAACCACAACAACAGCCCGGCCTAGTTGAAGCTGAGCTCTTCATATGTCTTCTAAACGCTTTGCATGTCTTCGACTCGCAGCCTGGAGGGTTTCGTACCAGACGCGATGGTGTTGTGCCGAGCAGACACAGGAGCTATCATTCCCCTTATTTGTGATCATCAGAGACCTGCTTGGTTTGTGTATGATCTCTGCTACGGAAGCACGGGAAGGGTTGTTGTGCGCTTGCAATGGATCTGTATGTCTGGGACTATAGAAGCAAGAACATCTCCCCCACCCTCCATGCACGTCACTGGGACCCGCAGCTTGCCGAGGAGCTGGATCGGGCACGTCACCGCTCCCGACTCTGACGCTCTGTTACACGGAAGGTCTTGCTAATTCCTTGCACATCTCGACAAACCTGAGCTGCGTGCAAAGCCTGCTCCTCGGGAGAGGTCACGGACAGAATACTCAATAGACCCCGCAAGAGACGGCAGGTTAAAGGAACAATACATCTCATCTCTTCATGAGGGCTTTACATGCCAGTCAAGCGCTACCCACTCACCCTTGGCACCACACACCGACTACTTCACTTCTGCAGATCAGAAACGGAGTGGTGCAGCAATTCAGACTTCTGGGGTCATGGACACCAATTATACCTACAGATACTCCATCACCACCACCACTCCCTATGGAGACCACTGCTTCCTACAGAGGAAGGTTTCTACTGCAGGTAATTAAATCAGACGGTGTAAACTAGAACGTGAACCTCAGCTCATACATCATGTTCACAAACTGCAGATGTAGCGCGGAACATGTTGCTCTATTTTGTTTTCTCAAGGCAAAGCCAGGAATGGATCCAGAAGTGAGAACCTCACCGTCTATCCCAATACTGCCACCCTCATACATACATGCTTCAAGGGGTTGTCCACCGCGTAATAAAAACAGTCAGCTCTATGGGCCCTATACAAATACAGGCAGTCCCCGGGTTACAGACAGGATAGGGACTGTAGATTTGTTCTTAAGTTGAATTTGTATGTAAGTCGGAACAGGTGTATTTATTAAATGTAATTCCTTCAAGAAAAAAAAAATAGTTTTGGATAGTGCAGGGAACAGTTTTTACATTTGTTTTGCTGTCTGTGCCCTTTTATAGAAGATTTCACCCAACGTTCTGTATCTCATGTGCAGCTGTGGCATGCTGGCACTTGGTTATCATGGGGCGTGACTCAGTGTTGAATGTCAGCCACGCCTCATAAGTCTCCATTTGTAACTAGGGGACGTATGTAAGTCGCAACGATGTAAGTAGGGGACCGCCTGTATTACAAAAAATACTCACTTTCTTCCGGTCCCTAGCTCCACCTGAGTTTCTGCTGTCAGTCTTGTACTTCGGATTGTGGACGTCACAGCTGCAGCGGTCACGAGCCGCTCGCTTACATCACCGCTCAGAAGTGAACAGCTCTCAACAGCGATGGAAGTACAGATACGTGACCGCTGCAGCCAGTGACATCTCCATTCAGAAGTACAAGAACCACAGCAGAAGACCGGAAAGACGCAGATGTGTAACCCGCGGGGGGTTGGAGGAAGGAGAGAGGTTTTTGGTTTTGGTTTTTAAATTTAATTGGCCCAAGAAGCTGGCTGGTTTTATTATGAAGTGGACAACCCCTTTAATCCAGTAGGTCATACACTGGTCTAAACCCTCTCATTTTCGCAGAGAGATCAGCTCCTTTCCTCTATCATATAACCCTATATATCACAGAGGTAAGATCCTCTCCTCTATCATATAACCCTATATATCACAGAGGTCAGCTCCTCTCCTCTATCAAATAAAACTATATATCACAGAGGTAAGATCCTCTCCTCTATCATATAACCCTATATATCACAGAGCTCAGCTCCTCTCCCTCTATCATATAACCCTATATATCACAGAGCTCAGCTCCTTTTCTCTATCATATAACCCTATATATCACAGAGGTAAGATCCTCTCCTCTATCATATAACCCTATATATCACAGAGCTCAGCTCCTCTCCCTCTATCATATAACCCTATATATCACAGAGCTCAGCTCCTTTCCTCTATCATATAACCCTATATATCACAGAGCTCAGCTCTCCCTCTATCATATAACCCTATATATCACAGAGCTCAGCTACTCTCCCTCTATCATATAACCCTATATATCACAGAGCTCAGCTCCTCTCCTCTATCAAATAACCCTACAGGCTCCCTTTAAAGCATCTGCTGCTAATGACTTGGTGTCAAACATCCAAGAACACTTTCAGAGGTCTTGTGGAGTCTAGGCCTTGACGGGCCATATATAGGGGCATGTATACAATTTCATGCAGGTGGCATTGTTTGATGTACACTAAAAAGGTTTTCCTTTCAAAAACTTTCACAAAAAAAGGCACAAAATGTATATACGTCTTATGACAAAGTCTCAAAATAACTGAACAGATGTTCTCTTTCTTGGAGCACACTCACTGAAGGCTTAAAAAAAAAAAAAAAAGTCACAAAACAAATGAAATGATAAAGTGAGGCTTGCTGCAATGGTAGAACTGCTCTGACCAGGTGGAGACATTAACGCATTTGGTCTTTTCACTGTTGAAAACACTGACCATAGCAGACAGCCAGACGCCTTCTACATACTATGGTAGAGTGCATTGTTCACAAATCAAAATTAGAGCTCTGTTCACCCTTGATAGTTTTTCTCCGTTGCTTTTTGACGTCACAAAAGAATAGAATGCAGTACAGGCCGTCTCCGACTTACACCGTTCCGACTTACATCTGTCCCCCAGTTACAAACGGAGACTTATGGGGCATGCTGGCACTTGTAGTTCCATGTTCCACAGCAGGTAGTAGCTGTGGAACGACAAGTTCCAGCATTCCACAGCAGCACATGAGGTGAAAATGAGGTGAAATCTTCTTAACAGGGGCACAGACAGCAAAACAAATATAAAAACCCTCCCTGCACTATCCAAAACTAAAAAAAAAACCCCAAAACCTTTTGTGCTGGAGTTACATTTAATAAATATACCTGTTCTGACTTACATACAAATTCAACTTAAGAACAAACCTCCATTCGTAACCCGGGGACTGTGACTGCCTGTACTTTGTTCAGAAAAAGGAGCCTAAAAGATCTATTGTAGGTCAATGAAAAGGGAAAAATCGTTACTGATGTCACCTCGGAAGTGTGAATTTAATCTTATAATAAAACAACCCAAAAAAATTTGAGACCTAAAGACCCTTTGTAAGCTTATTAACATTTCACACTGACTAGCGCTGCAAAAGGTGATGACACTGTACAGCTGGTCTGCGCCATCTCTACCGCTGAAACACACAGGCGTCTGTACCACATTAAGAATTTAATGTTGTCTGAAAGAGGCACAGGGCACTTACGTAACACGGTGCCGTGCTGCAATAGATGCAGGTTGCAGAGTCCGCATCGATCCGTAAAGCAAAATTTATGGCGTAGCGGCTCCTCTGGGAGATGTATAACGCTCGGCTCGCTGTGTGAGTCAGACCTGCAGAGCCTCATTAGACAATCAAACCAGTTAACTCAATAGGCAAGTCTTTAAGCCTCTTAAGGTGACAACATCGAGAACCGTAGAGCCGCAGCCGCTTTACAACCACTCGGTCAGGGTTAAAGCCATCTTCCATTTGTCAGGGATTCATAGATGTGGATGAATATAGCAGCCAGGAAACGGGAGTCAGACAGCACCACCTAGCCAAAGACTATGTGCAAGACTGAAGGTGTCAGGGTCATATGGTCAGTGCAGATAAGGATCATCTGACCGCAAGCATATGAGGCAGATTATATGTGCATATGTATTATATATATATATATATATAATATATATTATATATAAAATAATAATTATAAATATGTGTGTGTATATATATATATATATGTATATACACATATATATATACACATGTGTGTGTGTGTGTGTGTATATATATTATATATATATAAATATATTTATATATATATACACACACGCACAAACATACAGATAGATGACCCAGTGGTAGAAACGAGTTCCATCAGTCAACTAAGAGTGTGGGCACGTATAAAGATAACTGGATGTAGTCTCCTCTGTACTGGTATAGGGATAACTGGATGAATCTCCTCTGTACTGGTATAGCGATAACTGGAGGAAGAGTCCTCTCTACTGGTATAGGGATAACTGGAGGAAGTGTCCTCTGTACTGGTATAGGGATAACTAGAGGAAGTGTCCTCTGTACTGGTATAGGGATAACTGGGGGAAGTGTCCTCTGTACTGGTATAGCGATAACTGGAGGAAGTGTCCTCTGTACTGGTATACGGATAACTGGGGGAAGTGTCCTCTGTACTGGTATAGGGATAACTGGAGGAAGTGTCCTCTGTACTGGTATAGGGATAACTGGAGGAAGTGTCCTCTGTACTGGTATAGGGATAACTAGAGGAAGTGTCCTCTGTACTGGTATAGGGATAACTGGAGGAATTGTCCTCTGTACTGGTATAGGGATAACTAGAGGAAGTGTCCTCTGTACTGGTATAGGGATAACTGGAGGAAGTGTCCTCTGTACTGGTATAGGGATAACTAGAGGAAGTGTCCTCTGTACTGGTATAGGGATAACTGGAGGAAGTGTCCTCTGTACTGGTATAGGGATAACTGGAGGAAGTGTCCTCTGTACTGGTATAGGGATAACTGGAGGAATTGTCCTCTGTACTGGTATAGGGATAACTAGAGGAAGTGTCCTCTGTACTGGTATAAGGATAACTGGGGAAAGTGTCCTCTGTACTGGTAGAGGGATAACTGGAGGAAGTGTCCTCTGTACTGGTATAGGGATAACTGGAGGAAGTGTCCTCTGTACTGGTATAGGGATAACTGGAGAAAGTAACTGGTACTGAAGGTGCCAGGGCCATATGGTTAGGGCAGATAAGGATCATCTGACCGCAAGCATATGAGGCAGATTATATGTGCATATGTATATATGCGCGCACGCTCGCGCACACACACGCGCACGCACGCGCACGCACGCGCGCACACGCACACACGCACACACGCGCACACACACACACACACAACACACACACACACACACACCACACACACACACACACACACACACACACACACACACACACACAACACACACACACACACACACACACACAGATAGATGACCTAGTGGTAGAAACGAGTTCCATCAGTCAACTAAGAGTGTGTGTTTTGTCACTAAAAACAATGGGCACGTATAGAGATAACTGGAGGAAGTGTCCTCTGTACTGGTATAGGGATAACTGGAGGAAGTGTCCTCTGTACTGGTATAGGGATAACTGGAGGAAATGTCCTCTGTACTGGTATAGGGATAACTGGAGGAAGTGTGCTCTGTACTGGTATAGCGATAACTGGAGGAAGTGTCCTCTGTACCGGTATAGTGATAACTGGAGGAAGTGCCTTCTGTACAGGTATAGCGATAACTGGAGGAAGTCTCCTCTGTACTGATATAGCGATAACTGGAGGAAGTGTCCTCTGTACTGGTATAGGGTTAACTGGAGGAAGTGTCCTCTGTACTGGTATAGCGTTAACTGGAGGAAGTCTCCTCTGTACTGGTATAAGGATAACTGGAGGAAGTCTCCTCTGTACTGGTATAGGGATAACTGGAGGAAGTCTCCTCTGTACCGGTATAGAGATAACTGGAGGAAGTCTCCTCTGTACTGGTATAGGGATAACTGGAGGAAATGTCCTCTGTACTGGTATAGCGATAACTGGAGGAAGTGTCCTCTGTACTGGTATAGGGATAACTGGAGGACGTGTCCTCTGTACTGGCATAGGGATAACTGGAGTAAGTGTCCTCTGTACTGGTATAGGGATAACTGGAGGAAGTGTCCTCTGTACTGGTATAGCGATAACTGGAGGAAGTGTCCTCTGTACTGGTATAGGGATAACTGGAGGAAGTGTCCTCTGTACTGGTATAGGGATAACTGGAGGAAGTGTCCTCTGTACTGGTATAGGGATAACTGGAGGAAATGTCCTCTGTACTGGTATAGGGATAACTGGAGGAAGTGTCCTCTGTACTGGTATAGCGATAACTGGAGGAAGTGTCCTTGTATGGCATAGGATAACTGGAGGAAGTGTCCTCTGTACTGGTATAGGGATAACTGGAGGAAGTGTCCTCTGACTGGTAATAGAATAACTGGAGGAAGTGTCCTCTGTACCGGTATAGGGATAACTGGAGGAAGTGTCCTCTGTACTGGTATAGGGATAACTGGAGGAAGTACCCTCTGTACTGGTATAGGGATAACTGGAGGATGTCTGCTCTGTACTGGTATAGTGATAACTGGAGGAAGTGTCCTCTGTACTGGTATAGGGATAACTGGAGGAAGTACTCTCTGTTATGGTATAATGGTAGAGGGATAACTGGAGGAAGTCTGCTCTGTACTGGTATAGGGATAACTGGAGGAAGTACTTTCTGTACTGGTATAGGGATAACTGGAGGAAGTCTGCTCTGTACTGCTATACACCGACCAATTTATTGGTTCCTCTCCTCAAGGAGAGATCTTTCCCCTTTCAAAGCCACTCTTGCCTCTCACCCAGCCAACCAGTAAGTTCTACACTGCACTGACGAGGAGCAAATACCCCGAAAAAGCTGTCTGTAGTTGAACTTAACTGGTTTGGCTCAAATCCCTTTCACATTGCTAGGTTCCTGCGAGCTACAAGTGAACTGAGGAAAACTACATCCAATAGAGTGCGCTGTGGAGCTCAGGGCTGAGGAGTCGGCAAGCCGAAGCCCCGACTCCGACTCCTCAATTTTCCAAACCTCCGACACCCGACTCCCTCATACACAGCGCATGTTTAAGTGATAACTTTACTGTAGTAAAATGGTAACATCTGGCTGTTTATCACCTTATGATACAATAATCAAGCTATTTAGGTAGAACAGACACTGACAAGCAAAAGGGTAACAATGTTTTGATTTTTTGAACACTTGTGGGTAGAGTTGATGAAAAAGCTGTATTTGTATCCAAGTCCAGTCTGCACCAATACTGGGAATGTGTAGAAGAGATCTGGGATCAGTTTTTGGTCAAGATGTGCTTGAATCTGATCCAGAGCCCAGAAGGATTCAGACAGTATTGAAAACTAAAGGTGGATTTACCAAATACTAACAAAATAATACAAATTTACACTTTGATTTTTAGGAGCAAAACTGTAACTAAGCAGATGCTAAATACTTGCAAGTCAAATTTATGTATGATATGGGTCAGATGACTGTATATACAATTACATTAGCATCATGTACAAAGCTGTAGTGGATGGTGAGATATGGAGCAAGACAGTCACAAGTTCAAAACATTGTTACCCTTTTGCTTGTCAGTGTAAAATATATTTATTGGATATGACTTTAGGACACAAAAAAATTGTAAATATGCAAAACACTGCAGGAACATTTGTGGAGTCTCTCAATTTGTTCTGAGAAATAGTATTGCCTCCATCAGATCCTGCATACATGACCTTACATCTGATCTCATTATTTCCAGGCTAGAGAACGGCCTCTCTACACTAACTTGGGGGCAAAGCGGTGACCACAGGGGAAACATCTCTAACAATGTCAGGGTATAAAGGAATTGCCTCAGCCACGGTCTTTGATGAATGGTTGATCTTCTACTTCTTTGAAAACAGGTGAAACATTTTGCTGAAATCTGTTTGCCCTGGGAGCAGAATCTTTTCCCCTGGAGCAGCGCTCTGCTCCATGTCATCAATTACCCTCCTCATGTGATGAGGCTGAAGATATGGGAGCAGTAGCACTGGCCGGAGCCAATTCCTCTTGCTCTTTGCACTGTATCGAACTAACTGGACCAACTTATTATATATTTTGGGAGTCGGAGTCCGTCCTTTTTATGACGACTCCGACTCCTGCAAAATAGCCACCGACTCAGACTCCACAGCCCTGGTGGAGCTCTTCAGCTCTTTTCCCATAAGCCTTTGCTCTGTACTGCTATAGGGATAACTGGAGGAAGTGTCCCTGTACTGGTATAGGGATAACTGGAGGAAGTGTCCTCTGTACTGGTATAACGATAACTGGAGGAAGTGCCCTCTGTACTGGTATAGGGATAACTGGAGGAAGTGTCCTCTGTACGGGTATAGGGATAACTGGAGGAAGTGCCCTCTGTACTGGTATAGGGATAACTGGAGGAAGTGCCCTCTGTACTGGTATAGCGATAACTGGAGGAAATCTCCTCTGTACTGATATAGCGATAACTGGAGGAAGTGTCCTCTGTACTGGTATAGGGTTAACTGGAGGAAGTGTCCTCTGTACTGGTATAGCGTTAACTGGAGGAAATCTCCTCTGTACTGATATAGCGATAACTGCAGGTAGTCTCCACTGTACTGGTATAGGGATAACTGGAGGTAGTCTCCACTGTACTGGTATAGGGATAACTGGAGGAAGTGTCCTCTGTACTGGTATAGGGATAACTGCAGGTAGTCTGCTCTGTACTGGTAGAGCGATAACTGGAGGAATGGTCCTCTGTACTGGTATAGGGATAACTGGAGGAAGTGCCCTCTGTACTGGTATAGGGATAACTGGAGGCCTCTGTACTGGTATAGGGATAACTGTAGGTAGTCTGCTCTGTACTGGTAGAGCGATAACTGGAGGAAATCTGCAGTACGCGCCCCAAAACACCGTGTGAACATACCCTTAATGCCATCTACATGTTGGGGATTTCAGAATCTACCAACCTGTCAAAGATTTTCAGCGCATATTTCACCACTATCAAGAGTGAAATCTTTGGTGAATTTCTAGAAAAATGAAGCAATAAAAAATTCAGATTTCACTGTAGATTTGTTGCAAAAATCTGTGGAAAATGTCTACCTAGTGTGAAGCGCTGGCTCAGTGGTTAACACTGTTGCCTTGCAGTGCAACGAATCCCAGCATGAATAAGCAGTTTGTATGTTCTCCCCATGTTGACGTTGGTTTCCTCTGTATACTCCGGTCTCCCAATGAGTCCCAATGTGAACAATGACCATCTCTGTACAGCGCCGTGGAACACAATGGCGCTATGTAACTGAACAAAATAACTAAATAAAACCCTAAACACAGAATTATAAAATTGTGAAATACAAAATCTGCATACAATTTTTCTGTGCTGTTCCTAATGAATTGTTACGTCTGATGTACGTGGTCCCATTGGACGGCAGTAAGTGGTCACATTGGACGGCAGTGTACTGTAGAGGCAGGGGAAGCGTGCCACGTCCATGTGCTCGTCCGACAGGGTTAATCCTGACGTCTCCCGGGATGTTATATAATAATGACCTGTTTGAGGTGCTCGTCCATTATTCATGTACACAGAGACACATTGGCACTGAGCCTTATTATGAATCACAATGGTCTCTCACACACCGCTCCGCAGCTCTTAATAATTTAATACATAACTATAGGGGCATATACATGTATATAAAGAAGCTGAGACACATACAAAACAGGCGCGCATCAGAGTCAGGATTCAATGTTCATCGCTAATTAATCAGTATTAAAATGGAGACAAACAGAAATACACAAGTACAATGCAGAACTCGGGCGACTATTAGTGTAATGTACCAGCCACACAAGCGGCACCAAGTTACTTGCTGTCACTTACAGGGCTGCGCTCATCTCAGTTATGGCACATGTCTACACACCTCTGCCATAGCGGTCAGCACCTGGCCACTTGCTATGCAGAACACCTGCAACAAGTTAAGGGTGCCAACTGCACCTCCCTGTATAATGGGGTCCTGGCAACAATGGGAAAAACATCAAAGAGGCTGCAGTACCCAACCAGGGCTGTGGCATCTTCATTCTCAAGTATGGTTAAAACCCAGAGGTCAGACCCTTACCAATCATAAAGTGATGGCATCCCACTAACAAGCCATCACTTTATATAATAGGAGTAGCCCTTTAACTCACAACGGTCAAGTGGTTTACATTGCAGTATTGGATTATAGGATAGAGGAGAGGAGCTGAGCTCTATAATATATAGGTTTATATGATAGAGGAGAGGTGCTGTGCTCTGTGATATATAGGGTTATATGATAGTAGAGAAGATGAGCTCTGTGATATATAGGGTTATATGATAGAAGAGAGGAGCTGAGCTCTGTGATATATAGGGTTATATGATAGAGGAGAGAAGCTGAGCTCTGTGTTATATAGGGTTATATGATATAGGAGAGGAGCTGAGCTCTGTGGTATATAGGGTTATATGATAGAGGAGCTCAGTTCTGTGATATATAGGGTTATATGATATAGGAGCTGAGCTCTGTGATATATAGGGTTATATGATAGAGGAGCTGAGCTCTGTGACATACAGGGTTATATGATAGAGGAGCGTAGATGAGCTCTGTGATATATAGGGTTATATGATAGAGGGAGAGAAGCTGAGCTCTGTGATACATAGGGTTATATATTCGTATTGAAGCTACTGGTAGCAAAGAAAAAGTGGTGGCTCGTGGCGCTAGGATCTCCAGTTAAAATTATATAATATATGAAATTCAAAAGAAAAGGTTTTCAAGCAATAAAAACCAAAATTTATTCCTAAAATACAAAATTAAAATGGAACCTCTACGCGTTTCGCACGCATCCTCGCGTAATTCATCAGGAGTGTGTTTATACAAAATGATGTCATTCAATATATAGTTAACAAACTATCGTCTCTCCCCCCTTTAAACTGATCCCAACAATTTTCACAGTCTAATATGCATAAAAACAAATCTCTACAGTGTAGATTTATAATAATAGCAGCAATATTGTATTACCTGAACTACAGTTCAAAGAAGTAAAATAAAAAATAAAAAAAACATAACCACGGAGTGAGGGGGGGGGGGGGGTGGCCCCATAGACATGCATTACTCGCATTTGGTGGTGCACCTGTGCTACATAGGGACAACAGACTCAAAGAAATATTCCCAGCCCTCCCTCTCCTTTCCTACGGCAACCACCAAACCTGCGCGCGTATTATTGTCCGGAGTGTCCTGAAGGTCCCAACTGAAAATGGCAGCTCACCCTGTCTGCAGAACAGGTGCAAGACCTGCAGGCACATCCACACCGCTGACAGTGTACCTGTCCCACAGTCCCAGCAGGTGCACAGAATTAGGGGGACATTTTCCTGCAGGTCTTCCAATGTGCTGAATCTGCTTATGTGTGCGCAATGTCCGACCACAGGCCTCTATGTGGGGGAAACAGGGCAGAGACTCAGCCAGCGCATGAACTCACACAGATTCACCATTAACCACAACAGAACAGATCTCCTAGTGGCCGCACATTTCTCCGGAGATGACCATTCTATTGAAGATTTGAGGATTGTGGTCTTAATGGGACATTTTAAGACACAACGGAAGGAATAGGAATATAAGTTAATGCAAAAATTTCAAACCCTGCAGAATGGACTAAATATTCATCATAGTTTCATGTCACAATATGTGTGAACTGTAAGGGCCACAAATCACACCTGATAGCAAAGAGATAAGGACAAGAATTACTGATCCCTCTGTCACGCCTCACAATTCTCCAGACTGTTTATTTCTTGACCTGTTGTAAATAACTTCTCTGCTTATATTGCATTTTGTTATTTTTAAGGATTCTAAGTTCCTTTGAAGATCCAGGTCTTTTGTGTATAAAATGTCTGTGAATTTTCATTTTCTTGTATAACATCATGTCTGAAGAAGAGAGCTAGTACTCTCGAAATCTCACCATCAAATATACTCAGCCTCTAAACGGCATCGCCAGATTTCTTCACTCTTCTACTAAGTTTACAAAGACTAACTTTTAGACAGCGATAGTAAATGAGGGCCAGTGAGAGTCCCACCTACCCCACCCACATACAGTGATTATATTAATGTGTGTGCAGAGAAAACTGTCAATCACTGTAAGTGGGTGGGGTAAGAAATACTTTTACTTTCTCTTTTATAATTTTCTCTGTTCTTTACTCAAATCTTGCCTCTAATTTATAACCCTGCATAGCACAGAGGTCAGCTTCCCTCTATCACATCCAGCGCTCAGACACAATAGTAAAAATCATCTGACAGATTCGCTTTAAGGCTAGAACCACATAAAATCTTGCTGGGTGACAATCACACACAATAGGAACACAGCACTTATAGGTGACTGCAAAGCAACTTCTTTCTCTTTCTATTGCTTTTTCTGCAATCTGAAAAATTAAAGCAACTTATTTTTTTACTGCATAAAACAACAAAAATGAAGTCTGCAACCCAATCTAGCTTTCATTACAAAGATGCAACGTATGGGGTGAAATTACAGTCTCCGTATGAGAGTTCTTTATATAGCACCGACATACCCTATGGCACATTACAATCGGAGAATACATTGTAAATAGGAATGAGAAAGTAGAAGATGCAAACAACACCTTCTGAAGATAATGAGGAGACAGAAGAGGAGAGAATCCTGGCTAACTGGAATTTACGGTCTAATCCGGAAATGTGTTGTGATACAGGAGGTAGAAGTAACTGGTTAGTAATCTGGCTCAGTTACAAGTACCAGGGACATGGGTACAATACTAAATCTGGGAGCCATCCTGTGGACACCTACCTGGTATACCTAAGGGTATGTTCACACAGCGTGTTGGGTCCATCTAGAGCAGGCATCCTCAAATTGCGGCCCTCCAGATGTTGGGAAACTACAACTCCCATCATGCATTTATATAATCTATAGCAGTGGGCTTGATGGGAGTTGTAGTTTCCCAACAGCTGAAGGGCCGCAGTTTGAGGATGCCTGATTTAGAAGGTCCGAAACACGCAGCTAACAATGTTCAGTGAGATTTTACATTGCTCGCAATGTAAAACACGTATCGGTGTTCAGACGAGTGATACCCGCTGTGTCTCATTGCGTCTTTCAGATCCGCTCCAAGAATTGACATATCAATTCCTGGTCCGAAAGACGCAGCAGGAGCCCTATAATAAACCAAAGGGTGCGATCCTGCTACATCCAAAAATCGGATCCAAAAACACCATGTGAGCTTGCCCTAAAGCTTGGCCAGAAGGTACATGGTAGGAGATGTAGCGATGTGGAAACAAAAAGTTACACAACTATAGCAGGAACAACATAAAGAGGGAATGAGGCGTAAGAAAGATTGGGCACGATTGATGTGGAATTAGTTGCAAACAAAAGCTTATGTTCACACAGTGTTTTTGGATCAGAAAATAACATCCAAAAACGCAGCGTCAATCGGATCCAAAATGCATCCAACACGCAGATGCATGTTTGGATACGTGTTGGCTGCAGCAGAATTGCACCCTATAGTTTTAAATAGGGCTCCTGCTGCTTCTTTTGGATCAAGAATTGACATGACAATTCATAGAACGGATCCGAAAGACGCAAGTAAACACGCATTGGCGATCACTCGTCTGAACAACGATGCGTGTTTTACATTGAAAGCAGTGCAAATCACACTGAACATTGTTAGATGCGTGTTTGGGTCCGTTTAGATGGATCCAAACATGCATCTAATAACGTATGTTCACATGCGCAGAACACGCCGTGTGAACATACCCTAAAGGTTGACAACAGAGGTGGATTCGGAGATCCACATGGTAGACGCATCTATTTCACCTAAAAAAAATA
Source organism: Phyllomedusa bahiana (assembly GCA_025379985.1). Lineage (NCBI taxonomy): Eukaryota > Metazoa > Chordata > Amphibia > Anura > Hylidae > Phyllomedusa > Phyllomedusa bahiana. The sequence continues at coordinate 270,184 of JAODAL010000038.1, forward strand.
CCCAGACCTCCCAAGGTCCTACAGAACCGAATTTAAAGGGGTGTTCCATTGGCTCAAAAAGATTGTTTGTCCGACAGGCCATGATGAAAAAAAACAAATTGGAAGAAGAGGATAGTACTTACCTCCTGGACGCTCCCATTCAGTGCCGGCGTCCGTCCGGTTCATCTCGGCTGTAGCAGTGAACGGTCATCCTTCACGTGATAGGTGCAGCCAATTACAGGCCATAACATCATGTGTACGTGACCACTGTGGCCTGTGATTGGCTGCTATTGTCACGTGAACCATGAACGTCGGGATGAACGGATGGGACGGCCGCCAGGACTGACCGGGTGCGTTCGGGAGGTAAGTACTCTCCTCTTCTTCAATTATTTTTTATCATGCCCTGTTGGACAAACAAGCTTTTTGAGCTACTGGAACATCCCTTTAAATTTGGTTCTGTAGGACCTTGGGAGGTCTGGGTATTTTTTTTCCTTTTTTTAGGTGAAATGCATGTGGCCATATGTAGCTCTCTGAATCCACCTCTGTTGTCAACCTTTAGGGTATGTTCACACGGCGTGTTCTGCGCGTGTGAACATACGTTATTAGAGGCGTGTTCTGCGCGTGTGAACATACGTTATTAGAGGCGTGTTCTGCGCGTATGAACATACGTTATTAGAGGCGTGTTCTGCGCGTGTGAACATACGTTATTAGAGGCGTGTTCTGCGCGTGTGAACATACGTTATTAGAGGCGTGTTCTGCGCGTGTGAACATACATTATTAGAGGCGTGTTTGGAACCTAAGTCCGAGTATTGAGAGGTAACATAGGTGCAAAAACGCAGCTGCATTATGGGTGTCTGACAATGACCTACCTTTGTCAGGCCTGAGATTGCTGCAGAAGTTTCTGTGACTCTTATCTGTAAATGCTAATATTTCCCATGAAACAATTCTGGAGCATTTTTTCCTAAATCTCCATGTTATGTGGTTTCTCTGTTACTCATCCTAGAAAAGTATGACTCAATCTGTCAGCTGGGTGTTACCAATTAAGGGCGTGTCCCTGCACAGACTGACATTGTCCAATCAGAGCAGTCAGTGTGTGCAGGGATACACCCCTTTGCAGGTCCTATTTAAGTAATTTGTTACCAAAACATCTCCTTACCAGTTAGCTTCTTGACAGGCTGCAGCCGCACACTGATGGCTTGGTGGGTAAGCAGGGGTGAGGAGGGTAGCGAGCGGGACATGCCCTCCATCATACGTATATGTTGCATGCCCTCTGTCACAGGTAGAGGGGTTATAGTGTAATCCGGCTCAAATGCACAGTCGTTTTCAGAAGAGGAGCCACCTGTAGGAAACAAGCAGTGATAAAAGTCATTTCTTAACATTACAAGCACTCAGTAAGGTGTATACTCTAAAATATAATAAAAATATGCAATATAATATGAACATTGTTATGTGGGCTGAATTAATATATATTCACTGAAGACCTTACTGCAGGGACTCCCACTGACTAAAAGAATGGATGGGGTATCAAAGTGAACCCGTCAGGTGGTTTTTGATGCCATACCTGAGAGCAGGATGTGATAGAGAAGAAAAGCCAGGCTCTGTGATATATAGGGTTATATAATCAGGGCTGTGGAGTCGGAGTCGTGGAGTCGGTGGCTATTTTGCAGGAGTCGGAGTCGTCATAAAATGGACCGACTCCGACTCCCAAAATATATAATAAGTTGGTCCAGTTAGTTCGATGCAGAGCAAAGAGCAAGAAAATTGGGGGCCGGCCAGTGCCCACTGCTCCCATACTTCAGCCTCATCACATGAGATGTATTGATGACATGGAGCAGGCAAAGTGCTGCCCCAGGGGAAAAGATTCCGCTCCCAGGGCAAACAGATATCAGCAAAATTTTCCACCTGCTTTCAAAGAAGTAGAAGAGTTCAAGCATTCATTAAAACTGACTGTGGCTGAGGCAATTCCTGTATACCCTGACATTGTTAGAGATGTTGCCCCTGTGGTCACTGCTTTGCCCCCCACCCAAGTTAGTGTAGAGAGGCCGTTCTCTAGCCTGGAAATAATGAGATCAGATGTGAGACCTTGTATGCAGGATCTGATGGAGGCGATACCATTTCTCAGAACAAATTCAGAGACTTCACAAATGTTCCTTCAGGGTTTTGCATATTTACAATTTTTTTGTGTCCTAAAGTCAGGTCCAATAAAACTATATTTACACTGACAAGCAAAATGGTAACAATGTTTTGAAATTGTGACTTTCAGGTTCCATATCTCACCATCCACTACAGCTTTGTACATGAGGCTACAGTAATTTTATATACAGTCATCTTACCTATCTTATACATAAATGTGACTAGTATTTAGCATCTGCTTAGTTACACTTTTGCTCCTAAAAATCAAAGTGTTACTTTTTATTATTTTGTTAGTATTTGAGAAATCCATCTTTGGCTTTCAGCTCTGCCTGAATCCTTCTGGGCTCGGGATCAGATTCAAGCAGGTCTTGACCAAAATCTGATCCCAGGTCTCTTCTACACATTCCCAGTGTTGGTGCAGACTGGACTTGGATACAAATACAGCTTTTTCTTCAACTCTACCCACAAGTGTTCAAAAGATCAAAACATTGTTACCCTTTAGCTTGTCAGTGTCTGTTCTATTTAAATAGCTTGATTATTGTATCATAAGGTGATAAACAGCCTGATGTTACCATTTTACTACAGTAAAGTTATCACTTAAACATGCGCCGTGTATGAGGGAGTCAGGAGTCGGAGTCAGTAATCGGAGTTGGGAGTCGGAGGTTTGGGAAATTGAGGAGTCGGAGTCGGGGCTTTGGCTTGCCAACTCCACAGCCCTGTATATAATAGAGGAGAGGAGCTGAGCTCTGTGATATATAGGGTTATGATAGAGGAGAGGAGCTGAGCTATGTGATATATAGGGTTATATGATAGAGAAAGAAGCTGAGCTCTGTGATATATAAGGTTATATGATAGAGGAGAGAAGCTGAGCTCTGTGGTATATAGGGTTATATGATAGAGGAGAGAAGCTGAGCTCTGTGGTATATAGGGTTATATGATAGAGGAGAGAGAAGCTGAGCTCTGTGGTATATAGGGTTATTTGATAGAGGAGAGAAGCTGAGCTCTGTGATATATAGGGTTATATGATAGAGGGAGTGACGCTGAGCTAGGTGATATATAGGGTTATAGGATAGAGGAGGGAAGCTGAGTTCTGTGATATATAGGGTTATATGATAGAGGAGAGAAGCTGAGCTCTGTGATATATACGGTTATATGATAGAGGAGAGAAGCTGAGCTCTGTGATATATAGGGTTATATGATAGAGGAGAGAAGCTGAGCTCTGTGATATATAGGGTTATAGGATAGAGGAGAGAAGCTGAGCTCTGTGATATATAGGGTTATATGATAGAGGAGAGAAGCTGAGCTCTGTGATATATAGGGTTATATGATAGAGGAGAGAAGCTGAGCTCTGTGATATATAGGGTTATATGAAAGAGGAGAGGAGCTGAGCTCTGTGCTATATAGGGTTATATGATAGAGGATGGGAGACAAGCTCTGTAATACATAGGGTTATATGATAACCACCTGACAGTTTTGTACACAATGCTTATTTAAAGGGATGTTCTCACCATAGACTTTAATAGCCTATCGCTAGGATAGGTCATCAAAATCTGATGGGTGCAGGTCCCACCTCTGGAACCCACACCTGTCTTGGGAACGGGCTCCTGAAAGTTTGATCAGAATGGAGAGCCCGTTGCGTTTGTACACTTCTCTCCATTCTGTTCTATGGGAGCTCTGAGTACAGCTGAACACACCGCTCACTTGTGTTTAGGACTCTTATAGAACAGAATGGAGAGTCATGCACAAGTGCAACCAGCTCTCTGTTCTGAGCCGTAACATTTACGGGCCCGTTCCTGATACGGTAGGACCTGTAAGGCTTTAATGATATATCCTAGCAATTTGCCATTAAACTCTGCTGTTTTCTTCAGCCCCATAGAGGAGCAGAGCGCATGTTTGAGCGATGCTCCGAAGAAACACTTCCCCATAAGCATGCCCCGTGAGGAAAAACAGAGGAATCTGGGCCCCAATTTTAGTGATCATGGAGAGGGGAGGGAGAGGGGGGGGGAGGCAGCAGTGGGATCTCCATAGCCCAGACATTTAGGGCGACATGTATGATTTATGGCGCTTAGATGCCAATTTTAAAGTGCATAAGAATAGTGTAGAATGAAACCTGATTTATGAACCTGGTCTACTGCGTTCTAGCGCTAAGACGACACTTCTGGCTCAGGTAAACCACTTTGAAAGTGCTCTACCTGTCCCAACAGTAATGCGCCTAGAATTGCCGTACTGAAGCTATAAATCTTCGTATGCGCCCGCCTCTTGCACGCCCCCCCCCAAAATCAGGTGCATTACAATGTGCTGCGGGTGCTCTGTAATGTGACTGATATTGGCGTACGGGTGAATTAAAACTATAGCGAACAGGGCTGCGCTAGATGTTGGGCTGAAAAAACGCCAGACTTCTGGAGCCGCCCTGTTCATACATGTCGCCGTTATCATCTATCCTTTGGATTGGCAATAGATATATATTGTGGGAAAATTCCCGTCTATGATGTCCACATGCGTTATTACATACCTCCCAACTTTTAGAGACGGCAAAGAGGGACACATCAGGCCACACCTCTAATCACACCCAAACACATGACATCACACCAAGACACACCTTTAACCACACCCAAACACATGATACCACACCAAGAACCACCTCTAATCACACCCAACCACATGACATCACACCAAGACACACCTTTAACCACACCCAAACCCATGATATCACACCAAGACACACCTTTAACCACACCCAAACACATTGTCACACCAAGACACGCCTCTAACCACACCCAAACACATGATGTCACACCAAGACACACCTCTAACCACACCCAAACACATGATGTCACACCAAGACACACCTCTAACCACACCCAAACACATGTCACACCAAGACACACCTATAACCACACCCAAACACATGATGTCACACCAAGACACGCCTCTAACCACACCCAAACACATGACATCACACCAAGACACACCTCTAACCACACCCAAACACATGACATCACACCAAGACACGCCTCTAACCACCCCAAACACATGATGTCACACCAAGACACACCTCTAACCACACCCAAACACACGACATCACACCAAGACACACCTCTAACCACGCCCAAACACACGACATCACACCAAGACACGCCTCTAACCACGCCCAAACACACGACATCACACCAAGACACGCCTCTAACCACGCCCAAACACATGACATCACACCAAGACACACCTCTAACCACGCCCAAACACACGACATCACACCAAGACACACCTCTAACCACGCCCAAACACACGACATCACACCAAGACACACCTCTAACCACACCCAAACACATGACATCACACCAAGACACAACTCTAACCACACCCAAACACATGACATCACACCAAGACACGCCTCTAACCACGGCCAAACACACGACATCACACCAAGACATGCCTCTAACCACGGCCAAACACATGACATCACACCAAGACACGCCTCTAACCACGGCCAACCACACGACATCACACCAAGACACGCCTCTAACCACGCCCAAACACATGACATCACACCAAGACACGCCTCTAACCACGCCCAAACACACGACATCACACCAAGACAGGCCTCTAACCACGGCCCAAACACACTAAATCACACCAAAGACACGCCTCTAACCATGCAAACACATGACATCACACAAGACACACCTCTAACCACGGCCAAACACATGACATCACACCAAGACACGCCTCTAACCACGGCCAAACACACGACATCACACCAAGACACGCCTCTAACCACGGCCAAACACACGACATCACACCAAGACATGCCTCTAACCACGCCCACACGACATCACACCAAGACATGCCTCTAACCACCCCAAACACATGACATCACACCAAGACACACCTCTAACCACGCCCAAACACACGACATCACACCAAGACACACCTCTAACCACGCCCAAACACATGACATCACACCAAGAAATACCTCTAACCACGCCCAAACACATGACATCACACCAAGACACGCCTCTAACCACGCCCAAAAACATGACATCACACCAAGACGCCTCTACCACGCCCAAACACATGACATCACACCAGACATGCCTCTAACCACACCCAAACACATGACATCACACCAAGACACACCTTTAACCACACCCAAACACATTACATCACACCAAGACACACCTCTAACCACTCCCAAACACTGACATCAAAACCAAGACACACCTCTAACCACGCCCAAAACACACCACACAAGACATAACCAACCCCCCACCTCAAACACACACACACACACCAAGACACGCCTTTTAACCACGCCCAAACACATGACTCACACCAAGACACCCTCAAACCACGCCCAAACACATGACATCACACCAAGACACGCCTCTAACCACTCCCAAATATAAGACGTCACACCAAGACGCCTCTAACCCCCCCCAAACACATTACCTCACACCACGCCACCCCTCTAACCACGCCCAAACACAAGACTTCTCACCACGACACGCCTCTAACCTCTCCCAAATATAAGACGTCACACCAAGACATGCCTCTAACCACTCCCAAATATAAGACGTCACACCAAGACGCCTCTAACCACGTCCAAACACGACACCTCTAACCACGCACATGGCAATTTTTTTACACAGCCAAAAAGGGACACATTTTCAGGATTGCTTTGTATCTAATGATGAAATATTAAGTAAGTTGTTATGTCATATGCAGCGAGGAAGCAATCAGATACTTTTTAAAGTTTATTGATGCAAATCTATTTCCCACATGAAAAAGAAGGACATTTATAGAGCTGAGAGGGACAAGGGTTAAAAATAGGGACACTTGAGAGGTGTGGTTAATAGATGCATCAAAATATCTACACTTAGCCGAAAACCTTCTCAGAAAGGCAACAAGTACAGACAATATAAACCATGATTTATAGCTTCTTTTATTAGACAGATAAACCACCATCTGTTCCAGAAACAGTACGGAAAAAAAAGAGACTGTTTTTATGGGACCACCTGCTAAATAAGCAACAACCCCGTTTGCACTAAACACACAGAAAAAATATTTACATCTCCAACAAAAGTATCGAGATCGTCTTGTAGGTGCAGAATTACGGGATTATTTATAAATATACCGCCTGGGTTCAGTTTATTGATAGGAAATAGCTCCACATATGGATAGACTACAGAGGACTGTACACAAATAAGAAGTCTTATCTTTCTTCTGTGGAAGATAAGACAAGTCATTGCTATAGCAGCAGTCTGGGAACTCGGCCAAGTGCTTGGTTAATCTTCTCCTTCCATTATAACGCCATCTTTACTACCAATTTTACTATTGTATTCACAAGCCTTGTATTAAATGGGAAGCAAAATCAATGCTGCAAAATGACAGTTCTATCACTGAGGAATTGCACACATCCAAGTTTGATTTAATAAAGACAGGGAGGTGTGCGCATGTTGTCCCTGGACCCGACAATTACCCAGATTAGAGGCGAGTATTGTGCGGCCGCGATGCAGGATGTGGCTGATCATGTCCAAATGGACCATCAATGTACGAAGCATATAGGAGCTTATAATATACTAGCAGATATCCCGTCCCAGGATAGTGACTGTAATAGAAAATGCTTCCATTTAAGGGCAGACAATAACTGCAGGGCACAGTGGAGTGAGTTTGGATTAGATGGTTCCCCCATCCTGTGTAGCACTGTCAACATCCCATTATACATTCCTGTAGAGCACTTCCATATGGATGCTGACTGAATGCAGCAGGGGCTGCCCTCCACTACACTGGTGAGTGCAGGGCATAGTGGAGTGAGTTTGGATGAGATGGTTTCCCCCACCCTGTTTAGCACCATCAGCATCACATTATTCATTCCCATAGAGCACTTCCATATGGATGCTGATTGAATGCAGCAGGGGCCACCCTGCACTGCACTGGTAAGTGCAGGGCACAGTGGAGTGAGTTTGGATAAGATTGCTTTCTCCACCATGACATTATTTGGTCCACATTGCAATGTTCATTCCTGCACAGTGTTTCCATATGGGTGCTGACTGAGAGTGCAGCAGGGGCCACTCTCCACTACACTGGTGAATGAAGGGTAGTGGAATGAGTTTGTCTGAGTTCCCCACAACCCCCTGCTTCACACAACATCATGTTATACATGTTCCCATGCTCAAAAAACATGGAATTCAGTGTGTAAATCCCTGTGTGAACAGGGACCTATGTGAGCAATGACAAGTTCTGTGGAACATACTGGCAATATAAAACCTTTTATAATAAATAATTATGGGCCCAATGCCTACACTGGAACTGTACAGAGGGATGTGTAGTGAACACAACTTTAGAGAGAGCACCTGTGACATCTTCTGATGTGTTCGTTTTACTAAATACTTGTGTTCCTTGTGAAATATAAATCTGGAGCATATTCTATTATAAGGGTATGTTCACACTGCGATTTTCAGGGCATAATTGTGCTGCAGTACGTCCTGTAACTATGGTAATCATAGCTCTCTATGAGAGCTATGATTACCCTCTGTCTTCCCCAATGCGTATTGAGCATCAGGATGAAATAAGTGACGTCTCTTCATCTTGGTGCGAAGTGAAAGGGGCTGCCCACGCTTTACAAGTACGCTCTGGCCTGCATGTACTTCTAAAACACCCAGCATATTGTGACACGTGCTGATCGCGCTGCAATACGCCGTGTGAACATTCCCTAACTCTGTGTCGTGCTGTTAGGCTATGTTCACACCGCTTCTTTTGGGGCGCATTTCGCGGTGTACTGCGCTTTAATACGAGCGAAATGCGCCCCAGTCATTGCGATAATCCACAGTTCTCATAGAGAACAATGGATTACGTCTCCCCTCCCCGCTCGTACAAAACGATCATATTGCATACCTGGGGAGATAAGAGACATGCCTAGAGTAATGCTGGTCTATGGGGCCGGCGGGCACCCCCCCCCCTCCCGGCAGCGGGGGGGTACCGATCAGTGCGACTCTGCGAACACCCGGCGTACAGTACCCCCCGCAATGAAGCCGTGTGAACAAAGCCTTACTCTGTTATTCCTCCTAGACATGTATGACTGAATCTGTCAGCTGGGCGTTACCATTCCAGATCTGTATCCCTGCTCTTAGCACTGATTGGACCATGTCGGATTGTGCAAGCAACCCCCCCCCCTCCAACAGGCAACAACCAGCCGACAGACTCAGTAATACATTTTTCTAAGAAATAACAGAGGAACAGCACAGCACAGAGTTATATAAGAAGAGGCTGCAGAATTGTTATCTCACAGGTAACATGAGTATTTACTTACACAGACCTGTCAGGAACTAAACACAGATGAATAATTTAGATTATATCAAACGTATCTGGGGATTCGTACAGATCACAGCAGAAATCAATAGGAATCAATGTTTGCTTTCTCCTGCTCGGGGGCAAGACAGATAAATGTCCTGACATGAGGAACACAATCCCAGAGCACTTCTACCAGGACTAATGTATCTGCATAGAGCATTGTATGAGGAGAATTATCTATCTTATTAGCTGAATTATTGATGCATTGATCCAAGGAGGACTCCTGCTCGTCCGTGACTCCCGGATTAACATGCAAGGTCACTCATCACAGTGGAATCAGGAAAAGAGCTGCAGATGGAAACCACCTGGTTTATGTCAGGGGAGAAGGTACAATAACAGGGTTAAGGTACGTTCACACGACAGATTCGGACGCCGATTCTGGGGGAGGACTCAGCTCTGAATCTGTCTCAGAATCCACGTCCAATCCAAAAGGTAAAGCGACCTCCATTGTACCCTATGGCAAATCAGCGTCATTGTTCAGACAAAACCGATTTTACTTGCGTATTTTCGGCACTTATAGTAATCACATTCAAAGAATTGACATGTCAATTCTTTAAGGCGTTTTACATGCCGCCATTAAAGGGTATAGGAGCAGGGCTGTGGAGTCGGCAAGCCGAAGCTCCGACTCCTCAATTTCTCAAACCTCCGACTCCTGACTCCCTCATACACGGCGCATTTTTAAGTGATAACTTTACTGTAGTAAAATGGTAACATCAGGCTGTTTTATCACCTTATGATACAATAATCAAGCTATTTAGGTGGAACAGACACTGACAAGCAAAAGGGTAACAATGTTTTGATCTTTTGAACACTTGTGGGTAGAGTTGAAGAAAAAGCTGTATTTGTATCCAAGTCCAGTCTGCACCAACAGTGGGAATGTGTAGAAGAGACCTGGGATCACATTTTGGTCAAGATTTGCTTGAATCTGATCCAGAGCCCAGAAGGATTCAGGCAGTATTGAAAACCAGAAAGTGGATTTCTCAAATAGTAACAAAATAATAAAAATTAACATTTTGATTTTAGGAGCAAAACGTAACAATGCAGTTACAGGAAAGAATCTGCAGAAATAAGCAGATGCTAAATACTTTCAAGTCAAATTTATGTATAAGATAGGTAAGATGATTGTATATAAAATTACAGTAGCCTCATGTACAAAGCTGTAGTGGATGGAGAGATATGGAGCCTGAAAGTCACAAGTTCAAACCATTGTTACCATTTTGCTTGTCAATGTAAAATATATTTATTGGATACGACTTTAGAACACAAAAAAAATGTAAATGTGCAAAACACTGCAGGAACATTTGTGGAGCCTCTGAATTTGTTCTGAGAAATAGCATTGCCTCCACCAGATCCTATACATGACCCACATCTGATCTCATTATTTCCAGGCTAGAGAACGGCCTCTCTACACTAACTTGGGTTGGGGGAAAGCGGTGACCACAGGGGCAACATCTCTAACAATGTCAGAGTATAAAGGAATTGCCTCAGCCACAGTCCGTTTTGATGAATGGTTGAACTCTTCTACTTCTTTGAAAACAGGTGAAAAATGTTGCTGAAATCTGTTTGCCCTGGGAGCAGAATCTTTTCCCCTGGGGCAGCGCTTTGCCTGCTCCATGTCATCAATTACACTCCTCATGTGATGAGGCTAAAGATATGGGAGCAGTAGCACTGGCCGGACCCAATTCCTCTTGCTCTTTGCACTGCATCGAACTAACTGGACCAACTAATTATATATTTTGGGAGTCGGAGTTGGTCCATTTTATGACGACTCCGACTCCTGCAAAATAGGCACCGACTCCGACTCCACAGCCCTGTATAGGAGGCAGAAATTCTTTGTTGGAAATTTAGCGTTGTTTCCCCGTCTGAATTCTGCACTTGCAAGCCTGGAACTGCTGACGAGGAAACAATGTTGTATCGGCGCTGACACTTTCAGCACAAAAAATTCTGAATGTACCGTTAAAGGAGTAGAACATTACAGTGATTGATCCTTTGGGGCGATTCTTGGGGCCCATCCAGCTATGTTGATTCTTGGAGCCCCGCCAGCGGTAATCACTCTTGGGGCCCACCAATCGGTGCCGATTCGTGGGGCCCCGACCTACAGCTACTAAACATGACTGCACATACCGCACTTGCTTTTTGCTTTCTGCCTCTCTTACTCAGGAGCCCATAGGATTAAATGGCCTGACAGATGCCTAAAATGTGTACTTTTGGTCTTTGTTCGAACAGTAGACATCTGTATACTACAAACAAAACAAACCAAAAAAAAAAAAAGTATACAGAAAATGCTATTCTATACAATAGCATTAAAAAATATAGTTAACCTATGGATGATGGATTCCATTTCTTGACACATTTTTAATGTATACTGCCTGGTGTGTATGTTAAAGGGAACCTGTCACATAGTTTATGCCCCCCTTGCTGAGGACAGCACAAGCTAGTGTCAGACCTGCTGTTTCCAGCGCTGTGTCCCTTATTCTGTAAGATGCTGTAGTTTTAGAGCATTTAATGCTCAAATCTTATTCATGAGCAGGTGTTAGCCCCGCCCACCAAAGGCTAGCCCCGCCCACCTGGCAGTTATTCACATGTTTCTACCTATTCAAAGTAATAAGTTTATCAGTTGAGGTGGGCGGGGCTAGCTTCAGGTGGGTGGGGTTTGGAGGGAAAAAAAGACTTTAAATGACTCTTTTCTGGCTGAAATTTGAGCATTAAATACACGAAAACTGCAGCATCTTACAGAATAAGGGATACAGCACTGGAAACAGCAGGTCTGACACTTATGCTGCCCTCAGCAAGGGGAGCATAATCTATATGACAGGTTCTCTTTAAAGGGGTTGTCTCACTACAAGGATTGCTGCTTTTTATGTTAAAGATCTTGCAAAAACAAGTCACTTTACAATATGAAACCATTAACAGTGTCCTACCTATTCCTAGATATCCCCTCTTGTATGGGCTGCATCAGATCTTCAGGTCACTATAGCTACAGATCAGTTTGATCTCTCCTGATAGGCTGTCATCTCTGGTTACTATAGCTACAGACCTGGCTTCTACTGCAGCCTAGTGGAAGCCAGTAAACGCCCCTGAATTCAAAGTGAAAACAAGAAAACAGGACTGAGGTAAGATGAATCAATGTAGTGAGACTATCCCTTTGAGGTCTCGTTCACACGATGGGTTTGCGGCGCGGGCGCTGGGCGTGGTCGCGGCGCAAGTGGGGTATGGTTTGCGGCGCGGCTTGCACCGCACCGCCAGCCGCGGCCGCCACGCTGAGGACTCCCTGTCAAAAATTGACAGGAGAGTTCTCAAACACGCGCGGCAAGGCCGCGGCCCCAGAGCGCGTGTGAATATTAACGCGGTTTCCCATAGGAAACCATGTTAATAAAACTGGGCGCGATTTGGACGTGGTTTTGGCCGCGGAAACCGCGTCGGAACCCGCGGCCATAACCTCGGCCAAATCCATCGTGTGAACAGGGCCTAAAGGTAAGCCAGACAGGTGTGTGCTCCTAGCCTTGGCGTATGTCCTCCCAGCAAGGGTTTGGGTTTAAGGGCTTTGTTTTTCAGTCGGATTTTGTAAAAAGTTTACATACCGACTGTTCTCATCCCCGTAGACCTTGATACAGAATCCGCCCAGCAGTCTACACTGCTCGGCTTTTCTGTCCATCAGATTTCAAAACCACCGGCATTATGGAAAATTCGGAACACGTATATTCTCCCGTCTGAAAATGTATTATTGAAGTCAATGGGAACCGATTAGGTGGACAGTGAATGTTTTTTTGCGCAGATTTTAGCGTGAATCTGCACAGAAACACTAAATAGTGCAATAGGACGCATTATAGATTCCACCTATAATGATGTGTTATTAAAGGTTCTTGTGAACTTTTTTACTGGAAGATCCTGATATTCACTCCCAGGTCTTGATGAATTGCAAGACTCATTAGGGCTTGTCCCCACGACACAGGTCATTGGTCGGTTTTTCAGATAGTTTGCCATTTTACAAACTGTCTGAAAACCGACAAGCAACTCTCCCCCATAGACTTCAACAGAAAATCCGTGCAGCAGTCCCTACTGCACGTATTTTCCGCCGGACATTTTTTTAGAACATGTTCAATCTTCTGCCCGGTTTTCGGGTGGAACATGAACATTTGGGTGCGGAGGAGGAGGGCTTGAATCTGTAAACCGCAGACAAAAGTCGTCCCCCTGCGTGACAAAAAAAAAAAAAGATGAACTACCGGTCGGGAAATCAGACCGTAATTTGATCTTTACCGTGTAAACACAACCTTACCAAGATTTTCAATTGAGCTGATAAAGGACCCGTCTGGATGCAATGTAAACGAAATGGCCACTGCAAGCTTAGGGAGTGACTACTGAGTGGGGTAATAAACATTACATGGTTCCTTGCACCAATAATGAATACATTGCACTCAATGCACTATTGTGCCAAAAAAATAGTCAGAAAACTGACTGAAGTCCCGCGTAAAATCCATGCAAAATCCGAGTAAAAACAGTCTGGTTTCTGTGTGAAAATGAATTTATCATGCAGGTCGGACAAATGTGTCTTCTGTTAAAAAAAACGACAGTATTTTGCCCTGTGCCGAGTGGTCACGCCCTTACTCTGGGCCAACTAAAATCCAGTATCAATGATCCGCTTTCCAGGCGCAATCCAAAATAGCTGACAAATAGGTAAAGTGACACTAGATGGCAGCAAAGCTGAGCTTTTAATGAAGCGGTGTGCAGTATATTATATACCCGTCATACAGGGAAGCCAGCGCAAAAAAACATGACATCACAGCACTTACACATATTAACTGGGCTGGAAATAAATCAAAGATTTATCACTCGCCCTGAACCAGTCGGGGGCAAGGACACACAAGTGTATGTAACCCTATACAGTTTAAGGAGTACAAAGCCGTCCATGCTGTCTGCAAGCCTGTTCCAGGTGAAGAAGCAGAGTCTGCGGCTCTTTTCCTGTTGAAGGCAGAGTCAGTACCAGTCAGTGATACATAGGATTTGCAGCTGGAGAAATAATGTAACAAGTCAATAACCTCAGATCAATTAAATCAGTCATATCCGATCAACCCTCATTTTCTACCGCAGTCATAGGTGTAATTATAGCCATAGCAGCTGCTACGGGGCCCAGAGGTTACGGGGGCCGAATCATGCAGGAATATGATATTTTTTTTAACAAGTAGGTGGCTGTCTGCTATACTGCACTACTATGTGGGTTCTCTGGTATATGGCGCTATTACACATATGATTTTGCTGTGGGGCCCCATAAATTGTAGTTATACCCCTGACGGCAGCAAGGCAGTTGAGGAAGCCCTATGGGTAGTACATATAATACACAGATTATATTTGATCTTAGAGGGATTCTCCACTTCATCTAAAAATTAGATATTAAACTACTGGTGCACAATAGAATAAAAAAAGCCTACATTCCCCTTCCTCTGCTGCAGTGCGGACTCTCCCCGATCTTCTATTTAGTTTGTTATGCCGAAAAAAGACAGACGCCCCTGCAGTTCAGCCTATTGTCCTAAAGTGTTGATCCAGAGGAAGGAAAACCCCCATTAGGTAGAAGCCAATTGTCCTCATTTTAGGGAAAACATTCCTTCCTGACTCCAATCTGGAAATCAGAATAAATCCCTGGATCAGCGACTCTTCTCCAGAATCCTGGTCACTATAACTTGTTATATTATTACATCTAGAAATGTATCCAGACCCTTCTCCAGAATCCTGGTCACTATAACTTGTTATATTATTACATCTAGAAATGTATCCAGACCCTTCTCCAGAATCCTGGTCACTATAACTTGTTCTATTATTACATCTAGAAATGTATCCAGACCCTGCACCAGAATCCTGTTCACTATACTTTGTTATAGAATTACATCTAGAGATGTATCCGGTCCCTTCTCCAGAATCCCGGTCACTATAACTTGTTATATTATTACATCTAGAAATGTCTCCAGACCCTTCTCCAAAATCCTGGTCACTATAACTTGTTATATTATTACATCAGAAATGTATCCAGACCCCTCCAGAATCCTGGTCACTATAACCTGTTATATATTACATCTAGAAATGTTCCAGACCCTTTCAGAATCTGTACTTACTCTTTTATTACATTGAATGTATCCTGACCCCTCCAGATCCCGGTCACTAACTTGTCTATTATTACATCTAGAAATGTATCCAGACCCATTCTCCAGAATTATGGTCACTATAACCTGTTATATTATTACATCTAGAAATGTATACGGACCCTTCTTCAGAATCCTGGTCATTAGAACTTGTTATATTATTACATCTAGAAATGTATCAAGACCCGTCTCCAGAATTCTGGTCACTATAACTTGTTACTATTATTACATCTAGAAATGTACTCCAGACCCTTCTCCAGAATCCTGGTCACTATAACCTTGTATAGTATTACATCTAGAAATGTATCCAGACCCTTCTCCAGAATCCTGGTCACTATAACTTGTTTCTATTATTACATCTAAAATGTATCCAGACCCTTCTCCAGAATCCTGGTCACTATAACTTGTTATATTATTACATCTAGAAATGTATCCAGACCCTCTCCAGAATCCCTGGTCACTATAACTTGTTATATTATTACATCTAGAAATGTATCCAGACCCTTCTCCAGAATCTGGTCACTATAACTTGTTTATATTATTACAACTAGAAATGTATCCAGACCCCTCCAGAATCCTGGTCACTATAACCTGTTATATTATTACATCTAGAAATGTATCCAGACCCTTTTTGGATTCTATTAGTGAATTCTCCATGACAAGTTCCTCTGGTAGAGAGTTCCACAGTCTCACTGCTCTTACAGTAAAGAATCCCCATTTATGTTTATGTAAAAGCCTTCTTTCCTCAAGAAGTAGAGGACGCCTCCTTGTTCTAGATACTTTGGGAGACATGCATGAAAACTGTTTAGGTCTAAGGGCTTGTTCACATGCGTTTTTGGATCCAAAAATCGCATCCAAAACGGATCCAACACATATCCAACATGCAGGTCTGTGTTTGGCTGCTGCAGGATCGCACCCTATAGTTTATTATAGGGCTCCTGCTGCGTCTTTCGAATCAAGAATTGACATGTCAGTTCCTGGAACAGATCCAAAAGAGGCAAGTAAACACGCACTGGCGATCATTCATGTGAACGCTGATGGGTGTTTCATAGTAAAAGCAATGTAAATCACACTGCTATTTATTAGATGCGTTTGGGTCCGTTTAGGGTCCGATAGACAGATCCAAACACGTATCTAAAAACGTATGTTCACACGGACCCAACACGCTGTGTGAACATACCCTTAGACTTTCTTTGTTGCCCATATCAATCAATCAATCAATCAATCAAAGCTCCTTTTTAATTTTTTCAGAGTACTATATGACATAAAAGGGGTGCTCTGATTGGTTGCTATGGGCAACAAAAAGTTGTAGACCCAGGCAGTTTTCATACATGAGGCCCTTTCTGTTTTCCAAACGGGACATCACTGCTGATTGGCTGCAGCGGGCCTGTGCCTCTGCTTACATCACGGTTTGCTCCAACAGTGATGTCAGCAGTCACGTGACCGCTGCAGCCAATCAGTGATGACATCCCATACAGAAGAAACCAAAGTACACAGAAGACCGGGGAGAGCCAGTGCTGACATGGAGAAGTGGAATCTAGGTTTTTAAAAAAAATCTTTTTAGGCACCAGTAGATTATTACATTTTTAGATAATCTGGAAAAACCCTTTAATATCTAATATAATCCATTTATATAGTTACATAGTTAGTACGGTTGAAAAAAGACATATGTCCATCCAGTTTAACCAAGGGTGGGGAAAATGTGGTTGCAGGGAGGGGGATAAGAAGTTTAAGCCCAGCCTCCCCACTGGTGAATGCCCCCAGAACCAGTCTGCTCTAAGGAAGATTTCATTTCGGATCCCAGAGTCGTCATCAGACATTTCTTCAAATTCCCAAATTGAATTTTTATAACCTAAAACTTTGCAGGGCCTTATTAAAGACTTCATGTGTCCGGAGCTGGATGTGATGAGCAGGTTTTCCTACACTGACCTCATTTGCCTCTTTCCGTTTCTAGCCAAACAACCTGTTGTGATAAATCAGGTATTTACATGCACGCTATGTATTTTGCAAATCAGTCCACTGCATCAGTCTGACCCCTGGTTTATTCTTATTTTTAAAAGGGACATTGCCATCTCAAAGTCGACCTGTGACATCTCCTGATAGGTCCGTTGCAGTAAATCCCTGTGTTCCCTGTGATATAACAATCCTGGAGCCTCTTCTCTTATATCTCTGTGTTGTGCTGTTCCTCTGTTTTTCTTCCTAGAAACGTATCACTGAATCTGTCAGAGGGGTGTTACCATCCCCAGTTCTCCGTCAGCACTGATTGGACAATGCAGGGACATCCCCAATTAGTAACACCCATTTGACAGATTGGTAATGAATGTTCAGGAAAAACAAAAGGGGAACCAAACAAAGATTTGAAGAAAGATGTTCCGGAATTGTTATTCCACAGGAAACGAGCACTTATAGTTTGTAAGGCCGAAAAAAGACAAGACGTCCATCCAGTTCAGCCTATTGTGCTAAGGTGTTGATCCAGAGGAAGGCAAAAAACACCCATGAGGTAGAAGCCAATTGTCCTCATTTTAGGGAAAAATTCCTTCCCGACTCCAATCTGGCAATCGGAAAAATCCCTGGATCAATGACCCCCCTCCAGAATCCCGGTCACTATAACGTCTTATATTATTACGCTCCAGAAATGCATCCAAACCCTTTTTGAACTCTGTTATTGAATTCACCATAAGTCCCTCTGGCAGAGAATTCCACAGTCTCACTGCTCTTACAGTAAAGAATCCCTTTCTATGTTTATGTAGAAACCTTCGTTCCTCAAGACGTAGAGGATGCCCCCTTGTTCTAGATACAGCCCTGGGAGAGATCTCTATATTGACCTTTGATGTATTTAAACATATTTATTATGTCCCCCCGAAGCCGTCTTTTCTCTAAACTAAATAACCCTAAACTTATTAAAACATCTCAGGACTAACTACATGTTCTCTTTAAACAGTTAAGAGTAGATTTACTGCAGCCACATCCCTCATTGAATTGTGTTGAGCCCTGGAAGCACATGATGTCTTGTGTATGGTCATCAATAAAATATTGGACTTTTTAGAATGAATATTATGCCCCTTTATGACCAATATTAGAAATAACACTGGTCAAATTGGGAAAAATGACATCTCCTTGGGCAACTCAGTTACTATTGAAGCCGAATGTCGTCAATCTGTGCGGCTGCAAGTCTGTGAGGGAAAAAACCTTCCTCTGAAATGTGGAAGATAAATGACAATTTTTAGCCCAGAGTGAGAAGCAAGTAGGGATCCATCTATACAGCGGAGTGTTCTTCCAATGTAAGCTTCCAGGCCTATAGACTGTAGATGGATAGAACGCTGCATAAAGCAAGACAGCTCGAAATTCCTGGAAAGAACATGGCCGAGATTACATTTCAGTATTGCTGTATGAAATATCTCGTGGAAGGGTAACCCAATTAGTGTGAGGCTCTGGTTGATGGATGAGGAGAGAGGAGTGAAGTCTTGGATTACACTGAATGATCACAGTCACGGTGTCTATTAACCTTGGTAATACATAGGGGCATTCCCCAGCACGACTAGGAGTTTGGCGGAATATTCGTTCTTAAAGGGAGACTACACATCGGCGGTGATGGAAAACACATTCACGGTGAGAAGAGAGTCGCACAATCTCCTATGCAAAATAAACTGTTGCTGCAAATCTACAATGGCATAGTGGTTTAATCCTGCAAAACCCTACGTACATAAGTAAAAAAAAAAATGGAACCCATGACTGTGCCGGATTCATTGGACAAAGGCACTTGACGGACCTGAAAGGCTTACAATGGGGTCCGTCGTAATTTGTCATGGGGTCCATTTTTTTGCCATAAAAATAAGACTACTTGCAGTACAATTCCTTTTCTCAAACATGGAGCAGGGGAGACTCCGAAGTAGATGTGAACCTAAGATTAAAGGGAAACGCATAAAAACTTGGTTCCAAGTCCTAACGTAATATACTATATCTGGGCCTCTACCCACATATAGATACTAAGGGTATGTTCACACAGCATATTGGGGCACGTACTGTAGGCGCCGTAGTAGAGCGTGTGTTTTGGAAGTACGTGCTGATCGGCGCGTACTACCAAGGACAGGGGGGGTTGGCCCCATTCACCTCTACAGCGTACAATTGTATTGTATGCCAGGGGAGACGAGGCGCAATTCATAGCTCTTTATGAGAGCTATGAATTACTGTAATTGCGGCACGCATTTTGCCCATATTAAAGAACAAATACGCGGCGAAATGCACACCGCAATTACGCCGTGTGAACATACCCTGTGTGAAGATACCACCTCAGGCTAGCACACATTTCTCAGGATATGAAAAGTGAGGACAGGTGCATGAGAGTTAGACTGACTACATAGGTTTGCATAGAAGATATATGCACAAGACAGTAAATAATGTTTGTTTAAAACAATTTGCAAAGTTTTTTTGTTTTTTTTTTATAATAATTTTTAAAATTTTAGATGTGTCTTTTATAGCAGGCAAACATCTGGCCTGCAAAATCCTTTAGTCTAGTTCTTTGTCCAATGCCCCCAAGTCAGCAAACAAGTGTCAGGAGCATTGGAGACCAGCGCATGCGCAGTAGCAGATCTTGCTCAAGCTGTGACTATTGTTACTGCGCATGCGCTAATCTCTGAAGCTCTGGACACATATTTGTTGACTTCAAGCGCATTAGTAACCGCTTTAGTCCATGCCATATTCTCCCCGATATGCTACTGTACGTCGGGAGAGAAAGAGCATAGATACCATTAGACTTGGGGAGGGGTGGGCTTCGCGGCCAACTCAAGTCCATGCCATATTCTCCCCAATATCCTACTGCATGTCGGGGGAGAAAGGGCATAGATACCATTAGACTTGGGGAGGGGTGGACTTCGGGGCCAACTCTAGTCCATGCTATGCTACAGCAATTTGGGGATATGGTGGACTATCACAGCACCGAGGGTGGGAGATGACTCAGGTGCAATACATGTAACCTTGGAGGGGGGGATGAGGGGCATCACTTCAATTACAACTCTTGACGCTTGACAAAGGAGGCTTGATCTCCGAAACATAGTGCGGGTGTGATCCCATATGCTATGAGAACACTACCATAGAGGTCTTAGCTTGTTATATAATGGAATGATGGAGACATGCACAATATAAAACAAAACAAAAGCCTGCCTGTCTGGGCTCTAACTAACAGAGTAAACTTACTACACATTTATAAGTAACCGCACAAAATCAGGTAGCAGTCCTGCTGGTTCCCCAGCCTGTCTCCTCCCAGACTGGAAGGTAGTCTGGGAGCTGTAGCCACCTCAGTCAGCTTACCTGCTGACTTATATACTCCAGGGAAATCCCGGAGTGGAACCATGGGGAGTGAGCACCCACCCTGCTCTATGCTCACTCCCAATGAAAGGCCGACCCAGGAAATGGCTGGAAGCCATACTAACACATTAAACATGTTAAACATATGTCGACAGTCTATACTGTCGACACCTATTGAACTTTGGCCTTTCATTCCCCCAAGGCTCCTTACCTTGGGGGCATGTGTCTGGACATCGAAAGGTGCATGCAAGGACCCTGGCCGGGATGTACACTCCATTGTACACCCTTTCTGCTGTTGCCACCTTACAAAATATATATAATATATATCTAGATATATATCTAGATATATATATATATACACACACACACACACACCCCCCGAATACAGATTATAATTGCAGGGTACTGCTATGCTATGTACTGCATGGACTCATGTACATCTCACTTTCTTATTGACTGTATGAAAAATGTCTAGAAAATGGTGTATAAATGATAAAAAGTAAAACCATTTCATCGACTAAAGGAATTGTGTGAAAAGATTTATTATTGAAGCAACACAGCCTGATTTTGATGCATGTTTTTGATAAGGGAAAAGCGGGATCCCCAAGTCGCGGAACTTACAACCAGTGAAAGCATCAAATAAAGGTGCATGATTATATATTAAACAACTGTCGTCCATGTCTTTTCCCACCTGATGTGCTGTAGCGGGAAAAAGGCATGGACAAGGTCTGCTGCTGATGTAGTTGTCTGTTCTGCAATGTGCATCTGTGCTTGAAATGATCAGGGGCGAAGTTCCAGCCATCACATTAGGCGTGACTTAATAAAATATTTGCCCAACTACAGCAGGCTAATTTTTAAGTTCATAATATTGTTTGGCCCAAAAACGATGTTCTACACATCCAAATGGCCCTTGGCAGAGATAAGGTTCCCCAACTCTGCAATGGAATAAAGAAAGAAAGAAAAGGACAAAAAAAAACGTGCGCAACAAGAGGGAGAGAAATAATCCGTTCTTTCGCAATCGTCACTTTTTCATTTAAAGGGGTTGTCCATTCTTTTAAAAAAAAATTAATTGACCTATGAAACTCGCTCCATTCCAGCTCTGCTACTGTTCCCGTGCTTCCTGCTGATGACATCATGGGCGACATGTCCCAATACGTGAGCGTCTTTTTTTGGTCTATTTTGCGCCAAAAATACTCGACGGCATATTCTCAATGTGAATGAACCATTATAGACCAAAACTAGGCGCAATACATATAGTAGCAATGATACGCTGTGCGCCTCCATGACGCAATGCACCTTTTAAGGCACATTACATACACTGGTGATGATACGTTATGCGACTCCATTACTCAATGCGCCACGGTAGGCGCATTACATGCGCTAGTAATGATACGCAATGCGCTGCGATTTGGGCATTAAATTTCCTATGCAAGGTATATCAGACGCCAGATTTTTGAGAGGATAGTACTTATAGGCACACTTTACACTGATTAAATGCGCCTAAAACCTGCCGCAGCGATGGCAATTTTTGGACATGTCGCCCTATGTGTTCATACAGGAAGAGACCGCTGAGGCCAGTGATTGGCTGCAGTGTCATTTGACCAATGAATGTGACATAATTGACAGGGAGCACCAGCGCTGCTGTAACAGAGTGGGTTATAAAAGCAAGTTCATTTTTATTTTTTTTATTTTAACCACTCCCAACAAGAAAAGCCCCTGTTGTTTTCATAAAAAAAGGACAACCCCTTTAAATAGTGCCCTTTTTTGGGGGGGGACTTTTACTACATGGCTTACACAATCCTGTTTATAAGGCCATGTCTCCACAGCACTGGTTTTTGGTTGGATTTTCAGCAGATTCAGTATTTTGAATCCACCCGAAAATCCGGACTGTAACCTGTGCCCCACAGACAGCAGTAGAAAATCCGTCCTGTAGTCTACACAGCACAGAATTTTTTCTGGTCAATTGGATTTTGGTGGATTTTCAAACCTGTCAGATCTGTTGGAGAATTCCCGTACGGTCGGATTTTGGACAGCATCTTAACACATACTTGCCAACTCTCCCGTTTTTGGCGGGGGGGGTCCCGCTATTTGGGGTCCCCTCCCGCCCTCCCGGCAGAGTTGGCGAACCTCCCGCCGCCAGCAGGCAGCGGGGGCTCTTTAAATGGCCGCGACGACAGAGTAGCGCTAGTGCGCTACTCTGGTGCCGTCGGGCCGCTCCTACAGGCGGGTGAAGCGGCCGCTGCGGGCGCTTCACCTGCCCGGAGTCTCGCTGTGCAGGGAGGAGGCAGGAGGGATCGCTCCCTCCTCCCCCTGTATGTACAGCGCCGGTGCGCGCCGTACATACAGGTCAACGGCGCAGGGGAAGTGACGCGCGGCTGCTCTCACTTCCCCTGCGACGCTGAGTCGGTCAGAGCTGGCCGTGCTGCAGGGAGCCTGGTGAGGTAAGTGACTTTTATTATTTTATTTTTATTAGCTTTAGGGGGGGCAACTACCTGGCTACAATGGGGGGGGGGGGTCTACCTGACTACAAAGGGGGCAACTACCTGGCAACAGAGGGGGCACTACCTGACAACAGAGGGGGCACTACCTGACAACAGAGGGGGCACTACCTGGCAACAGAGGGGGGCACTACCTGGCTACAATGGGGGGGCACTACCTGGCTACAATGGGGGGGCACTACCTGGCTACAATGGGGGGCACTACCTGGCTACAATGGGGGGGCACTACCTGGCTACAATGGGGGGGCACTACCTGGCTACAATGGGGGGCACTACCTGGCTACAATGGGGGGCACTACCTGGCTACAATGGGGGCACTACCTGGCTACAATGGGGGCACTACCTGGCAACAGAGGGGGCACTACCTGGTACAATGGGGGCACTACCTGGCAACAGAGGTTGCACTACCTGGCAACAGAGGGGGCACTACCTGGCTACAAGGGGGGCACTACCTGGCAACAGAGGGGGCACTACCTGGCTACAATGGGGGGGGCACTACCTGGCAACAGAGGGGGCACTACCTGGCTACCAATGGGGGCCCTACCTGGCTACAATGGGGGGGGGCTCTACCTGGCTACAATGGGGGGGCTCTACCTGGCTACAGAGGGGGCATCTACTTGGCTACAAGGGGGCATCTACTTGGCTACAAGGGGGCATCTACCTGCCTGTAAGGGGCACTACCTGGTTATGGGGGGGCTACTACCTGGCTATAAGGGCATCTACCTGGCTTTCTTCCAAAGCCGTTATGCAGTTAGGTAGAGTGGGTGTGGCTTTTTGAAGAGGCGTGGCACACCGACAAGATGGGCGTGTCCATGCAAATTTTGCAATACGATCGTATTGTACGCGCAGGGAGATAAGTGCCATGTTATTTGCAATTATTTGCGGCGAATACATGCTGCGAGTAATGAATGTCAATGGGGCACACCTGCTCCCCATTCACACCTAAGGGTATGTTCACATGGCTTATTTGGGCGCGCATTTCACCACGTATTTCGGCACATATTACGCTTAATACGTGGCGAGATGTGTGCCGCAATTACGGTAATCCCTAGCTCTCATAGAGAACTATAGCTTACGCCTCGTCCCCTCGTGCATACAATATGATCGTATTGTATGCGGAAGGGAGATAAGTGACATGTCAATTATTTGCGTCGAATACGCGCTGCGAGTAATGAATGTCAATGGGGCTGGCGGGCTGCCGCCCCCTCCCCCACGCTGCAGGAGTACATTCAGTGTGGGCTCCTGAAAGATAGGATGTGCTGGTGCGTACCGTACGCGCTGCAATACATCGTGTGAACATAGCCTTAGATCATGACACTTCTACAGTGCCAAAAATGAGTAAGATCCTAAATTCCTTACCTTGTGAAGCCCGGCTGTGGCGGGAGTCTACACTGTGCTGCCTCCGCTCTTGTGGCTCCTCATTCCCCCCATCTAGAAGAACAGAAAAGAGTGCGTGAATAAAACAACTCCTCTTCCCAAAAAAAACAGACACGTAACGACACACGATACATTAAGTAGAAAATGTGAAACCAACGTTTATCTACTGTTGCTCAATATAAACTGGTTCTGGATCAACAATCTGAGGAACATGTTCAGGCACCTCTGACGATCTATTAGCCAGCCCCAGTGAAGATTTAGCTGGAGAACGTCTTGAGCAAACAGGAAGCGATCTCCGAGACTCTATAAACTGAATATCAAAGGGCCGACGTGCTTCCTGGCCTGAATGGAACAATATACAACCTTTTATTTTTTATTTTTGGATCATGACCAAGGGCACCGAGCAAGATGTTACACCATGAAGATCAGCGATCAAACGTAATAAACACGCGCTATCCACACCAACGCGTTTCAAGTCTTCGTCCTCCTGCAAGGTCATCGCAAAGTTGCAGGAGCCATAAAATAATCAGGTCTACAACCTGTTTGCGGAAAACTTCCAATACCAAGCAAAAGGTTAATAATTAAAACGTACTTGGCAGCAATCAGACGGACGAATATCAGGAGAAATCTCTGCTGCATCGCTGCTCCGTGATAAAAAGTTTACTGCTCCTTTCTTTACAAAAACAGCAGCGATAAATTCAGGAGCTTGCGGGTGCGGTGGGTGGTGGTGGTGGGGGGGGGGGGGGGCGCTGATTGATACGGCCTGAGATAATGGCTATACACAGAAACTCTGCTGCTGCAGGTTCCTTTATACTTATTTACACTGTATATGGAAAAGACGATTAAAGAAATGGTGATGTGCCCTTGAAAGAGGTCGACTAATGAAGATAATCCCGGTCCACAGCCGGGAGGTAGGCAGCAATCGGTGCGTCCTACATTTGTATCATATTTAAAGGGGATGTCCGCGCCATTTATTTATTAATGAAGCTTATTAGGGCCAAAACAATTTTATTTAATTTACACAGTATTTCACAAAAGTTAGTACACCCTTCACATTGTTGTAAACATTGCAGTCTATCTTATCATGCGACAACACTGAAGATATGACACTTTGATGCAATGTTAAGTAGTCATTCTACAGCTTGTATAAGAGTGTTCACACGGCTTATTTTGGGACGTATTTCAGCCCGTAATTTGCGCCGTACTGCGCGAATTACGACTGAGATACGTCCCGGTCATTACGGTAATCCACAGTTCTCAGAGAAAACTATGGAATACGTCTCCTCTCCCTGCTCGGCGAATCCGCCGCAGGGGGAGATAAGTGACATGTGAATTACTAGCGGCGAATATGCGCCGCTAGTAATGATCGTCTATGGGCCGGCGAGCTGCCCCCTCCCCCCCCCCGCACACACGGCGTAATTGCGGGGCGAAATACGTCCCGCAATTAAGCCGTGTGAACATAGTCTAACAGTGTCCTCAAAATAATGCAACACACAGTCATCAATGTCTAAAATGCTGGCAATATAAATGAGTACACCCCTAAGTGAAAACAGACAAACTGTGCCCAATTTGCAATTTTCCCTTTACAGTGTCATGTGGCTCGTTAGTGTTACAAGGCCTTAGGGTATGTTCACACGGCGTAATACGCCGGGTGTTTTGGGAGTCGCGCTGATCAGCGTGTACACCCGCGGTGCGTGGGGCCAGCAGCCCGCCGGCCCCATAGACATGCATAACTCACGGCGCGTAATCGCCGCAAATAATTGATATGTCACGTATCTCCCCGCGTGTACAATACGATCATATTGTATGCGGGGGGGACGAGGCGTAATCCATAGTTCTCTATAAGAGCTATGGATTACTGTAATTGCGGCGTGCATCTCGCCGCGTATTAAGCGTAATATGCGCTGAAATACGTGGTGAAATGCGCGCCCAAATAAGCCGTGTGAACATACCCTTAGGTGTGAATGGGGAGCAGGTGTGTTAAATCTGGTGTTCTCATACTTTCTCACACTGGTAACTGGAAGTTCAACAAGCACCTCCTGGCAATGAACTGTCTGATGATCTGAAAAAGAAATTCGTGCTCTACACAAAGATGGCCCAGGCTATAAGAAGATTACCAACACCCTAGAACTGAGCTGCTCTTGGGTACAATACAAAATAACATGACGAGTACTAGTGGTTCCAAGCCCTCCTCTCATTACATGAACAGCCATTTATCTGGATTGCCGCCTCCTTAAAATCTACATTTCCCCTGCAATGGTCAGGTTGGCCATGGCTTCTTGCATCAACTCATCAAAAGCAACTCTTTGTCAGGTATGACGGAAATGTGACCCAGGCAGATTGACGGACTGCCTCAGAGGCCATAACTCGGAGTCTTTTCTAATATAATAACTCATATAAGATTTAAAGGGGTTGTCTCACTACGTTGATTCATCTCACCTCAGTCCTGGTTTCTTGGTTTCATTTTGAATTCAGGGGCGTGTTTACTGGCTTCCACTAGGCTGCAGTAGAAGCCAGCGACCAGTAGCTGTAGCTATAGCGACCAGTGCTGGCAGCCTATCAGGAGAGACTTGAAACAGGTCTGAGCTATAGCAACCAGTGCTGTCAGCCTATCAGGAGAGATTGAACAGGTCTGAAGCTATAGCAACCAGTGCTTGGCATCTACCAGGAGAGATCAACAGGTCTGTAGCTATAGCAACCAGCACTGGCAGCCTATCAGGAGAGATTGAACAGGTCTGAACTATAGCAACCGGCTGGCAACCTATCAGGAGAGACCAAACAGGTCTGTAGCTATAGCAACCAGCACTGGCAGCCTATCAGGAGAGATTGAACAGGTCTGCAACTACAGCAACCAGCACTGGCAGCCTATCATGAGAGATTGAACAGGTCTGTAGCTATAGCAACCAGCACTGGCAGCCCAAACAAGAGGGGATATCTAGGAATAGGTAGGACACTGTTAATGGACACATATTGCAAAGTGACTTGTTTTTGCAAGATCTTTAACATAAAAAGCAATCCTTGTAGTGAGACAATGCCTTTAAGGAATTGCAAAATCTGACCACACACTCAACCTGTTACAGGGCCGCTATCTTCAATTTGTAAAGATGTCCTTTAATGTGGGTCCCCTCAAAAACAAGGGCCACTGGCAGCCTCCTCACAAAGTTTATCACAGCTTCTATCTATTATTCTGGCTTCTCCTCAGACCTGTCTTATATTCCACTTGATTAAATCTAAAGCCATTAAGCCAAAACACTGTCAGTGGCTGCAACAATGATCCGGGTGGTGCCGCATCTCCTCTCCTCTTTTAATGCTGTTTGGGAAAGGCCTGCAGATCAGCTGGGAATTACTTTACCTGATCCAGAATAAACCTGCATAAACCTCTTATTGACTGGCAGATACGTTGTTCCCTGAATAAAAACTGGTTGACTCAGGACAAAGTGCCCCTGAGCGACTGAAGCTCATGAATTTAAAGAAAGGCAACACAAAACAGCAGTACATTTCCAGTGCAACTTCCGCTACTTAAAGGGACTGTCCAGTTCCTATGAAACAAAATTAAAGGGGTTGTCTCACTACATTGATTCATCTCACCTCAGTCCTGTTTTCTTGGTTTCATTTTGAATTCAGGGGCGTGTTTACTGGCTTCCACTAGGCTGCAGTAGAAGCCAGGTCTGTAGCTATAGCAACCAGTGCTGGCAGCCTATCAGGAGAGATCAAACAGGTCTGTAGCTATAGCAACCAGTGCTGGCAGCCTATCAGGAGAGATCGAACAGGTCTGTAGCTATAGCAACCAGCGCTGGCCGCCTATCAGGAGAGATTGAACAGGTCTGTAGCGAGAGCAACCAGCCTGAGGAGCCTATCAGCGACAGAATTAACAGGTTGTTAGGCATGTTAAGCGACCAGAGGAGATAAATGGGCAAGGCCATTAGGGAGGGATATTATTTTTTTAGGAAAGTCAGACAACTGTTAATGGACACTTTATTGACAAGTGTTGTATTTGTCTTTTTCGCGAGCTAAGATGTTGTAAAGATTTTAAAAAGCAGGAACTGTCTAGTGAACATCCCCTTGAAGCTCCCGTGTGGGACACCCTTATAGTTACATGCTTCCTCCGTTCTGCATATAATGGATCTCTCCTGTTCCTGTTTTCCTCGTCAAACCAGGCTCACATGGGCGGCCATCAACAAGCCCCATGGGTAACATCCATGTTTAACAAATGCTGCTAACTGTGTGTTCCCTGAAGAGGGGCGTGATGCTGATACAATCAGCGAAATTCAGGAGTAGCAAACTTTCCTATTAAAGAAGAAAAAGCTTAATAAAAAAAAAATGGGATAAGAAGGAGAAAGAATAAAGTTTTTTTTAAATGGTGGTGAATATTAATTTTTCTTAGGAACCAGACAATTTCTTTGATCCCTTAACGGCCGCCCGCTGTCTCTTGACAGTGTCTTGTATTTGTCTTCTGTCTGCAGCGATGCTAAAAGATGTTGCTGCAGACAGAGGGGGTTTGTGGCTCCCAACACCACAACTGCGCTAGGAACTAAGCTCTAGTTAACCGCTCTGCTCCTAGAGCAGTCTCTGTGAATGGCAGGGACCGGGGAGACCCTCTGATCACCATGGTTTAATCATATGACTGTCACAGTCTGTGAATGCAGCATAATAAAAGAGGATTCCCCTGCTCCATCAGGTCACCAGGGCTCCCAATGCTGACGGAGCCTGGGGATTGTCTATACAGTCAGCCCTGGGGACCTAGAGTAGCCCTAGGGCTGTCTGTATACTAAGCCTGCTGTCATGGCACACTGTGTGTTTCCCTGACAGCAGCCTATGTCATAGTGATACATGGTGTAATGTGTTAACATTCAGGAGTATGCTAATACATTACTAAATTTAAAAAAGCGTAAAATAGCTATCCATGGGATAAAAAAAAAAAGGGAAAAAATAAAAGTGTAGAAAAAATAAAAAAAATTTAATAATAAAAATTGTGCATACAGTTTACAAAAAAAATCTACACATATTAGGTATCCACACACCCATACTAGCTTGGTGTGAAAAGTTAATGGTGTAATAAAAAAAAAAAAAAAAAAAAGGCAGAAAAACACTTTTTATGTTCATGCTGCAAAGAAAAAAAAATTCTGCAGTAATTTATATGCAAACTCAAACTATACCCGCCTCCAAAATCCAACTTATCCTGTTAAAACAAGGCCTCATACAACTGCATCATTGAAAAAATAAGAACAATTACGACTGTTGAAACGCAAGGAGGCAAAAGCTAAAAAATGTAGATGGTCATTAAAGGGGTTGTCTCACTACAAGGATTGTTTATTATGTTAAAGATCTTGCAAAAACAAGTCACTTTGCAATATATGTTCATAAACAGGGTCCTACCTATTCCTAGATATCCCCTCTTGTATGGGCTGCATCAGCTCCTCAGGTCGCTATAGCTACAGACCTGTTCAATGACAGGCTGCCAGCACTGGTTGCTATAACTACGCACCTGTTTGATCTCTCCTGATTGGCTGCCAGTGCTGGTCACTATAGCTACACACCTGGTGTCCTCAGCAGCTCATCACTGCAGGCCAGTAGAAGCCAATAATCACGAGAAAACAGGACTGAAGTAAGCTGAATCGATGTAGTGAGACAACCCTTTTAAGGGCTTTTCAGGCCTGGTGCTGAACGGGTTAAAGAAGACCTATGACTGTTCCTTTTTTAAGAAAATACTAGCAGGATTGGGACAAGGTATTCTGGTGCACTAGGCAAATAAGGCACATAGCACCCCCAAATGGAAAATTCAGCCCATTCCATTCATCCTTGTGCCCCCTTTTCTGTCTGGGATGAAGTGGGGCCATAAGCGGTCGCCTACTTTGGCCTACCCTAGCCCTAATACTAATATTAGTATTCCCCAAGAAATAACAGTTTTGGAGGATCTTTCCATACACCTTTATGTTGTGTGATTCCACTGTTATCCCTCCTAGAAATGACTTAACCAATCTGTTAACTGGGTACTACCAATAGGGGGTGTGTCCCTGTACAGTCAGACACCCCCCTTTGACCACTGGAGTGATAATGCCCAATAGCCATCTTCAATCATACATTTCTAGGAGAAATAACAGAGGAACAGCACAACACAGAGATATAAGAGAAGAGGCTCCAGAATTGTTATTTCACAGGGAACACAAGGATTTACGAAAACAGAAATACCAGAAATCGTTAAAGGATCCCTTTGAATGGATTGGAAGGGATCTGAAAAAAAGGGACTCCTCTTCTAACCCTTACAAAAAACACCAAAACACAGCGCCTCTCATGGCCTGGGTGTTGTACTGCAGCTCGGCTCCACATAACACTGATGACACACAGCGCCTCTCATGGCCTGGGTGTTGTACTGCAGCTCAGCTCCACATAACGCTGATGACACACAGCGCCTCTCATGGCCTGGGTGTTGTACTGCAGCTCAGCTCCACATAACACTGATGACACAGCGCCTCTCATGGCCTGTGTGTTGTACTGCAGCTCGGCTCCACATAACACTGATGACACACAGCTCTTTTCATGGCCTGGGTGTTGTACTGCAGCTCGGCTCCACAAACCTGATGACACAAGGCCTCTCATGGGCCCGGGTGTTGTACTGCAGCTGGGGCCCCCATAAAACTGTGACACACAGCGCCTCTCATGGCCTGGGTGTTGTACTGCAGCTCAGCTCCACATAACCTGATACCAACCAGCGCTCTCATGCCCGGGTGTTGTTGTGCAGCTCAGCTCCACATAACACTGATGACACAGCGCCTCTCATGGCCTGGGTGTTGTACTGCAGCTCAGCTCCACATAACACTGATGGACACCACAGCGCCTTTTCATGGCCTGGTGTGTTGTATTTCAGCTCAGCCCACATAATTTATGACACGCAGCGCCTCTCATGGCCTGTGTGTTGTACTGCAGCTCGGCTCCACATAATGCTGATGACACGCAGCGCCTCTCATTGGCACTGGTGTGTTGTACTGCAAGTCAGCCCACAAACACTGATGACAAAAGCGCCTTCATGGCCTGGGTGTTGTACTGCAGCTCAGGCCACAAACACTGATGAACGCGCCCTCTCATGGCCTGGGTGTTGTACTGCAGCTCAGCTCTACATAACACTGATGACACAGCGCCTCTCATGGCCTGGGTGTTGTACTGCAGCTCAGCTCCACATAACACTGATGACACACAGCGCCTCTCATGGCCTGGGTGTTGTTTCTGCAGCTCGGGGCCCCCAAAAACTGATGACACAGCGCCTCTCATGGCCTGTGTGTTGTACTGCAGCTCGCCCACATAACATGATGAAAACAGCGCCTCTCAAAGGCCCGGGTTTTTGTACTGAGCTTTAGCTCCAAAATAACACTGATGACACGCAGCGCCTTCCCTGGCCTGGGTGTTGACGCACTCAGCTCCACATAACCTGATGAACGGCCTCTCATGGCCTGGGTGTTGTACTGCAGCTCAGCTCCAAAATTAACATGATGCCCAAGCGCCTCTCTTTGGCCCGTGTTTTGGGTATTTCCCAGTCGGCTCCAATAATTTGATGACACGCAGCGCCCCCTCATGGCCCTGGGTGTTGTATGCGCTCAGCTCCACATAACCTGAAAAACCCCACAGCTCAAATTAAAATGCGGGTTTTGCAGTAAATCCCATTAAACCCAAGGGTCTGGAATTTTTTGGGCTGCAGAGTGGGAAAATTTTTTTTTGGTTTTTTATTTTTACGTGCTACGCTTTATTCTGTGATTTTACCACAAAATTCCCAGGGGGCGTTTTTTAAAACAGTACGCCCGAAATTACGCCGGCCTCATGGGACTTTCATTACTCTGGGCCCCTTGTTCACACGGTTTTAAAGGGGGCGTTTTTAGCCCGTAATTTCGCGCGGAGTGGGGCTTAAATAGGGGGTAAAATACTTTTCCCAAAAGTCTTTACGGTAATCCAAAAATTTCTCTTAGAAAAAATATGGATTACGTCTCTTCTCCCTGCGAATCCGCCCCCCGGGGGGCAAAAAGTGACATGGGGAATTACCGCGGGGTTTTACGCGTTTCTGGTAATGTTGCTATGGGCCGGGAAAGGGGCCGGCCCCCCTTCCCCCCCCCCCCCCCGTAAACACGGCGTAATTGGGGGGGCTTAATTACCCCCTGCAAATAAGGCCTGTTTGTGAAATGCCATGGGGAATGTCATTATCCCCCTGTGCGTTAAATAGATGTATTGTATGAGCGGGGAGAGGAGGCGTAATCCATTTTTCCCTTATGAGAATTTACGGTTTTTTAATTTTTGGCGTTTTGTTTAGAGCAAAAAATGCGCGCCGAAATTTGCCCGTGTGAACATACCCTTAAAGGGCAGAGATCAGAAAATTCTGTTTTACCGTGTGGCCTCAAACAAAATTGGAATTTGAAATGTTCTTTCACTACAGTTTCCCCAAAATGTAATATTTACCAGGAAATCTAAACCACGGTGTTATTTTATTATTTTTTATTTTAGTTATTTTAGGAGCCCTAGTACATAAAACAGGGCCTAAAATGCCAATTTAGGCAGTTCTGGACAACTGCCTAATATATATGGTGGGTTTCCCAATTCCCCCCTAAAATTTTTAATTTAAAAAATTTTTTAAATTTTTTACAAAATTTTTTTAAAAGAAAAAAAAACCCAAAAACTCTTCATTTTTAAAAATAAAACAAAAAAAACTTCTTTTTTTCCCCTTTTTTAAATAACCCATTTATTTTTTTCCCCAATTTAAGGAAAAAAAATTAAATTCACCTAAAAAATTTTTAATTTTTCCGGCCTTAAACCGGGGGCCTAGGGAAAAGTTTTTTGGAAGCCCATTTGTTATTTTTTTTAAATTTCATTTTTAAACCCAAGGGTTTCTTTTTCCTTCAATTTAATTTACAGTTATTTTAAAAAACCTTTTTCAAGAACTGAAGTTTCCCTTAATAAAATTTAATTAATATTTTTTAAAAACCTTTAAACTCTTTAAAAAATTATAAAAAGGGGAATTGAGTTCTGGGATATATGGGGATAGATAAGAGGGGGGAAGTGAGTCATTTTATATGGGCTTTTTATAATGAGGAAATCCTATTTAATATTATTTAAAAATGGGATAAAAACCCCCAAGCCTTAAAATATAAAAAAATTTTTTTTTAAAAAACCCCCCAAATCTTAATTTTATAGGGAAAAAGGATAAAAAACACCTAAAACTTTACTTCTTTTCTGTGTTTTAAATTTATGGGGGTTTTAAATTTTTTAAAGGCGAGGAGCCGTAAAAATTTAATTTTTTTATTAGGATAGAAGAGGACCCAACCCTGTTATATTTGGTTTTAAAAAAATATTTTAAATAACTTTTATTTTAAAAGGGGTTCCTTTTAAACCCCAACAGAAAACCCCTTTTTTATAATTAATAGGTTTTATTGATGGGGGACACGAGAAGTCCCCCTTTTTCAATAGGGTTAAATTTTTTGGGAAAAATTTTTGGTTTTGGGGATTTATAATTTAAAAAATTTTAAGAGGGTGAGGACTGTTGGGTTTTCGGGAAGGAGGGAGCTGAGTTCGGGATAAAGGGGGTTTTTAATTTTTTAAAAAGTGGGGGGAAGGTGTTTTGAATAAGGTTATATTTTTGGGGGGTTTTTTTGGTTTGTTTTAATTAGGGTTAATGGGAAGAGGAGAACTGACTCTTTTTTGCTTTTTGGGGGTTTTTTTAGGTTTTTAGGGAGGGGAATGGGCTTTTTGATTTTTTGGGTTTCGGATGGGGAGAGGAGCTCTTTTTGGGTTATGGGTGTTTTTAATTTTGGGAGGGAGGGAGTTTTTTTATAATAGGTTTAAAAGAATGGGGAAGGGGTTTTTGAGTTTTTTTAATTTGGGTTTTGGGGTGGGGGTAAAGGAGTTGAAACGTGTATATGGGGTTATATATGGGGGAGGAGAAGCTGGGGGCCTTTTATTTTATGGGGGTTATAGAATAGAGGGAGAAAGCTGAGTTCTGGGATATATAGGTTTTTGGGAATTAAGGGAGAAGCTGAGCTTTTTTAATTTGGGTTAAGGTTTTGGGAGGAGCTAAAGTTCTGGGATATTTAGGGTTATATGAAAGAGGGGGGGAAGCGAGCTCTGTGATATATAGGGTTATATAATAAGGGAGAGGAGCTGAGCTTGTCAAAATATAGGGTTATGGGATAGAGGAGAGGGCTGGCTCTGGCTATTTAGGGTTTAGGATAGAGGAGGGGAGCGGCTCTGTGATAATAGGGTTATAGGTTAGGGGGAGGGGAGCTCTGTGTTTTTAAGTGTTATAGGATAAAAGGGAGAGGGGGCTGAACTCTTTTGTTTTAAAATGGGAGTTATTTGTTGGGGGAGAGGACTGACCCCTGTTTTTTTTGGGGTTTAATTTGATGGAGGGAGGGGGAGTTAAACCCACTGTTTATTTTGGGTTATATGAGGGAGGGAGGAAGTTAAACCCCTTTTATATATAGGGTTAAAATGTTAGAGGAGAGAAGCTGAGCTCTGTGTTTATAGGGTTATAGGTAGGGAGAAAAGCTGGCTTTTGTGATTTTTTTGGGGTTATATGGAGAGGGAGAAAAAGCTGAGCTCTGTGATATTTTAAAGGTTATATCATAGGGGGAAAGAAGCGGATTTTTGGGTGATATAAAAGGGTTTAATATGATGGAGAGGAGGAGCTGAGCTTGTATTATTTTGGGTTTTTTTGATAGAGAAGAGAAGCTGAGCTTTGTGATAAAATGGGGTTATTTTTTTAAAGGGGGAGAAGTGAGTCTGTGATTTTTTAGGGGTTATATGTTTAATTGAGAGGAGCTGAGCTCTGTGAAATATGGGGGTTAAATATGATAGTTGGAGGGGGAGCTGAGTCAGTAAATATATAGGGTTAATAAATGAGAAGTTTTTGAGCTCGTGATTTTATAGGGTTATATGATAGGGGGGGGAAAAGTGAGCTAGTGTATTATGTTATATGACAAAAGAAAGGGGAGCGGGAAGCTTTTTGGGGATTTTTAAAGGTTATTGATAGGGGAGCTGAGCTCTTTTAAATTTTATAGGGTTATATGATAGGGGGAAGAAAAGCTGGTCTGTGATATATAGGGTTTTTGTTAGAGGGAGAGGGCTGAGCTCTGGGGGTTTATATAGGGTTATATGATAGAGAAGAAAAGCTGAGCTGGGGGATTATGGGGGTTTTATGTTTGAGAAGTGAGCTCTGTTTTAAAATTGGGTTATTTGGTAGGGGAGAAAAGCTGAGCTTGTGATATATTGGGTTTAATTTTGGATAGAGGAGGAAGTGAGCTCTGTGATATATAGTTTTATATGACAGGAATGGGCTGAGCTCTTTTGATATATAGGGTTATAGTAAGGAGGGGAAGCTGGCTCTGTGTTATATGGGGGTTATATGATAGAGGAGGAAAAGCTGGGGCTCTGGGGATAATAGGGTTTTTTGGGATAGAGGGGGAAAAGGGCTTGTGTTATATAGGGCGCTTTATAGTTCTTGTTCAGAATGACCATGCAGCAGGAAAGACTTTATATATTCCAGAGTGGAAGGAACCAAAGGAAGGGAGGTGACAGAAAATTGTCAAATTTGATACGGGAAATTTTTCCCTTAGAAAGTCCATGGGAATAAAAAAGTTCATGCTTTTTTGAGTTGAATTAGTTTAGGGATCATGGCGCGCCCCAACGGGAAGTTTTAAAAAGGGAAAAATGAACCCAAAATCCCAGGAGCAAAAACCAGGATTTATTTAAATTTGGGGAAATTTACGGAGCTCGGCCCAATGTGTTTGTATGTGGAAAAGTGTGAGAGCGAGGAGAGCGAAGGGTTTTGGGGAAAAAAGGAAAAAGGTTTTGGGGAGAGAGAACAAGTGTGGGGGGAGTGGGTGGGGAGAAAAGAGTGAAAAAAGGAGAGGGGACAGCAAAAAAAGTTAATGAGGGGGAAAGTTTATAAAAAGCTTTTGGGGAGCGGGAAAAAGGCTTAAGTGCCCTCTTTTGGGGAAGAAAACAAATCCCCCAATATGCTTTTGATCACAGGTTTTGGGAAAAGAAAATATCCCCATCCACATAAAAGCAGTGTTTCGGGATTTTCCCCCAAAAAGGGAAAAGATTTGGGGGACAGTGGGGGAAGTTTAAAGAGACGTGGTGAGGGGCCAAAAAGGAATTTTTTCCAGGCTTAAAAGGGGACGTTTTTTTCGCCCTTTAATTTTCGCGGGGGGGTGCGCAAATTACGGCGGGTTTATTCCCAGTAAATTTACGGTTTTCCACAGTTTTTTTTTGGAATTATGGATTAGTCTCCTTTTCCCTGTCGGCGAATCCCCAGGGGGGGGGGAAAAAGTGACAGGTGAATTATAGCGGCGTGTACGCGTGTTGGTAATGAAAGTAAAGGGGGCCGGCAAAAAGGTCCCGGGGCCCCCAGCACATCCCCGCTCCCGCCCCGCGGCTTTAATTTTGGGGCTTTTTTTAGTCCCGCAGTTAACCCGTGTGAAAAAGCCTAACGTGACAGAGACGCTTTTTGTGAGAAAAAGGAAAAAGTTGAGTTTTGGCAAAAAGAAGGAGTGGAAAAAGGGAAAAGAAAAGTTTTGAGAGTGTGAAAGGGTGAAAGGGGTGCCCCAACACATGGGGACTTCCTCCACTTTCACCAGTTTCCAAAAAGGAAACCCTGAAAAACCCATTTCTTCGGCTTGCTAAAACCTTCACTAAACTTGTCACAAAACATCCCCACAAAAAGGTCTGCCCCTCACCTCCGGTCTTTTTCCCCCCTCCTTGTAGATTGTAAGCCCTCGGGGTAGGGGGCCTCTTCCCTCTGTCGTGGGGGGCCCCAAAAAAAATTTTCATTATCCCTTATCAACTGTATCGTTTTACTTTTTTATGTTTTGTAACCCCCCCGAAAGTTTAAACGCCCTGGAATTTAATGGCGCTTTTTTAAAAAAAAATAATAATAATAATTAAATAATAATAAAAAATTAAAGGAAATAGTAGTGGAATGTGAGTGGGAAAAAACTGGTGAGAGCTAGAGGAAAGTGTGAGAAAAAAGTGAGAAAGGAGGGGGTGTTTAAAATTTGGGTGAGGGAGGGTTTTTATGGTGCAAAATCAAAACTCCCAAAGCATGCCCCGAAAGTTTTTCAGCTTGGTCAAAAGTTTTGAAAACCACGAAAATTTGTCCTTTTACAGTCTAATTATAGGGGATACATACAGCAGATACTTAACACAGAAAAAACCAAACATTGCTGTAACAAAGAGAAGGCAGAGCAGGAACCCGCCTAAGGCACCACCTCATGTTGGCCAATTTTATAGGGGAGAGGGGACAATCAGCTGTTTGACGTGCGGGGAATGCTTTCCCCACCGCCGGGGACCCTTTAAACATCCCAGTTTGAATACATATCATGAAAAACAATTAATCCCAAGAAAAAAAGGATATCACCCGAAAAAAGGGAATTGTTTTCAATTTAAATTTTTAAACCCAAAAAGAGAAACCCTATATTGTAAAGCACCCCTTTACAGTATGAATGGGCCGGGTTTTAAAATAATTTAAATTTTTGGGCCCAAAAACAAAAAATATAGTCCTGGGAAAAACCTTTAATTTTCAATGTATTCTATTTTTTTTTTAAAAATTTTAGTATATAGGGGATTTGGGTTTAGCGACAAGCTGGGTACCCTTTGGGGGAGAAGGGGGGGTTTGGGATTTTTAAAGGGGTCGTTCCTCATCGATTCTTCTTAATCGTCCCTTTCCTTTCTTTTTACTTTGGGAAATTTAGGGGGTGTTTTTCTGACTTTTTCCTTTCTTGGGGCCCAAAAATTTGAAAAACAGGTCCCTTGGTTTTAGCAACCTTGCTGGCAGCCTTTCAGGAGGATCAAACAGGTCTGTAGCTTTATAGGGAACCCCGGGAGTTGATGCAGCCCATAAAAAGAAGGGATATCTTTGGGAATTTGGTAGGCACTGTTAATGGACACAGATTGCAAAGTTACTTGTTTTTGCAAGGGTCTTTTAAAAAGAACCCGTCCATAGGTTATGCCCCCTTGTGAGGTTTAAACAAGTAGTGTCAGACCCGCTTTTTTCCAGCGGGGTTTTGTCCCTTATTCTGTAAGTTTCACAGGGTTTTTGAATATTTAGTGCTCAAAATTTTCAGTTTTTTTAGCCAGAAAAGAGTTTCAAAGAGTAAGTTTTTTTTTTAAAAACCCCCTCCCCCTGAGGCTAGCCACGCCCATCTGAGGCTAGCCCCGCCCACCTCAACTGATAAACCTATTACTTTGAATTTGTAGAAACAGGTGAATAACTCAGTGGGCGGGGCTAGCCTTTGGTGGGCGGGGCTAACACCTGCTCATGAATAAGATTTGAGGGGTAAATGCTCTAAAACTCCAGCATCTTACAGAATAAGGGACACAGCGCTGGAAACAGCAGGTCTGTCACTAGCTTGTGCTGTCCTCAGCCAGGGGGGGCATAATCTATGTGACAGGTTCTCTTTAACATAAAAAGCAATCTTTGTAGCGAGACAACCCCTTTAAGGACATTGTTTCTGGAAAAAAGCAGTCTTATTTTTCTAGTCCTGTACAGCGTCACACCTGTCCGCAGGTTACGTATGACCTTGCAGCTCAGACCCATTTTCTCTTTACTAAAGCTGAGCGGCAATACCAGACACAACCCATGGACAGGTGTGGCACTATTTTAGGAGATGGGAGGCAGTCATTTTTATTTAATTCTGTACGACCCATTAACTATGACAACGTCTCCTGCGAGGCTGTAATAAAGTGCTACACGAACTGCGGCAAAAGTCAATACCAAAGTGTTACTCGAGATAGAAACAAAAGTTTTCCTTTATTTTATAGTGGTTAGATACCAATATCAACACCAGTCTAGCCCTGGGTGGGCGGGCGGCTTTCGCTCGCTCAGTCGTCGTGCACGCTTCTCAGAGCGCACTCTAGTTGGGAGCAGGTTTCGGGCATCCGCAGCTTGCGAGTCAGCACAGCCATTATTTATTCATTACTAAAGTGTCACTAATTTGCTCTCTTGCTGGGGTTTGATGTGTTTTTCTGGAGTCTGCCAGTTCTCTTTAAAGAGCAGAGATGATATGAAGTGTAATCCCTTTCATCAGCAGAGTCTTCTCAGGACAGACAGAGCTGCAGCAGCGATTTAACACTATATGCTACAGAACTAACATATCTGCTTATCCAAAGCACAAATCCATCATAAACCAGAGCAGGTACACACCAAGCGCCATCTTCTCCTGAGCGTCACTACAACCCAAGAGTATGGGATAGAAGTCATAATGTCCACACTCTGGTCATACTTAGGGCATGTCCCCACGGCACGGGTTTTCGGCTGGTTTTTCAGCCGGTTTGCGGTTTTTCAAACCGCCTGAAAAACCGGCCGAAAATGAGCACAATTGTGCTCTATGGAAAACCCGTGCAGCAGTCCCCACTGCACGGGTTTTCCGCCCGGCGGTAAAACATTGAGCAAGCACCTTCTTCCGTCCGGTTTTCGGACGGAATCTGTGCTTCTCAATAGGAGGGGGGAGGGCTGTTCTCCTCTCATCGCGGAAAAAAGCCGTCCCCCCCGCGGCCGTGGGGACGGGCGCAAAACAGGACAAATACCGGCCGACAAACCGGCCGGTATTTGTCCTATGCCGTGGGGATGCGTCCTTACTCTCCAAATGACTTCAGTCACCTGAGACTGTTCTGATCCTTTTAATAGAAATGATGCCCAAATCAATCAGTAATTTTGAGCTAAGAAAATGATTGGCTCAGAGCATGCATTCAAATAGACCAAATTAATTTTTAGCGAAGGCCACACCAACATTATGGTTGCCCACACTGGGCCATCGGAGGCTGTCTAAAGGGCCCGGGTAGAGCTGTCAGAGCCTTGCGACCACCTAAAAGTTGCTGAACAGAGCGGTGTAGAGGTGTCTGCCAGAGCTCCGAATCCAAGTTGGTTCCTGCTCCATGTGCTGGCACCGACTCCTCTGCCAAGCGCTGGCTGCGTACTCTGGAGAAAGTGGAGAGCTGGTACTTCTGTACCCGAACCTTGCTTATCCCTGCTAATGGTGTCTAAGCTCCTTCGGGTCACATAAAATGATGCTATGCTGAAGGCTGGATTCGGCCCGCGGGTCTTGAGTTTGAAATGTGTAATAGACAATTAAAAGCTGCCTTTAGGGTAATTTTCACACAGCGTTTTGGGTCCATGTGAACACTAACAATGTGTGCATCTAACAATGAGCAGTGTGTTTTACACTGCTTGCAATGTAAAATACGTATTGGCGTTCACATGAGTGATCCCCAATGCGGCTCATTTCGGACATGTCAATTCTTGGACCAAAAGACGCAGCAGGAGCCCTATAATAAAGTATAGGGTGTGATCCTGCTGCATCCAACACGCATCCAAACAGGCAGCTGCATGTTGGATATTTGTTGGATCTGTTTAGGGTCTGATCGACGCTGCGTTTTTGGATGCGATTTTCGGGAAAAACACGCACCCGAAATCGTATCCAAAAACACTGTGTAAACGTGCCCTTATAGGGTATCTATAAATATGCTGCCAACTATGTCTCATTTAAAAGAAGTGTTAAGTGAAGACTTTCCAGTTTTCCGTGCCGTATAGTTGCCTAGAAAACCGAACCTCCCGCTGTCATTACTAAACGCCTGTGGTTGGCAGCATCACTGGAGGTATCCTTTTGAAGAAAGCAGGACACCATACCCCTGTAGAACTGGCAAGGTTACATAAATGGTGCGTCCAACTCTAGATCTGGTTCCGAATTAGGCAGCTGCACTAACACCCAATATCCCTACATATATAAATGGCCACAGGAGTGGAATTTATGTAAAGCTCTCACTCATATCTTTGACTGACACCTTCCAAGAGGCTACATAACTTGCTGCGAAAGAGCTCTGCGCTGGCCTTCAGTCTATATAGATTTTAACAGAAGGATGATGTAAGTCACATGTGTCACTTTCAAGGCCCGCGGGCCAATTGGTCCCACCACATCATTTTATATGGCCCACGAGAGCTCAGGCACAGTGAGCAGGGATGGACACAATCTAGAAGCAGAAGCTTTCCACTTTCTCCAGATTACACAGCCAGGGTCGGCAGAGGAGGTGCAGCCAGAACCACATGGCACTCCAGCGCCCCCCCACAGAGTTCAGCAACTCACAGGCGGTGGCGCATCTCTGCCAACCCTTCCCAGGCACCCTAGTCGCCCGCGCATGGCCCACGGAGGGCAACCATAATGCTGCTTGGTGAAAATGAATTTGACACCCCTGATGTAAGTGGAGACCTGCTTTGTGATTAGAGCATTTCTATTTTTATTCAATTTCTAAGGTGCTTCACCAACGAGAACAGACATAAAACCTCACGCCTTACTTTCCTACATCTATGTAAGGGGCCGTTCACACGGCACAGTGCAAATACCGCTCGGAAATCCTGACCGGTATTTGCACTGTTTTGGGGCCGTGCACACGGCCGCCGGGGGACGGCTTTTCTCTGCGGTTTGCGGATTCAAGCCCTCCCCCTTTGCATAGACCTGTTCATATTCAGCCCGATAAACGGGCGGAAGAATGAACATGTTCTATGTTTTTCGGACCGCCGGCGGTCTAAAAAAAAAGCGTCCGATGGTAAATACAAGCAGTGGGGACCGCTGCGCGGGTTTTCCATAGGGGTCCATAATAAAAGTTGTCACCTGGTTTGCAGATGGTTTTCAAAACCGAAAACCGTCTGAAAACCCGTGCAGTGGGGACAAGCCATAAGGGTATGTTCACACAGTATGTTGGGTCCGTGTGAACATACGTTCTTAGATGCGTGTTTGGGTCCGTCTAAACGAAACCAAACACGCATCTATCAATGAGCAGTGTGATTTATATTGCTTGCAACGTACAACACATACCAGAGTTCACACGAGTGATCGCTGATGCGCGTCTCATTGCGTCTTTTGGATCCGTTCCAAGAATCGACATGTAAATTCTTGGTCCGAAAGATGCAGCAGGCGCCCGATTCAAAACTATGGATGTGTGTTGGATGCAGTAGGATCACTATATTTGCTATTTTGCCATGGGCAAACTTAAACTCTATCAGTTCTCTATCTGTAAAACACTAAAACGTAACTTTTATTATGTATAACTCTTAACCTCTATACACACTATTTAAAAACCTGATTTCTGACCTCACCTTTTAACCCTTTTTGCTTCTGAAGGAAGGAATAGCTCCTTTTCTATTATCAAGTCTGGTGGAACCCCACCTACCAACAGGAAAGCCTTATATATACAGCAATTTACTAGCTCCAGGGGGCCTTATTTGTTTTGTGTCCATGAGATTAGGGACGACTGCCCAAGTAAGAGGCTTGGGATCCCTTACTGGAGCTAGTAAATTGCTGTATATATACAAGGCTTTCCTGTTAATAGGTGGTGCTCCACCAGACTTGATAATAGAAAAGGAGCTATTCCTTCCTTCAGAAGTAGAAAGGGTTAAATGGTGAGGTTAGAAATCAGGTTTTTAAATAGTGTGTATAGAGGTTAAGAGTTATACATAATAAAAGTTACGTTTTAGTGTTTTACAGATAGAGAACTGATAGAGTTTAAGTTTGCCCATGGCAAAATAGTAAATATAGTGATCAAAAGTCGCTCTTTGTTCTCTTGCGAGATTCCCAATTTTTTGGAGACTATGTGACAGGGATGCAGTAGGATGGCACCCTAAACACGCAGCTGTGTGTTGGATACGTGTCGGGTCCGATCGCTGCTGCATTTTTGGATGCGATTTTCGGATCCAAAAACACCGTGTGAACAAGCCCTAAGTGCCACAATGAAAGAAACAGTCGGAGAGATGATGTCTGCTCCCCAACGACGTATGTGGTCAGGAATGAGACAACATGTCCTCGGTTTAGGTTGCAGTTGATTTTATTCTGACGGCATTTCTGGATCCCCAACGAATACCTAAGCCACCTAATACATCTGGATTTATTCCAGACCGCTGCAGACCCGGAGCTTGTGCAAAGCCGTGCAGACTGATTGCTAGCAACCTCGTCACCTCTTTTTTTTTGCAGGATCAGCATGTCGGCAAGCAATGACAGCCCCCTTTTCCTGGAACGTCAAGGACCACATGAAGGAAAGAGACGAGCTTAACTGAACCATATAAACTAATCCTGAGCCTGCAGCGAGTGACTAAGCAGTTTGTGTAAGGTCTGTGGAGAAAACAAAGAATCTTCTCTTCCCCATTTTCGGGTTCTGCCACCTTATCCAGAGGCGAAGACGAGGTGAGGTTTTACGCAAGTTACAGCTCAGCTCTCACAGCACCCGAACAATACGTAACATTGAACCCGAAGAGGAGACTGCTATAGACAGGAAGTGACTTGCATATTGGCCGTGCTGTGAGAACAAAGAAGCCAGCGATGGTGGTGTCCTACAGCTCCAGATCTCCAGCCATGTTATCTGCATAGAAGCTCATGACTGGCTCTGGATTAGACACAGATTTTGGCTGTTTATACAGAAGAAATCTATTAAAATTATCATATTGTCCAGACACCTGACTCTGCAGCATTTATTAATCATCCCATTCCGCTGCCCCGGCCGGGAGCTGCAGATCAATTTAAAATAATACCACGTATTTAAAAGATTATGTAGAGATGAGGTGCAAAACTCAGTCAAGAGCAGTGGATCTGGTCAAATACATTACTCCATGAGCAAGAAAGAACAAATCCTGCACCTCGAGCCTCTATGACAGCACAGGGAAGGCTATGTGTACTGCTGCGTCTACGGAGCCTGTCGCCAGGAAAATGAGGTTTAATCTACCAGCATCATCTTTAGAGGAGAAAGAACTGAGCAAATCCATTACATATAAAATAGCAGATACCCCGTCCCAGGACAGTGACTGTAGTAGAAAATGAATCCACTTAAAGGGAATGTGTCATCAAAAATGACTTACTGTTTAACTCACGTTTTTATGTTAAACACATTTTGTAGGAATTTCTGGTTATTGTTTTTTTAATTTTCCGTATCAATATTTTTTTTATTATTCTTAAGTCCTGCAGTTTTCACTTTGGCCACTAAGCCTAATAATAGTCTAACACTTCCTGTTCTGTAGAGAAAGATTCTCAGTTGTCTGCTCATTATCAGCACAAAGAGGGTCAAACTGAAAGGAGACACCAGTGTGAATAGATAACACAGGATCCAGCAGTCACAAGAGGAGATGTCACAGTTCACCCTTTCACCTC
This sequence comes from Phyllomedusa bahiana, assembly GCA_025379985.1. Taxonomy (NCBI): domain Eukaryota; kingdom Metazoa; phylum Chordata; class Amphibia; order Anura; family Hylidae; genus Phyllomedusa; species Phyllomedusa bahiana. The sequence goes on from JAODAL010000038.1 coordinate 315,118, forward strand.
CCTGCACAGTGACTTCTTCCCAGGTCACAGAGCATGACTAGAAAACTCTCCTATAGAAGTCAATGGGACTGAGTCAGTCTTAAGTCTCCCATGTGCATGAAGCTGCTGTAAAGCATCTCTCTTGACTGCTGTTAAAGCAGTGCAAATAAAGGCCTAGTGGCCAAAGTGAAAACTGTAAGACTTAAGAATTATTAAAATATATTGAAAGTTATATGAAAAATGAAAAAAAAAAAAACAACAAAAATTCCTAATAAATGTGTTTAACATAAAAACAGGACTTAAACAATTAGTCATTTTTGATGAGACATTTCCTTAAAAGGGGTTTTGTCACGATGTAATGTTGACGTGGGATTCTCCAAAATGAGTATTTAATCACTTTTCTAAATATATGTGATGAAAAAAGTGTAGCCTGTGAGAGCTGCAGCCTTGCTTAGATGCCCTTAGTTTCCTGACTGTTTACATTAGCTATGACCAGGAACCAAGTTTGCGTTGTTTGCACTTCTTATCTGATGGCAGGGTACATGAACCAGCTTTGAAGGGAGGGGGAGAGCAGAGCATTGCTACTGAGCATGAGCAGTAGCTGTGTTTCTGTGTCACAGGTTATGTCTGCTGTCTGCTGAGAATCTGGTTGTAATGTAATTATCAGTCAGCTCCATGCTCAGCCATTCTCCCTCCCCCGTCCCCTCTGCAGCAGTCGCTCCCTGTATGTTTACTTATATAATTACATTACAGCCATTATTATAGTCAGTGAAGGCTTCCTGCTTGGATATTATCTTTTCTCCTGAGCAGATAAGAGGGAGAAGACAAAACCTGTATAGCTTGTGGACCATACAGTTATCTTCTGTGTTGTAGCCAAACAACATGATTGCTCAACTACAGAGACTGAATTTCTGCCTTGGGAGTGTGCATGGGAGGTGGTGCAATGACATCACAGAGGAGGTACTTGTTTTTTTAAACACAGGAACATAACTCGCCTCTTTTCAAGACTTTAGAGGACAGTATCAGCCTGTTAGGTAAGGAAATCACTTCTTGGCAAAACCCCTTTAAGGGCAAAGTTAATGTCCCAGGACAATGGCTGCAATATACACACACACACACATATATATATATATAATTATATATATATATATATATATATATATATATATATATATATATATATATATATATTTATTTATTTTAGGGTTATGACTTTTTAACCTTTTTTGAAAATTATTATCCTGATGCTACATTTAATGAGTTTGCTTATATGTTAGTTTTCTGATATTCTTTTGTTACTTTTCTTGAACAACCTCCCGCACCCATTGTAATTTCACTTTTGCCCCACAGCGAAACGAAGTCATAATACTTCATGATGTAAAGTATACAAAAAATTGTGAAAAAAGCTTCTGCACCTTTAGATATATTGTATTAGGGTGAAGTATAAAAAAAATAATAATAAAAAAAGTTGATAATTGTACAAAGCCTTTATCTGCAAATGAAAATAACACAATAAATTAACAAAAAGGAATTAAGTGCAGGGCACAGTGGAGTGAGTTTGGATGAGACAGCCTCCTTTCCCCTTCCCCTTTGCTTTGTCCCACCCTTGTCACTTTGTACATTCCTGAATACAGCTTCAATGTGAGCACTGGCTGGGAGTATAGCAAAGAACGCTCTCTACAACACTACTGAATGCAGGGCACAGTAGAGCAAGTTTGGATGAGCCAACTTCCATTCCCCCTTCCACAATTTTTCCCACCCATGTCACAATGTAAAATCAGAACGTTTGTTCTGGGCATTGGTTGTGAGTGTAGCAAGAGCCACTTGCCATGACACTACTGAGCGCAGGGCACGGTGGAGTGAGTTTGGATGAGATGACTTCCATCCCCCTAAACATGCTTTGTCCCACTCACGTCACACTGCACATTCCTGAACCCTTTGTTAAGATCACTGGTGGTGAGAGTAGCAAGAGCCTCCTTGCACGACACTGGTGAGTGGGTGGTGTGGCATAGTTCTCTCCCGCTCTCCGCCTATCCCCAGCTGGTGAGTGCGGGCTACAGTGTCCTACAGTATAAACATTTAGGGCATGTCCCCACGGCACGGGTTTTTAGCCGGTTTTACAGACGGTTTTTGGTTGTTGCAGCATTTCTTTTTGGTTCCAATACTGCAAAAATTTAGCAAAGCCACATAAAGAATGACTTGACTTTACGCCGTTTGTACTCAACTGTCCTATTCTCTATCATTTCAGGCACAGACCCCTGCAAATTGTTGTAGGGTTGAAAGAACTTTTTCAGCTATTCACGGTCATATAAAGTGTAAGTTTGTGTCTTTATTTTTGCTGTAATTTTTTTGCAAAATCAAAGGCAAAAAGAGGCAAAATATTGGTTAACATTTTCAAAATTTCCGCACTTAGGGACCCGCGAAGTTAACTCTTGCAATCTCTGCCCATTATAATGCAGGAGGATTCTGACAGAAGCTTAATTGAATGCCACTTATGTGTTTGAAGCCTTACACAGTAAATGATGAAGAGCTTAAAGGCACATTAGCTCGCTACATGCTGTTCAGGTTCTGCAGAACAGATGCCATTATCCACAAGATCTATCTGTACGGATGGACTGGATGCAGCTTGCACAAATCTATGACAGGCAAACAAGGGGATGGATCTCTGAATCCCAGGCTATTTGCTCCGTCCTGTCGACTCCGGCACTGTTGGTGTAATCACAGTTGTGCTAAATACACAGGACGGTGCCCACAAGGACTGTAATAAGCAGGTATCTCACCCCATCAGGGATCCTGGCAGAGCTGCTGAAGACCTGAAGATGCTTACGTCATATTCATAAGAGACACCTTCCTACTTTCTTCAGCTACCCTGCATCCCCAAAAATAAGCCATCTCCTGAAAAAAAGACCTAGCGCATTTTTTTATGCAATTCAGAGTTTGGCTTATGCTGATGTTTGTGATGAAATCACTACAGTATATTGATACAGGTTGATGTTTTTGTTCAACAATAAATGTGAATTCTTGTTCATGGAGGAATAAGACATCACTAAAAATAAGTCTTAGCGCGTCTTTAGGAGCAAAAATTAATATAAGACACTGTCTTATTTTCGGGGAAACAGAGTACGATATTCTAGACTGATCATTGGTTGTGCAATTCTAAAAAAAAACAAAGAACATATATCCATATCTCCAGAAATAAAAGCTACTGATGTGACGGTGCCGCACTCCAGAGTAGGGTGTGGGTGCTCAGTAGAAAGGCCCGAAATCCAATATACAAGAGATCCACGGCACAACTTCTTGTATTCAGAGAAAAGTAATTTTAGTCACAGAATTTGAGAAATGATACAATGACATGCAGCTCTCTTTATGTGACCAATGTGCATTACAGAGAACGGAGCATAGCCCCACTTATTGGCCACACTGGCTTTCATCCAAAGGAACCTACACTCACCGGCCACTTTATTAGGTACACCATGCTAGTAACGGGTTGGACCCCCTTTTGCCTTCAGAACTGCCTCAATTCTTCGTGGCATAGATTCCACAAGGTGTTGCAACGATGCTCAATTGTTACCAAGGGGCCCAAAGAGTGCCAAGAAAATATTCCCCACACCATGACAACCACCACACCAGCCTGAACCGTTGATACAAGGCAGGATTGGATCCATGCTTTCATGTTGTTGACGCCAAATTCTGACCCTACCATCCGAATGTCGCAGCAGAAATCGAGACTCATCAGACCAGGCAACGTTTTTTCCAATCTTCTACTGTCCAATTTCGATGAGCTTGGGGAAATTGGAGCCTCAGTTTCCTGTTCTTAGCTGAAAGGAGTGGCAACCGGTGTGGTCTTCTGCTGCTGTAGCCCATCTGCCTCAAAGTTCGCCGTACTGTGCGTCAGAGATGCTCTTCTGCCTACCTTGGTTGTAACGGGTGGCTATTTGAGTCACTGTTGCCTTTCTATCAGCTCGAACCAGTCTGCCCATTCTCCTTTGACCTCTGGCATCAACAAGGCATTTCCGCCCACAGGACTGCCGCTCACTGGATGTTTTTTCTTTTTCGGACCATTCTCTGTAAACCCTAGAGATGGTTGTGCGTGAAAATCCCAGGAGATCAGCAGTTTCTGAAATACTCAGACCAGCCCTTCTGGCCCCAACAACCATGCCACGTTCAAAGGCACTCAAATCACCTTTCTTCCCCATACTGATTACTCGGTTTGAACTGCAGTAGAGTGTCTGGACCCTGTCTACATGCCTAAATGCACTGAGTTGCCGCCATGTGAGTGGCTGATTAGAAATTAAGTGTTAACGAGCAGTTGGACAGGTGTACCTAATAAAGTGGCCGGTGAGTGTATATGGTGGGATTGAGGAGCCTGGTCCCATAAGGAGAGCTGCAGATCACTTGTATCATTTCTCAAATTCTGTGAATAAAATGACTTTCCTATGAAGCTACGCTGTGGATCACTTGTATGTCAGAAATAAAAGCCACCCCTACACATTAGATGAATGTTGGTTCTATCGTGCCGATTAACATGGGGGTGTCCCAAATGGCTACCAACACCGATTCCAAACATCTACATGTTTTTAGAGTTTGGCTGCGGTCACACGGCAGTGGACAAATACCGGTTGGGCGGAAAACCCATGGAGTGAGGGGTGCTGCAGGGTTTTCCATAGAGCACCATTGTGCTCATTTTCGGCCGGTTTTTCAGGTGGTCTGAAAAACCGCAAACCGGCTGAAAAACCGTCCGAAAACCCGTGCCGTGGGGACATGCCCTTTGGCTCCAGTAAGGCCGTGTCCCCAGGGCGCGGGTTTGCGGACGGTTTTTCAGATGGTTTGCGGTTTTCCAAACCGCCTGAAAAAGCGGCCGCAAACGAGGACACTGTGCCGCTATGGAAAACCCGCGCAGCAGTCCCCATTGCACGGTTTTTCGGCCGCCCGAAAAACCTTGTAGTTGTTCATTTTTCCGTTCGGTTTTCGGACGGTTTATGAACATCTCTATAGGAAGAGGGACAGAGGCGATGGGCAATTCTGTGAACTAGAACCTATTTGGTCTAAAACACGCAAGCATCTATTATAATAATTATGACGGAGTCTTGTGGATTGCAGCATTTTAACAAAAGTAAAATAAATTTTTATTCAAGTGCACCTCATAAAGCTGAGGTGAACTGACAGAACGACAGATCTTTATGGAACAGCGCGGCAGATTGTGCTAATCCACGCAGCATAAAAAAGTTATACTGACATATACTACCCAACAGAGGCTAAAAAGGGCCCCCGCTGGTCTGCACTGGGTGACTGGTGCCCAATTAATATGTTTGACATACTCACGGGAGCTTTCTAAACATATACAGCAAGCAAGTACAAAAGCAGTCCAAACTGCTTATATGTGGCAAGTACCTATTGGTATACCTTTATTAAAGGGGTTCTGCCTTACGAGGCCAGCTCATGGCTCACTACCAACCGGCCACACAGAATGGGGCTCAGCTCTTCCCTGTTCAAGTCTATGGGCGCATCCCCACGGCATAGGACAAGTACTGTCCGGTTTGCCGGCCGGTATTTGTCCTGTTTTGCAGCCGTCCCCACGACCGCGCAAAACCGCCCGACGGAAAACCCGTGCAGTGGGGACAGCTGCACAGGTTTTCCATAGAGCACAATTGTGCTCATTTTCGGCCGGTTTTTCAGGCAGTCTGAAAAACCGCAAACCAGCTGAAAAACCGGCCGAAAACCCGTGCCGTGGGGACATGCCATAGGGGAGTTTCAAACATAGCCAAGCACATTCACTTGGCTATATTCAGAACTGCCATAGAAACAAATGGGGGAGAGCTGCGCCACCCGACCATCTTCCCATTCTGCAATAAACTGTAGGCTCTTTAAGACTCCATTCACATCTTGTTTTTGGGTCCTGTTCATAGTATCTGTCAAGATATCAGAAAAATACATCCTGGCGGAAACTGCAGCGGGGCCGCGACGGCCCATATAATTCCATAGGGGAAATGCAGTCCCAATTGGACAACACTTGCCCTCTTTAGCAGACATACACTGTTTTTAGTATCAGACACAAAAGTGTGGTCTACCATGCTTTTGTGTCCGATGCAGAAATGGAATACGTTCGCCAAATAGGGCAAACATAGTCTAATTAGTCTATGTTTGTCCTATTAAAGTGTATGGGCCCATAGCCCCCTGCTGCGGTATCTGAACAGGAGCCAAAAAACGAGATGGGAATGGGACCTAAGCTTGGTTTGTTAGTAAATACATTTTTAGAGGAATGTAGTGAAATTTCATGCTTAAAAATAATTTGCTGAGATTTAGTGGTTGTTATGGTTTCCCTATCAAATACAGACACAAGGTCATACTCGCAGCTCAATGGCCAGACAATGAACTATTCCCAGTAGGAGGCAATTCACAGTACCACTTGGGAAAAATGTAATAGGTGCAGCTCAGTATTGTACAAATGGTCACATTCCCACCCACTAGGGGGGCAACTGCCTAGTAAACAACTGCACATTGCACCAGTACCAGTTCACACCATTATGTAAAAAAACCACAGTACACTACAGGGGAGATTGCACAAATGCAAAAATACTGATAAACAGCCACTGTATAATTGGTGTCCTCTACAAGCCTTATCAATATGCAATTGTAATAATAGCAATCACTCCCCTCATGGACAGTAGGTGTATGAGTGTTTTTTTCATCAGTATTTTTCCATTTGTGCAGTCTCTGGTGTTGCATTCTGACTTTTCTGCAAACTGGTGTGAATTGGTGCTTATACAATGTGCAGTTTTTTTCTAGGGTGCATCCTAATGGATGAGTGTTTGAGCTACTGCTCATTAGTGAGTGGCACCTGTTAAATGTTTCCTCTGTAGCACTGGGGCTTATATGCCTCCTACAGTGATTAGTCTTTTGTTTTAGCCATTGAGCTGTGAGTATGGCCTTGTGTCTGTTTTTAAGTTAAAGGGGTTTTGCCACGATCTCATTTCATCCCTCCTGCATCCAGCTCTTCAGCTGTGTGTGCTCAGAAGGGGGCGTGTGTGATTTGTTTGAATTGCATATCACGTGACCCAGCAGGATGACATCACCAGGCCTTTCCTCTCTCTAATCAAATAAATATTTGTTTATGGGTAGAGCTGCGAGTAGCTACAATGTAGCTCGGAGGTAAAGTTTTTAGCTCCAGACACAAGGGTCCCAAGCTCAAATCCCTGCAGGAACCAAACCTGTGGATTTTTTTCTCTTTATCAATGCACAGACCTCATTGCACTGTTTGACTAATTGCTAAGCAGTACAGAGGACGGGAGTAGAATGACAGCTCCTGGGGTTGAACACTCAGTACCTGCCTGAGAGGAGAGGTGATGTCTGAGCATGTGTGGCCAGAACTGAAGAGCTCTCAGCCCTGGTCTTATCCCCTGGAGACGAGCTGTAAACAATGGATCACTAAAGGAGCAGCTAAAACAAAAACGGTGCAGAATTTTTAATAATATTGAATGGTGAAATTTTTTATTATTTAATTTGCAAACTTCCCGCATAAATTTTACTTCGTGGCAAAACCCCTTTAATAACGTCCCTTTTTATGTGATTTTTGCAAATACACACAGTTCAGATAACAAATTATTGAATGAAACGAATATTCAGTTCAGTAAACGGCGTCATTTAAATGTATTATCTGGCTTGTCCCTGTACCTTATAAATCCTCTGACTATTAGTAGCTCACAGACTTAAAGAGAGCCTGTCACATAGATTATGCCCCCCCTGGCTGAGGGCAGCACAGGCTAGTGTCAGACCTGCTGTTTCCAGTGCTGTGCCCCTTAGTCTGTAAGATGCTGGAGTTTTCGTGTATTTAATGCTCAAATCTGCAGTTTTCAGCCAGAATAGTCATTCGAAGAGTCCTTAAAGAGTCACTTTTTTTAAAAACCCCGCCCACCTGAGGCTAGCCCCGCCCACCTCAACTGACAAACCTATTACTTTGAATAGGTAGAAACATGTGAGTTACTGTCCGTGGGCGGGGCTAGCCTTTGGTGGGCGGGGCTAACACCTACTCATGAATAAGATTTGAGGGGTAAATACTCTAAAACTGCTGCATCTTACAGAATAAGGGGCACAGTGCTGGGAACAGCAGGTCTGACACTGGCTTGTGCTGCCCTCAGCAAGGGGGGGCATAACCTATGTGACAGGTTCCCTTTAAAGCAATAGCTGCTGTGGTGTAGGCAGGTGATAATAGCGCAGAAACATAGGATAGGTTTGCCATTAAAGAGACCATAATTTGTAGGAAGATGTAAAAGCCTTTAGGCTTCTAAAGAACCCACTGCAAACAAAAAAAGGTTGTAATTCTTATTATTAGCATCAATGAAAGCTTTTAAGAGCTTTTGGAACATATATTAAGTGCGTTCAGAATCCGCTGCACTATTGTACCAAGCGCCTATGAGTCATTGGAAGATCACAGGTTCTATGTGCGATGACACCACCGTCTAACTTTATCACCCCCAAAATCCTCCGGAGCGCATGGTCCTCAGCCTCCTCACTGGGCATGTGATGTCTTGTGAGTGGAGGCTTGTCGTTAGCATTTGCTAATTGCATCACAGAGAAATCTGATTAGCATAAATGAGGGTTGTGTGACAGAACCACATTAAAGCAAGCTTCTTGCAGTCTTTCTAGACATTCCCCTACATCAAAAAGATTTTATTTGCCCTAAATGTCCTTCTCTTCTGTGTCCTCTTTACTGCAAATTCCATCTTAAAGTGGTTGTCTCACTACAAGGATTGCTGCTTTTTATGTTAAAGATCTTGCAAAAACAAGTCACTTTGCAATATATGTCCATTAACAGTGTCCTACCTATTCCTAGATATCCCCTCTTGTATGGACTGCATCAGCTCCTCAGGTCACTATAGCTACAGACCTGTTTGATCTCTCCTCATAGGCTGCCAGCACTGGTCGCTATAGCTACAGACCTGTTTGATCTCTCCTGATAGGCCGCCAGCACTGGTTGCTATAGCTACAGACCTGTTTGATCTCTCCAGATAGGCTGCCAGCACTGGTTGCTATAGCTACAGACCTGGCTTCTACTGCAGCCTAGAGGAAGCCAGTAAACAAAGTGAAATTCAAAGTGAAACCAAGAAAACAGGACTGAGGTGAGATGAATCAATGTAGTGAGACAACCCCTTTAAGCTTCTCTGCCCTCTCTTGCCCTGCCAGCTTTAAGCGTTACATCCACAACCCTTCTGCAGAACTTTTTGGATAAGACCCCCTTTTGCAGCTCTCTTGCCTTGACGCAACATACACATTCTCACTATTCAATTCACAAGAACAAGTCCATTACATGAACTGTAATACAGGACTCTGGGGAACAAACCGCTCTAAACCAAGCAGAATGACTGTTCAGATCATACACTGTCAAATTACAATATACACCTGCTGTACAAGCAATAACTACAACTCCCAGCATGAGGCTACGTGGTTTCTGTCCTTCAAATTGCCTTGGGAAAAAAAAGTACCCCCACCCCAACTGCAGCAGGTACACAGCGAAGCCATAGAGGTCTACAAGGCAAAAGTAGTCTTCCGATGTAAACAGTCTCCTTATGGATAACACAACATGGCTGCAGTGGTGCCATAGGCCAAACATAGTCTCCTGATGATTACTGCAGCTTGGTCACAGTGGTGCCATAGTCCAAACATAGTCTCCTGATGATTACTGCAGCATGGTCAAAGTGGTGCCATAGGCCAAACATAGTCTCCTGATGATTACTGCAGCATGGTCAAAGGGGTGCCATAGGGTAAACAGTCTCCTTATGGATAACACAATATAGCTGCAGTGGTGCCATCAGTAAATATAGTCTCCTGATGGATAACACAACATGGCTGCAGTGGTGCCACAGGCCAAACAGTCTCCTGATTGATATTGCATCATGGTCGCAGTGGTGCCACAGGCCAAACATAGTCTCCTGATAGATATTGCAGCATGGTCGCAGTGGTGCCATAGGCCAAACATAGTCTCCTGATAGATATTGCAGCATGATCGCAGTGGTGCCAAAGGCCAAACAGAGTCTCCTGATAGATATTGCAGCATGGTCGCAGTGGTGCCATAGGCCAAACATAGTCTCCTGATAGATATTGCAGCATGGTCGCAGTGGTGCCACAGGCCAAACATAGTCTCCTGATAGATATTGCAGCATGGTCGCAGTGGTGCCATAGGCCAAACATAGTCTCCTGATGGATACTGCAGCATGGTCGCAGTGGTGCCATAGGCCAAACATAGTCTCCTGATAGATATTGCAGCATGGTCGCAGTGGTGCCACAGGCCAAACATAGTCTCCTGATGGATACTGCAGCATAGATGTGTGCATTTTTTGTGCAGAAATGTTCAGCATTAATGGCGGTGCCTTTCTGCACAAAAAACGCATAAAAAGGCGTCAGAAACGCACCATGTGAAAGCACCCAAAGGGTATATTCACACGGCTGATTCCGATGTATATTCAGCAGACAAGCAGCAGACACAACCCCATTCAGGAGTTAAATTTCTCAAACATTTTGATCTTCCATGTGTGATTATACCGTAAGGATGAATGAAGAATGAGATGTGGTTATCGTCGCCTGTATTTGTTGTGGTTTTTGTAACCCCCCAGTGTTCTCTATACCAAAGGTATAAAATGCAAAACAACAACAAAAGAGGTTAAAGCCCAAAGTGGACGCGGTGCTCATTTTCTTCTCAGTCACAGGCTATAATCATTTCATTCGGGCATATAATCTACTATAATTGACCATCTGGTGATGCATTTGTTACCCACCAATAATAGTTTTGCTTGTTAACTCATTGACACTGGCATAATAATTGGCATACACTCTGTGAGCCCTGCCATCATTACAAGTCAAATAATAGGATAAAAAGGATGTATTGGGTTTGCAACATCTTTGAAAATATTGAATTGTTTATACATTCATTTCAATCATCTAATTCAAGCTTAGTATGTAACTTAAAGGGGTTGTCTCACTACAAGGATGACTTTTTAATGTTAAAGATCTTTGAAAAACAAGTCACTTTGCAATGTGTGTCCATTACCAGTGTCCTACCTATTCCTAGATATCCCCTCTAGTATGGGCTGCATCAGCTCCTCAGGTCGCTATAGCTACAGACCTGTTTGATCTCTCCTGATAGGCTGCCAGCACTGGTTGCTATAGCTACAGACCTGTTTGATCTCTCCTGATAGGCTGCCAGCACTGGTCGCTATAGCTACAGACCTGGCTTCTACTGCAGCCTAGTAGAAGCCAGTAAACACACCCCTGAATTCAAAGTGAAAACAAGAAAACAGGAGATAAGGTGAATCAATGTAGTGAGACAACCCCTTTAAGCAGTCTGAAACTTGAAGCCACTCATTGAATTCTGAACAGTGTATGAGCAAAATGGCAAAAAATGCAAACTGTAAAATCATGGCAATAAACCCAACGCTTAAAAAAAGACCCGTGACCTCTCCTAACACATCTCTATTAGCAAATCCTTGTGTTCCCTGTGAAATAACCGTTCTGGAGCCTCTTCTCTGTGTTGCACTGTTCCTCTGTTATTCCTCCAAGATTGGACAATGTCAGACTGTTCAGGGACCCCCCTCCCATTTGGTAACACCCATCTGACAGATTGGTAATAAATTTCTAGGAGGAATAACAGAAGAACAGCACAACACAGAGATATAAGAGAAGAGGCTCCAGAATTGTTATATCACAGGGAACACAAGGGATTTACTAATTGTCAGGAGAGGTCACACGTCTGTTTTAACCATCATTTTGGATGGGAAGGGACGTTCCTGCTTTCAGGTCTAGTAAGACGGTCGATTTAGCTATGCCACCAACTGACTGCTGAAACTGTCATCAGCATAAGATGGCTGCTTGCTGCAATACCATGCATATATAATAAACAATTCCTTGCATATATTCAATTGTATTCGTAATAACTAGTAATTGTTCTCTTGAATAGACAAGAGCTAAGATATTTTTATACATAGACAACCAATTCTTAGGGTTCAAGCACAGTCGTATATTGTACCTATAAAGGTCTATGTGGCCTTATTATATCAACATATGGCTCCAATTACATAAGAACACAATCATATATGCTACTTATAAAAGTCTATAAGGCCCCACTATATCTAGATATAGCTCCAATTACATAAGAACACATCATATACCATAGCTATTGAGGTCTATGTGGCCCTACTATATCTCCAAATGGCTCCAATTACATACGTTTGATTGACGTAAGATGCTGCACACCTTAGGAAATAGTACTGGGGTGCTTGTAGAAGGGACAACCAATCCCGTACAGCATATAAGTATATGGGACCTGGTCTGGCATCCTCTTAAATGTTCATATACATATGTGCTGTTTAATCTACTGGAGATCTGTCCGCTTCATGCACAAATAAATCATGTCTTTTGCTTGAAAACCTGTGGTGAGCTGTAGATCTTTGGAGAACTCCAAATACAAAAGAACATAATGAAATCCAGTGCCTATAGAAGACTGTGGCCTGACTGTATCTCCATATGACCCCAATAACATAAGAACACAATCATATACACTAGCTACAGAAGTCTATGTGGCCTTATGTTATGTCCGTATGGCTCCAATTACATAACACAATCATATATACTACCTATTGAAGTCCATGAGGCCCTACTATATCTCCATATAGCTCCAATTACAATTGTACACACTACCTAAAGGAGTCTATGAGGCCCTACTATATCTCTGTATGGCTCTAATTACATAAGAACACAATTATATACACTATCTATAGAAGTCTACGTGGGTCTAATATTTCTCCATATACACTCACCGGCCACTTTATTAGGTACACCTGTCCAACTGCTCGTTAACACTTAATTTCTAATCAGCCAATCACATGGCGGCAACTCAGTGCATTTAGGCATGTAGACATGGTCAAGACAATCTCCTGCAGTTCAAACCGAGCATCAGTATGGGGAAGAAAGGTGATTTGAGTGCCTTTGAACGTGGCATGGTTGTTGGTGCCAGAAGGGCTGGTCTGAGTATTTCAGAAACTGCTGATCTCCTGGGATTTTCACGCACAACCATCTCTAGGGTTTACAGAGAATGGTCGAAAAAGAAAAAACATCCAGTGAGCGGCAGTCCTGTGGGCGGAAATGCCTTGTTGATGCCAGAGGTCAAAGGAGAATGGGCAGACTGGTTCGAGCTGATAGAAAGGCAACAGTGACTCAAATAGCCACCCGTTACAACCAAGGTAGGCAGAAGAGCATCTCTGAACGCACAGTACGGCCAACTTTGAGGCAGATGGGCTACAGCAGCAGAAGACCACACCGGGTGCCACTCCTTTCAGCTAAGAACAGGAAACTGAGGCTCCAATTTGCCCAAGCTCATCGAAATTGGACAGTAGAAGATTGGAAAAACGTTGCCTGGTCTGATTGAGTCTCGATTTTCTGCTGCGACATTCGGATGGTAGGGTCAGAATTTGGCGTCAACAACATGAAAGCATGGGTCCATCCTGCCTTGTATCAACGGTTCAGGCTGGTGGTGGTGGTGGTCATGGTGTGGGGAATATTTTCCTGGCACTCTTGGGCCCCTTGGTACCAATTGAGCATCGTTGCAACACCTTGTGGAATCTATGCCACGAAGAATTGAGGCAGTTCTGAAGGCAAAAGGGGATCCAACCCGTTACTAGCATGGTGTACCTAATAAAGTGGCCGGTGAGTGTAGCTCCAATTACATAAGAACACAATTATATACACCATAGCCATTTAAGTCTATGAGGCCCTACTATATCTCCAAATTGCTCCAATTACATAAGAACATAATGATATCCAGTACCTACAGAAGACTGTAGCCTGATTATATTGCCATATGGCCCCAATTACCTAAGAACACGAGCATATACACTAGCTACAGAAAACTATGTGGCCTTATGTTATGTCCGTATGGCTCCAATTACATAACACAATCATATACACTACCTACAGAAGTCTGTGTAGCCTTATGTTATCTACGTATGGCTCCAATTACATAAGAACATAATCATATATACTACTTATGGAAGTCTATGAGGCCCTGCTATATCTCCAATTACATAAGAATACAATTATACACACTACCCACAGAAGTCTGTGTGGCCTTATGTTATCTCTGTATGGCTCCAATTAGATAAGAACAATCATATATACTACCTATAGAAGTCTATGTGGCCCTACTATATCTCCATATGGCTCCAATTACATAACACAATCATACCCTACCTATAGAAGTCTATGTGGGCCTAATATTTCTCCAAATGGCTCTAATTACATAAGAACTCAATCATATACACTACCTACAGAAGTCTACGTGACTTTGTTATCTCTATAAGCTTCAGTTACATAACACAATCATATACATCTACCTATCGAAGTCTATGTGGCCTAACATTTCTCCGTATGGCTCCAATTACATAACACAATCATATACACTAGATAGAGAAGTCTATGTGGGCCTAATATTTCTCCATATAGCTCTAATTACATAAGAACTCAATCATATAAACTACCTACAGAAGTTTACGTGGCCTTATGTTATCTCCATATGGCTCCAATTTCATAAGAACATAATCATATACACTACCTATAGAAGTCTGAGGCCCTACTATTGGCAGCTGTAATACGGAGTCCCCTTTAAAGCACCGTTTCTAGTACAGCACCATAAGCAGGACCTGGCCCCATGGTGCGGCTCAGTCATGTGCAGGAGGCCTCATACTGCACAATTATTTTTACTAATGCCTTGAAATTGTTGGAAATGTAATGATAATTGCTACGTGTGCGCCTAAGATTAAAGCCATTGTACAGTTATCCTTTTTAATAAGTGTGGAAATTACCAGGTAAGATTTAGCTCCGAAGACACCTGCAGAGAAGGTAAAGAGAGCAAGAAATGTATTCAATCTGTCAAGTCTAACAACAGCTCCACTCTTCAGGAGCCGAGAGGACGGGGTCTGGACGTTGTGCCGGGTCAGGAGGTGGGTCAGGCAGTGCGGCCCACGGAGGCCTTTCCTGCCAGAATATGTAGCCCTCTTACAGCTGCTGCCTGCTCAGAGCTCTCTAAATCAGAACTAATCCAATGTGGCAGGCTCATAAATATTCATATCCAATATATTTATGCCCGGCGTCACCGCTCGTCTAACGGACAGCAGGGATATTAATGCGGATAAATCAGCGCCTCTCGCCCAATAATTATTCACAGGAGCATGTTGCAGGCCAAGCACTTCCCTTACTATCATTACCAAGTACAGAGCAACCAAAATCATTCACTAAATAGGTTAAGCCAGGAAAATGAAACATATGACGGTGGTGGACGTAATGTCCCCGTCCACATGAGGCTGGCAGATCAATCTGTGACATTAGCGGCCCTAAAAGCCATTGAAATGCCAGCCTATGCTGGAAGCCGGGGATACACAGGGGAATCGCTGTGCTTGACAGCATAGTGGCATCCACACGCGTCTTACGAAAGAACTTCCTATCTCCAGGCTACAGCCAAGAGGCTTCATTTTCCCCAAAGAGATATTTGGCATCTAGGATACATTGAGCCGAAACAGCGGTGTTGCAACTTTTACTGCAATTTTGCAAAAATAAGGCCATTGTGCCTAATGTTTGCAGAAGTTCTGACCAGGGCTGTCATCAGTCATCTCAGGGCTGCATCTGCAAATTCTGCACCTCATCTATGGGGCCCAATAGCAGTATTACCAATAATGCCCTGATGGTGGCTCTAGTCGTGTCAACAGTGACATGACTACTATATCTGAATATACCCTTACTGCTAGGGGTCCCCACAGATTAGAGCAGAAGCATGCAGGCCCCTCGCCTATTCCTAGTAGGCCCCTTTTTTTAAATTTTTTTCCAGTGCACCAGTTGCAGTACCACCAATAATGCACAAATGGAAGCCCAAGCCATGCCACTAGTGACAGGACCGCTCCATCTGAATATACCACTAGTGGCAGGACCGCTCCATCTGAATATACCACTAGTGACAGGACCGCTCCATCTGAATATACCACTAGTGACAGGACCGCTCCATCTGAATATACCACTAGTGGCAGGACCGCTCCATCTGAATATGCCACTAGTGGCAGGACCGCTCCATCTGAATATACCACTAGTGACAGGACCGCTCCATCTGAATATACCACTAGTGACAGGACCGCTCCATCTGAATATACCACTAGTGACAGGACCGCTACATCTGAATATACCACGAGTGGCAGGACCGCTCCATCTGAATATACCACTAGTGGCAGGACCGCTCCATCTGAATATGCCACTAGTGGCAGGACCGCTCCATCTGAATATACCACTAGTGACAGGACCGCTCCATCTGAATATACCACTAGTGACAGGACCGCTCCATCTGAATATACCACTAGTGACAGGACCGCTCCATCTGAATATACCACTAGTGACAGGACCGCTACATCTGAATATACCACTAGTGACAGGACCGCTACAACTGAATATACCACTAGTGACAGGACCGCTCCATCTGAATATACCACTAGTGGCAGGACCGCTCCATCTGAATATGCCACTAGTGACAGGACCGCTACATCTGAATATACCATTAGTGACAGGACCGCTACAACTGAATATACCACTAGTGACAGGACCGCTCCATCTGAATATACCACTAGTGACAGGACCGATACATCTGAATATACCACTAGTGACAGGACCGCTACAACTGAATATACCACTAGTGACAGGACCGCTATAACTGAATATACCACAAGTGACAGGACCGCTACATCTGAATATACCATTAGTGACAGGACCGATACATCTGAATATACCACTAGTGACAGGACCGCTCCATCTGAATATACCACTAGTGACAGGACCGATACATCTGAATATACCGCTAGTGACAGGACCGCTCCATCTGAATATACCACTAGTGACAGGACCGCTACAACTGAATATACCACTAGTGACAGGACCGCTATAACTGAATATACCACTAGTGACAGGACCGCTCCATCTGAATATACCACTAGTGACAGGACCGCTCCATCTGAATATACCACTAGTGACAGGACCGCTCCATCTGAATATACCACTAGTGACAGGACCGCTCCATCTGAATATACCACTAATGACAGGACCGCTCCATCTGAATATACCACTAGTGACAGGACCGCTCCCTCTGAATATACCACTAGTGACAGGACCGCTCCATTTGAATATACCACTAGTGACAGGACCGCTCCATCTGAATATACCACTAGTGACAGGACCGCTCCATCTGAATATACCACTAGTGACAGGACCGCTACATCTGAATATACCACTAGTGACAGGACCGCTACATCTGAATATACCACTAGTGACAGGACCGCTACATCTGAATATACCACTAGTGCCAGGACCGCTACATCTGAATATACCACTAGTGACAGGACCGCTACATATGAATATACCACTAGTGACAGGACCGCTACATATGAATATACCACTAGTGGTCAGGTCAGGGCTGCCATCAGTCATCTATTCGCTGTTTCAGGGCCCCATACAACCAAATCAAATGGGGCCCCCACCTATTAATAGTTCCTATTTTTTGACATATCACTGAGCCCCTTATGATTAGGGCCCCTGACAGGAGTACTGCCCTTTTGGCACCCCTGGGTCAGGTTAATGTTAATGGAAGCTTCAACCAAGCAGGAATTGTCAAATTTTGGAAGGAAAAAATAAATTGTGGATTTGCAGAAATTTTCATGACAGGTGTTCAGATTTCTATCTTAGATTTAAAAAAATTTGTGGGGTTTCCTGCAGATTTGCTCCCACTCATTGGGGCCAATCACTAGAGTTTCCGCACAAGTTCTGTGTCAGGAAGTGACATTTTTTTTTTCCCCCCCTGCAATTTAGATTTCAAATCCATGGCAGAAAAAAAAAACAAGATAAAAAAGAAACCGTTAACTACGGGGAGGTTTCCCATTAAAGTCATTTGCATTTAGATGCGGTATACATGTTAGAGTCCACGTGAAAAATACTCCATGTGAACAGAGTCTTAAAGAGGACCTGTAGCCACTCCGGATATGTCTGTTTTAGTAAATACTTGTGTTTCCAATGGAACGACAAATATGGAGCATCTTTCCTCAGATCTCTATGTTGTGTTGTTCCCCTGTTTTTCCTTCTAGAAATTCATTAGCAATCTGTCAACTGGGTGTTACCAATTGTGGGTGTGACACTGCACCCACTGACATTGTCCAATCAGTGCTGACAGTCCGTGTGTGCAGGGTCACGACAATTTCAGCAGAGCTAAACTGCCCTTCTCACGAGACTTGAAATCAGGACAGTCCCTCCTCATTCAAGATGATAGTTAGGCTATGCTCACACGGCGTAATTGCGGCCCGTACAGTAAGCGCCGCAATATGCCGGGTGATCTGGGAGACGCGCTGATCAGTGTGTACTCCTGAAGCACTGGGGGGCGGCAGCCCGCCGGTCCTATTGATATTCATTACTCGCGGCGCGTAATTGCTGCAAATATTTGAATTTCACTTATCTCCCCGCGCATACAATACGATTGTATTGTACGCGCGGGGGGACGAGGCATAATCCATAGCTCTCTATGAGAACTGTGGATTACTGTAATTTCGGCACGCATTTCGCTGCGTATTAAGTGCAATATGCGCAGAAATACAGCCGCAATTACACGGCAAAATAAGCCACGTGAACATACCCTTACAGATGACCTGGTGACATCTCCTGACATACATGTTTTAGTAAATCCTTGTCTTCCCTATGAAATAACAATTCTTTAGAATCTCACCTCAGATATCTCTCTTGAGTTGTTCCCCTCTTATTCCTCCTAAAAATTCATTACCAATCTGTCAGCTGGGTGTAACCACTTGGAGAGAGAGGGATGTCCCTACACAGTTGGACTTCGTCCAATCAGTGGTGACACAGTTGAACACAACTGGAATGGTCCCACCCATATGACAGATTCGTGATACATTTCTAGGAGGAATAATGGAGTAACAGAGGAGCAGCGCAACACAGAGTTATAAAAGAAGAGGCTCCAGAATTATTTCACAGGGAACACAAGAATTACTAAGGCCAAGTCCACACAGATTTTCGGCAGCTTTAGTATTTTGCAACCTCTGTAAATCCGACCATTTAAGCAGCCCATAGACTAATACAAAAAACAACCCGTGTTCTACACAGGTCGTTTTTTTCTGCTTGTTTTCTGGCGTCGGCGGATATAGGAACATGTTGTGTAATCCGCTGCTGTTTTGCCATCGGTTTCCCGTACGTTTAATTGTATGGCCGATGGCAAAAAAATGAAAACCGACCCTGGTTTTTGAAAAAACAGTGACAAAAACCGTGGTCATGCATCGGACAAAAAGCCGTCGGCTTCTTGATGGTTTTTGTCCTATGTAAACCTAGGCTAGACACTAAGGCCATGTTCACACGGCTTAAAATGGGCCGTATTTCGGTCCGTAATTACGCGCCGAAGTGCGCCAATTACGGGCCGAAAACGGCCCATTCATTACGGTAATTCACAGTTCTCATAGAGAACTATGGATTACGTCTCCTCTCCCCGCCCGGCGAATCCGCCGGGCGGGGAGATAATTCACCTGTCACTTTCTAGCGGCGTATACGCGCCGCTAGCAGTGATAGTCTATGGGCCGGCGAAGTGCCGGCCCCCTGCTTACTCCCCCGCTCCCGCCCCGCCCCCGTCCACACGGCGTAATTGCGGGGCGAAATTACGTCCCGCAATTAAGCCGTGTGAACATAGCCTAACACTGCACCACATGTATCATAGTGTTGATAAATCTGGTGCAGGTTTAGACCTTCTACTTACTTTATGCCATTAATTGCACCAAAATTTTGGCACCTTTTTGGGCACACAGTGACACACACGAAGCCACTGTTGAATATATAATCATGACACTTCGATTCTTCCCCATAATGAACCTGTTCTCTCTCCCAGCAGGTCTATTACAGTAAATACTTTTATCCCCTATGAAATCATTTCTTGCTACCATTTCTTAGAATTCTTGGCTGTGTCCTGTCCTCTTATATTCTTCCTGAAAATGAACAGATAAATTATCAACTGAACATAACCTCTCCCCCAGTCAATACGCCGGCCCTCCAAACATCCTGAAATGATCAGCACTGACTGAACAAAGTCAAAGTATGCAAAGACACGCCTCATTGACATGAAAACGGTACCACCCAGTTGTCCATTCATTTCCAGTAAGGATAAGGGTACGCCCTCACGTCAAAGCACAAAACATTCGTCGGAATCTGAATTCTAAAACCGCGTCGTCCGACGAGAATTTGAACCGTATTTTACATAAGAACCCGAGAATTTTTTATCTGTTTTTGTTTTAAGTGTGGTTTTTGGATTTGTTTTTTCAATAGTTTTTGCATCATAGAGCACTATTGAGTTTTTGGACACGGATCTGCATGAAAATCCGCACCAAAACACCGCGCACAATTCTTTCTGGTCATTTATCACGTCATCCTATTGACTTCAATAGTAATTGTTTCTGCTGTTTTCCGAGTGAAATACAAAGAAAGAATGAACAAGAACCCGAGGATTTTTAACTCTGTTTTCGTTTTGTTATGTGGTTTTTGAATTAGTTTTTGCACCATAGAGCACTATTGAGTTTTTTGGACACGGATCTGCATGAAAATCCGCGCCCAAAAAAATGCGCACAGCGTCATTTATCGTGCCGTCCCACTGACTTTAATAATAATTTTTTCCGCTGTTTTCCGAGTGTAATACAAAGAAAGAATGAACATTTTCTGAGTTTTAATAAAAAATCTAAGTTGTGTGGACACCAGTTCGGATTTTTAATGGAGGTCTATGGGGATGGTTTACAGTCTGTTTTTAACAGTTTCTGAGAGAAGGGGAAAATCTCTCTTTATGGAGAGCACCAGTTAAGGTGTGTTGTGTTTTGATTGCCTTTTAGCCCACTACTAAGCATCTGTATATCACAAGGCATTATGGGAAAGGAGCTGGGAAGCTCACTGCACCCTCTATTGGATGTAACAAATCCTCAATTTACTTCTGATTCACTGAATCTTTGAGAAGCAAAAAGGAATATTAGTCAAGCCAATAACGCTCATCTCCAGTTTCTAAAATCCAAAACGACCTAAGACAACCTCCTTCATAATTGTTATTTTATGCAAGTATTTTACTACAAATGTGAATGATTTTCTAAACGTCACCTGTTCCTTCACCACTGCCAGCTCGTTTATTAGGCAGAAGAAGGGAAAAGATGTCATGCTTGGCAAAGCTCCTCTGAAGATCTGCAAGTTTACCTTGTAAATATTTCAAAGCCTTCTGCCAAGGAGAGCACAGAGACTGCGCAGTAATTACAACCCGCTCTGCCAGCCTGGCATAAATAATGAATGGCAAAGGGCTGGCGTCTGCCTATACCTCCTCTCATAGGGGATGCCCTGCTCAGAGGCAGATAAACTTCTCTAGGCTTGACTGCAGGGCACTGTCTGCTTACTGCAAATAATAGAGAACAGGCGTGACATTGGCAGCTCTAGAGAACCAGGCGGCTTTTTAGCCTCTTAGTAACAATTAACCATATTTCCTACATGCGAGTTTGCCCAGTAATGTGTGAAACGGGATGACACATGCCGCAGCACACTGGGACGCCAGTGTATTTAATTATCAATGGGCACAGGATCACAAAAACCAAAGAGCACTTAGAAGGCGCCAGCAGCGCTCTGTCAGCCAGGCAGGGTGGCCACGTGCAAATGTAGTAAACTTAAAGGTAATCGGTCGCCAATTTTTTTTTTTTTTTTACTTATTAAACCAAGACCCTGCTACATATTCTTTTCTTCTTCGCTGTTTTTATTTTCTGACTGTAAATTTCTCAATTCAGTTGTCTATATATGATTTTGGGGACGGCCATCTTGCCTGCACTGCTTTTAACAGCAGTCAGAGAGATACTTTACAGCAACTTGAGGCACATAGCGCTGCACCCCCCTACATCTCCTCCCCCATCTCTGTCTACCATCCTACCTGGTCTCTCCACAGCGCTGCACCCCCCTACATTTCCTCCCTCATCTCCGTCTACCACCCTGCCCGCTCTCTCCGCTCTGCTACTGATCTGGGATTACACACCTCACTCATCCGAACCTCCCATGTCCGTCTCCAAGATTTTGCACGTATTGCACCAGTTCTCTGAAACGTTACCCCATGTGATCAGGCACACTCACAACCCTCACAGTTTTAAGGGCGCTCTGAAAACTACCTACCAAGCCTACCAAGATCACTAACTGTTATCCCTCCAAATTCTGTCACACATTCGTCACTTCCTGCACTTTGGTACCCACAGGCACTTATCTGTATATAGATGTATGGTTGGGATGGCAGGTTCATCCACTTTTTATGCATACTACCCCATATTTATGTAACATGGCTGGACCATTGTAAACCAAGCACTTGTCAGCCTTTGTTTCACCCATACACCCTAATAGATTGTAAGCTCTTGCGAGCAGGACCCTCACACCTCGTGTCTCATTTGTCAGTAGCTTTTTTTATAATGTAATGTCTGGTTTGTCTGTGCTTATATCCTCTATATTGTAAAGTGCTGCGGAATATGTTGGCGCTATATAAATAAAGATTATTATTATAGGAGCCTGTGGACTGGATCAGTCCCATTGACTTCTATAGGAGAGTTTTCTAGGCATGCTCTGTGACCTGGGAAGAAGTCAGTGTACAAGGAGGGGAAGAAGGTGAGCTGTGGCATCTCCTATTGTGAATGGTGGATCCTGTGTTATCTATACACATTGGGGTCACCTTTCAGTGTAATCCTGCCTGTGCTGATAATGAGGAGACTGCTGAAAATCTCTCTCTACAGAGCAGGAAATGTCAGAATATTATTAGGCCTAGTAGTCAAAGTGAAAACTGCAGGACTTATGAATTTTTTTAAAATATTGAAAGTGATACGGAAAATAATAATAAAAAAAAACATAACCAAAAAGTCATAAAAATGTGTTTAACATAAAAATGCGAGTTAAACAATAAGTATTTTATTTTGATGACATATTCCCTTTAAAGAGTAGTGAAAATCACTGATGGGTAGGGCTGCCACTGGGTCCTCTATGGACCTCTATGTTAATTAGTTTTCCAATAAATTTTAGGTTTAACAGGTGATTTGCCATGTAAATAAAAGTACAGAAAGCTTGGTTACTTACAAATCTATTATTCTCAAGAGAGAATGGTTAGTGGGAACCACGCCTCGATGGACAAATCTTTCAGATGTTATAGAGATGCATGAAGCTGGAAGAGGGTGAAAAAGTTCAGCTAAGGCGATGTCTACAGAGCACTGGATTTTGGTCGGTTTTTCAGCAGATTTAGGGCGCATCCCCACTGCACAGGGGGGCGGCTTTTCTCCGCGATGAGTGGAGTAGAGCCCTCCCCCCACCCATTGAGATGCACAGATTCCGTCCGAGAACCGGACGGAAGAAGGTGCTTGCTCAATGTTTTGCCGCCCGACGGAAAACCCGGGCAGTGGTGACTGCTGCACGGGTTTTCCAGAGAGCACAATTGTGCTCATTTTCGGCCGGTTTTTCAGGCGGTCTGCAAAACCGCAAATCGGCTGAAAAAACGGCCGAAAAACCGTGCAGTGGGGACATGCCCTTAGTATTTTGAATAGGCCAAAAATCCAACCGTTCCCAGCGCTGCACAGCGCTGTGCAGCCCTCAATAGAAAATCCGAGCTGTAGTCTACACAGCACAGTTTTTCCTGAGGGTTTTTACTAAACCGAAGAGTCTGGCGGAATATAGAACATGTTGCATATTCCACTGGACCGTCGTCCGATTCCCGCAGCCCCAATGTAGTGGGCCACAAGGAATCCGAGATCTGATCGGATTTTTGTGCAAAAAATGGCGGTGCAGCGCAGTCCAGCAATGTGAAAATGCTGTCGGATTTTGGGCGCCATTTTCACATTGCTGGACTGCGCTGCACTGCCGCTTTTTGTGCAAAAAATGCAATCAGATTCCAGATTCCTGGTGGCCCCCTACATTGGGGCTGCGGGAATCTGACGGCGATCAAATCGCTGTATAGTCTAAAGATCAAACAGACCTAGAAGACCCTAGGAGTCACTGTCTTGGTAAGATTACCTTAAGGGTATGTTCACACGGGCAAATTTCAGCAGCGTTCTCAGAGAACTATGGATCACGCCTCCTCTCCCCACTCGTACAATACGATCGTATTGTATGCGCGGGGAGATAAGTGACATGTCAATTACTTGTGCCGAATATGCGCCGCAAGTACTGAATTTCAATGGGGCCGGCAAGGTCAGCGCGACTCCCAAATCACCCGCCGTAATTGCGGCCGTACTGTACGCGCCGCAATTACGCCGGGTGAACATAGCCTAAGAGCACACTGAAGACTACTAATTGCAAAGCCTTCTGTTCATGTGTCCACTGCGACAGTCAACAAGAATGGTTTTTATGGATGGATACCACGGAAGAAGCTGTGGTCTCTCCTGAGAAAATATTCCATAGACAGTAGAGATAAAAGTGGACCGTCTTGGCACAATTGCCCAACATTGTGTGCATTGCACACCCACACCAAAACCTCATCCCATCTGTGGAGGGGGTATGTTGGTTTGGGGCTGCTCGGCTGACTCAGGGTCTGAATTGAGAAAACGATTAATTCAAAGGTGCATCAAAACAATTCACGAGAGAACGTAAGGGCGCGAGTCCATGGCCTAAAGCCAAAGAGACACGGGGTGGTGCAACAAGGCAATAACACTACGTAAAGCAACTAAAGCATGGTTGAAAAGAACATTTGAAGTTTAAAACAGCCAAGTCAGAGTCATGCATGCAAGACACCCCCCGAAAATATTGATGATATAGGAAGAGCCCAAATTTTCTTTTCAACACCGCGCAAATAGTACTTGTAGTTACAGGAAACATTTGGTTTATATAACTGCATTGAAAGGGAGATTCTACAGAGCATTAGATGTAGGCATTCATTTACCTTTTCTCCCTGCAGTGTGGATGTTTACTCATTGTGCTCAATAAGGGTGTGTTCACACGGCTTATTGCAGGGCATATGGTACGCGCCGCAATACGCCGTGTGTTTTGGAACCATGCGCTGATCAGCGCGTAAATCCAAACCACGGGGGAGGGGGGGGCCCCGACATGCATTGTCGGGCGCACGTATTCGGCGCTAAGGCTATGTTCACCCGTCGTCATTTCGCCGAGCATTTCGCCGCGTATTTGAGCTCTGATACGGGCGAGATATGTGCCGAAATTACGGTAATCCATAGCTCTCATGGAGAACTATGGATTACGCCTCCTCTCCCCGCTCGTGCAATACGATCGTATTGTACGCCCGGGGAGATATGTGTGTCAATTACTTGCGGCGAATACGCGCAGCGAATAATGACTGTCAATGCCCCCCGCGCTGCAGGATTACGCTCTGATCAGCGCGAGCTCCCGAAAGACATGATGTACTGTGGCGCGTACTGTACACGCCGCAGTACATCGTGTGGACATAACCTAACAATTGACATGTCAATCATCCCCCGTGCGTGCAATATGATCGTACTGTACGTGCAGGGAGATGGACGTAATTCATAGCTCTCTATGAATTACCGTAATTGTCACGCACATTTTGCTGCATATAAAACGCAATACATGGCGAAATGCGTGCCTAAATAAGCCGTGTGAACATACCCTAAAAGTCATGAACAGTACAACAGTTTGTGCATCATTAGTTTAGTAAGATTATGTGGTCCGTCATTTGACTTTGACCACATTCATTTTTAATAAACAAGGACATACAGGCAATTTCAAAAGGTTCCTGCAACTGTAAATGGTGTGTTAGTATGAAAGGCAAAACCACACCAAAAAAACTATATATAAGACACTAACGCTCAAAAATAACAGTGTACCTCTGGGCCAAACGGACCATAAAGAATAGTCAACTTCGCCACAACTGGTTAGTATGTACAATGATCAATTCAAATACGCCAAGGAGGACACAGATTTTTGCAGCAATATTTAAAACAGTGTGGTCCCAAGCAGGTAACCCTTCATTTGATGTCACCTGTATGCCCTAATACAGCATATGGACAGGAGTTATCAAGCCGGGACATCCAATTAAAGGCAAATTATTTTCACTAAATTTAACCTAAAATTCAAATTCCGTGAAACAGGTCACCAAAATGCCCTTGTCATGCATGTCGTACCTAACTTGAAGGGGTTGTCTCACTACATGGATTGCTTATTTTAAAGATCTTGCAAAAACAAGTCACTTTTCAATATGTGTCAATTAACAGTGCCCTACCTATTCCTAGATATCCCCTCTTGTATGGACTGCATCAGCTCCTCAATAGCTACAGACCTGTTCACTCTCTCCTGATAGGCTGCCAGCACTGGTTGCTATAGCTACCGACCTGTTCAGTCTCTCCTGATAGGCTGCCAGCACTGGTCACTATAGCTACAGACCTGGCTTCTACTGCAGCCTAGCAGAAGCCAGTAAACACGCCCCTGAATTCAAAGTGAAAGCAAGAAAACAGGACTGAGGTCAGATGAATCAATGTAGTGAGACAACCCCTTTAATATGCAGCTTACTGGAGAGATAGGATGTGATGGGCAACTCCAGTAATATTTCATTCACGGTTTCCAAAAAGGACAACTACTATTGGCTGCCAATCAAGTTCCTGCAGGGAGGGGTACGCAGTTTGTCTGATCTTTAATACAGACAGTCCCCGACTTACACCGTTCCGACTTACATCTGTCCTCTAGTTACAAACGAAGACATATGGGGCATGCTGGCACTTGTAGTTCCATGTTCCACAGCACAAAGTAGCTGTGAAACGACAAGTTCCAGCATGCCACTGCAGCACATGAGGTGAAAATAAGGTGAACTCTTCTTAACAGGGGCACAGACCGCAAAACAAATAAAAAATACCCTTCCCTGCACTATCCACAACTAAAAAAAACTTTTGTGCTGGAGTTACATTTAAGGCTATGTTCACACGATCAAATTTTGGTGCGCATTTCGCGTCGTGTTTGCGCTCTAATACGAGCGAGAAACGCGCCGAAATTACGGTAATCTACAGTTCTCATAGAGAACTATGGATTACGCCTCCTCTCCCTGCTCGTACAATGTGATCGTATTGTACGCAAGGGAAGATAAGTGACATGTCAACTACTTGCGGCAAATACGCGCAGTGAGTAATGACAGTCTATGGGGCTGGTGGGCTGCCGCCCCCCCCCCCCAACCCTCCCCCACCGCAGGGGTACACGCTGATCAGCGCGACTCCCAAATCACCCGGCGTAATGTACGCCCTGCTATTATGCCATGTGACCATTGCCTAATAAATATACCTGTACATCCTAGGAGTGCAGGTTGTACACAATGGAGGCAGCCATTTTGAGAGTAGAAACCAATTTTAATCGCTTTAATTTATGCAAAACAAGTGAGGTCACGGTTATTCAGTCGCTGACTCACGTCTCAGTGATGATTCTGACTCTTAATCACTCGATCAGCTGCAGGGACATGAAGACACACGTTAACAAGAAAAAAAAAGCCTTGATCGGCCTCAGTGAGGCGAATGCTCACTTATGTCATTTACTGATTGCGTTACGTAGAGGCAAAGGCACAAAAATAATTTTACCAACCAAACACTATTAAACCAAAATGCCAATAAATCAAAACTATTGCACCCCCCACCCCCCACCCCCCTGCTGACAGAAAATACAATTAACCATCTCCATGGGATGTCTCCAAGGAGAGATCTGCACATTTGGACCGTTCATTGCTCCGCTTCTTCACAGCCCTTATAACAGAGCAAATATTTCCATGCTGGGAACGGAGGCAGCAGACAGTGTGAGAGATGTGTTTCCAGACGGGTGATCCAACGGTATGAGGACAAGTGAATCAGCAAGATTCAAGGGGACACCCAGCCTGTGCAGAGCCAGTGCCATATGCAGTGGGCGCAAAAATGCCAAAATTATTCTGCTAAGCCATTATCTACCCTACAAGTTCCCCAGAGTTGGAACGATTGAAATATGTTGTCCCAATCCCTGGAGTCTCTTCAAAGGTTGGTTTGATAACCAACGCCCGGGGAGAGGAGGCGTAATCCATAGTTCTCTAGGAGAACTGTGGATTACCGTAATTTCGGCGCGCATCTCGCTCGTATTAGGGCGCAAATATGATGCGAAATGCGCCCGTGTGAACATAGCCTAAATGTCCAGACATAAGTGATGCACAGTGGTTCCAAACACACACAAAGATCAGTCAGACTGAGAGCAGGACTACTGTGCATGCCAATGCGAGGAGAAATATTGCCCATTTTTGTGAATTCTTGGCACCGAGCTCCATTCAACCAATCCAGAAGACCCATTAACGAGCGGACCGCGCTAATTGTGCTGCATAATGCACAGAAATTCCTCAGGATAAGATACAGCTTTGTGTAGATGGAGATTTCACAGCCGCAGCAGCAGAATTTCCAACTTGGAAATCTTCCTGAGGTCGGAAGGTAAATTATACAAACACCTGAAAACCCATTGATACGTACAGGACACAATCACACAGGGAAGGATTCTATGGAGGGAACAAGGACATGCTCACCTCAGAGTGAAACCTGCCGGGAGCTCTGCACCATTCTGCGGGGCTCATCGAGGACGCTGGAGGAGGAGGAGGAGAGCAGCACACAAGGTGCCAGCCTCATACTGCAGTGTGTGGACTCAAGCAGATGCACAGGTATCTACAGCTGCAGACACACAGTGTGCCTCCTCCGCAGGGGGGTGGAGGGGACAGGAGGAGGTGTAGATACTTTCGGTTTTCCATTAACCCATCAGTTTCAGCATTTTATCTGCAGCTGGGGCTCAGTGAGGAAGACTGGTCGCTTCACAGTAGGGACACCTTCACACCTAGCAACATTGCCTGCGGAATTGTGCTACAGGAACCTACACAGTGCAGGCATGTTTAAGGATGCATGGATAGACAGACTAGACAGACACGATAGATAGAATAAATATGAGATAGATAGAATGGATGGACAGATAGATACACAAACAGACAGGTATATATACAGATAGATTAAATAGGAGATAGATAGAATGGATGGACAGATAGAGATAGACACAGGCCGATAGATATATAGACAGACAGATAGAAAGCTAGATAGATAGATAGATAGATATGCGAGATAGATAGACAGACAGAAGGATAAATATATTGACAAAGATAGATAGAAACGATAGACAGATGGATAGATAGAAGAATAGATAGACAGATGGATAGATAGAAGAATAGATAGACAGATGGATAGATAGAAGAATAGATAGACAGATGGATAGATAGAAGAATAGATAGACGGATACATAAAAAGACAGAAGGATAGATAGGACAGACAGAAGGATAGATAGGACAGACAGAAGGATAGATAGAAGGACAGACAGAAGGATAGATAGAAGGACAGACAGAAGGATAGATAGAAGGACAGACAGAAGGATAGATAGAAGGACAGACAGAAGGATAGATAGAAGGACAGACAGAAGGATAGATAGGACAGACAGACAGAAAGATAGATAAATAGAAGGACAGACAGAAGGAAAGGTAGGACAGATAGAAGGATAGACAGACAGAAGGATATATAGAAGGTCAAACAGAAAGATATATAGAAGGACAGACAGAAGGATAGATAGGACAGATAGAAGGATAGACAGACGGAAGGATAGATAGAAGGTCAAACACAAAGATATATAGAAGGACAGACAGAAGGATAGATAGAAGGACAGACAGAAGGATAGATAGAAGGACAGACAGAAGGATAGATAGATAGATAGATAGATAGAAGAACAGACAGAAGGATAGATAGATAGATAGATAGATAGAAGAACAGACAGAAGGATAGATAGATAGATAGAAGAACAGACAGAAGGATAGATAGAAGGACAGAAAGAAGGATAGATAGAAGGACAGAAAGAAGGACAGAAAGAAGGATAGATAGAAGGACAGACCGAACGATAGATAGAAGGACAGACCGCAGGATAGATAGAAGGACAGACCGCAGGATAGATAGGACAGACAGACAGAAGGATAAATAGAAGGACAGACAGAAAGAAGGATAGATAGAAGGACAAACAGAAAGATAGAAGGACAAACAGAAAGATAGAAGGACAAACAGAAAGATAGAAGGACAAACAGAAGGATAGATAGAAGGACAAACAGAAGGATAGATAGAAGGACAAACAGAAGGATAGATAGAAGGACAAACAGAAGGATAGATAGAAGGACAAACAGAAGGAAAGAGAGAAGGACAAAAAGAAGGATAGATAGAAGGACAAACAGAAGGATAGATAGAAGGACAAACAGAAGGATAGATAGAAGGACAAACAGAAGGATAGATAGAAGGACAAACAGAAGGAAAGATAGAATGACAAACAGAAGGATAGATAGACGGGCGGATGGATAGACAGACAGATATATAGACACAGACAGATATATACATAGACAGACAGATTGAAAGCTAGAGAGAAGGATAAACAGATGGATAGAGCTACAAGGATACATTGACAGCATAGACAGACAGAAGGATAGACAGACAGAAGGATAGACAGAAAGACAGACAGAAGGATAGATAGAAAGACAGACAGAAGGATAGATAGAAAGACAAACAGAAGGATAGAGAGATAGATAGACGGATGGATACAGGCAGATAGATCACATTACATTGTTATTAACTGAACTACATGATTTATGAGACCTTGCTCCATATATCGGCCTCTTAAGAGATTATCACATCTTACCTAAGGGAGAGCAGCTCTGAATAAACAACCCTGCTGAAAAAATAGGTTACTGCACTAGTAAATCTCAGTCACTGCAGTGTATGGAGCACAGAGCAGAGGTAACGAATGAAAGCATCAAAGAGAAAGGCAAAATGTTTCTCCTTTACATAAGCGGGTGCACAGGATGTGGGAAGCAGAGGTGTTTTTCACTTCATTTTTATAGGTAAAGGAAAAGCTACTAAGATTTATATTAAAAATGTTACACTGCAAAATGTGCATAAAGGGAAACTAATAAACAAATGTGCGCAGCTTCTAGGCAGTGCGTTCAGACGCGGCAGCAATAAAATCCATTACTGATTTTGTCACAAATCTGCTGAAAAATCGGTGGTAAAATTGATCTATTACATTTGGAATTTGCAGCCGTTTTCTGCCTTTGCATTTATTGGGAATAAATCACAAAATTACAAATTACAAAGCTTAAAAGAAATAAAGGATTTAAGAATTTCTGCAGTATTGTTTCTCCTTGAGGATATGGAGTCTTACGGGAAGGTCACATTTTGCAGCCAATGGCCACCTGAGCTTTCCAGTATCTCAAGCAACCATCGTCAGCCAGAAGGGGGAAGTTGTTCTCGGCCAAAACCATGCAATGTGTTCCCACCGTTACAGACAAGGCTCCTGGCAAGAGTAACTCTGCCTCTCTAGCGCCACCTATGATCATGGTTTGTGAGACTCCATACCACAGCTGAATCTCAAGGATAATTGGATACTATTTAAATAATTAGTAATGAAAAATTGCATCAAAGACATCTTTTCCAGCCACTCATCATTCTGCTATGTACTGACAAAGGGCAAGAACCCTAAAACAAGGGTTACAGATAGTTTTCAGGCTTAGCTAATACACCAGGTCTCATTGCAAGGCCTGGGCACTGACTTGGGACGTCGTCAACAAAGCATGAACCATGTCCTGTGCTCTAATAAACTTATTTGGTTCAGATAGTGTCAAGCGTGTGTGGAGAAAACCAGGTGAGGAGTACAAAGACAAGCGTGTCTGCCTATAGTCAAGCATGGTGGTGTGTGTTATTGTTTGGGGCCACTAGAGAGAAAAAAAAAGTCCCTTTTGGAAGAGTGCTGGGACGGAAAGAAGAACTAGAGGATATGTCACACCAGGCAAGTTGGAAATTACATGAAACATGTAGAACAGCCTCATCAAAAAAGATGGAAACCTGATGGAATGGAAGAGTGGAGAAAGGCTAAGCTTGGCTGTGAGCTGAATGCATTGTAGGCATTGAAATGCTGTATGTTTAGTAGATAGGTCCACAGGGCTCAAATCAAGGACTGAGAGGACATCAGAGAGGATTCTTGTGTCGTATCCCATCTCATCAGACCCTACTCCGACCCCAACGTCTAAGTATTGTGCCATGGATACGTACAGTGGGGAAAAGATTTGATACACTGGCGATATTGCAAGTTTTCCCACCTACAAAGAATGGGGAGGTCTGTAATCTATATTGCATGTACACTTCAACTGTGAGAGACAGAATGTAAAAAAAATTCCAGAAAATCACGTTGTATGATTGTGAAATAATTTGCATTTTACTG
This sequence comes from Phyllomedusa bahiana, assembly GCA_025379985.1. NCBI lineage: Eukaryota > Metazoa > Chordata > Amphibia > Anura > Hylidae > Phyllomedusa > Phyllomedusa bahiana. The sequence goes on from JAODAL010000038.1 coordinate 347,437, forward strand.
CATGAAGTAAGTATTTGATACAATAGAAAAACAGAGCTTAATATTTGGTACAGAAACCTCTGTTTGCAATTACAGAGGTCAGACGTTTCCTGTAGTTCTTCGCCTGTTTTGCACATGCTGCAGCAGGGATTTTGGCCCACTCCTCCATACAGATCTTCGTTGGACGGTCGTTAAGGGGCTAAGAAACAAAGGAGATTACTTTTGAGGGTTTACTTTGAGCCCTGAAGCTCTCTGCACTATAAAGAAGATGTCCTGCTCTCAAGTCAACGCAATTAGAAGAGCTGTGAATATGGAGCTGATATGCTAAAAACTGCTATAGAACCAGAGGCGGACCAGGAAGACAGGAAGCATGAATCTAAAACTGCTTGTGGCTCTGTGAAACAACCCCTGTAATACAACATATTGACCAGGATTTCTTAGCGTTGATTCCTCTTTTAGAGCCTTCACTTTAATACCTTTTTTTTTTTTTTTAGGAGGGATAGGTTATCAAGTCATTATTCCAAATGTTTCCTTACAAGATTATGTTTAGGCTGTGACGTACCACAGAAGCAACGCGCGGTAGTAAGTTATTTCATGTGTTTTAATGCCTGCTTTCTTTATCTGATGTTTTAGTCCGTTCATGCTGCTTATTTTCATGCATTTTCTTCGGTACCACTGTACTTAAAGGGGTTGTCTCACTACATTGATACCTCAGTCCTGTTTTCTTGGCTTCATTTTGAATTCAGGGGCGGGTTTACTGGCTTATACTGGGCTGCAGTAGAAGCCAGGACTGTAGCTATAGCAACCAGTGCTGGCAGCCTATCAGGAGAGAGTGACCAGGTCTGTGGCTATAGCAACCAGTGCTGGCAGCCTCTCGTGAGAGAGTGAACAGGTCTGTAGCTATAGGAGCTGATGCAGCCCATACAAGAGGGGATATCTAGGAATAGATAGGACACTGTTAATGGAGACATATTGCAAAGCGACTTGTTTTTGCAAGTTCTTTAACACATAAAGCAGCAATCCTTGTAGTGAGACAACCCCTTAAATGCAAAAAAAAAAGCTTACAGACAGCACCTCACTTCAAGCGGTTTATTTCATCCAAACTGTGCAACGTTTCAGCTCATACTGAGCCTTTCTCAAGCTTGAGAAAGGCTCAGTATGAGCAGAAACGTTGCACAATTTGGATGAAATAAGCCGCTTGAAGTGAGGTGCTGTCTGGAAGCTTTTTTGGAGTGATTCTTCGGCCCATGGACGGGGTTGCCTGACGTGCACTCATATTACAGTTACCTGTGCTGCTTATTCTTTTCTTTATTGTGAACCCCTTTACTGCGTCTTTTGATGTGTTTACACACCAGTAATGGTCCTGGACTCTTGCTTTTATCTACAGCGTGCAACACATGAAACAGTGTGCAAAAAACGCAGCCATTTACCAGAGGCGCACAGAAGTCCATGGGACCCCGAATGTTACTTTTTTTGTGTAAATTCTGAGGCTTAGTTGTGCGAGAAAAAAAAATGCACAGTGTGTTGAAAAGCGCACAAAATTCTGTTTTTCAAGTAAAAACTTTGAATCAGGGAGTGCGGGGTGGGGGTCTCTTTGCGGGTTACAATTTTGAGTGCCACAGGGTGGTACCAGCTGGAGAACCCCTGAGCTATATTATATTTTTAATCAATACCAGAGCCAGTGCTGCTGGCGGAGATGGTGATCCTGTTCATTACTACAGCGCAGACAGATAAAGTAGCCGTATTCTCTGCTTAGAGTGTGCTCTGTACTGATGTAGGAACTTGAGCCAATTTAGACTCAACTGATCTCACGAAGGACGTGGCGAGCCAGGGACATCGCTTCCAGCCAAGATGTATGAAAATTATCCTAACCGGCTGCTGCTGGAAGCCGGAGGAGACTCTAAGAATGGATGGCCACATGCCATCAGTAGCAAACTCCCCGGACCGCTGAAACCAAGTCATCAATAGCAGAATCTTGTGTAACGTGAGGTCATCTTCTAAGCTCTTATTTATCTTAATATCTGAACCCAGAATCCTCTTCCAAATACAAAAAAAAAAAAAAGGTTCCCTTTCTTAATCCCTGGTTCACTAAGTGAAAACAAGCTCGATGACACAAAATCAATCCAGACAATTCTATGATGTAATCTTCTCGGGCTCCATTGATGCACATGCTCGGACCTGTTTGCTTATACAGGGATCATCTGTAAGGAATGCACACCATGGCCAATTTAATGGGTACCTATTGGTTAAAAAATATAAGCCTCTATTGTGTTCCTGAAGCTTGTGCCATTGCTGGGAACCCCACTGATCTCCACAAGAAGGGGCAGCACTTTTTGGCCACCTCTGCATTTTTTTGTCCCTCTGACTTATAACTGATCTTTGACGTCCATGTTGGAGCTTCCAATGATTCTGTATGTGGAAGCTCAACACTCACAGCAACTACCCAGATACGACCCATCAACACGAGAAGCATTATCCATTAGGCACATTAGGCAGTTGATGTGTTCCTAAGTGTATGTTCACACAGCGTGTTGGGTCCGTGTATCATATGTTTTTAGATACGTGTTTGGAACCGTCTGTTGGACCCCAAACGGACTCAAACACGTATCTAATAATGTGCAGTGTGATTTACATTGCTTTTACTTTGATACACGCATTGGCGTTCACACAAGTGGTTGTGATGCGTCTCATTGCGTCTTTCGGATCCATTCCAAAAATTGTCATGTCAATTCTTGGTCCGAAAGACGCAGCAGGAGCCCTATAATAAACTATCGGGTGCGATCCTGCTGCATCCAAACACACAGCTGCATGTTGGATCCGTGTTGGATCTGATCGACGCTGCATTTTCTATGCGATTTTCGGATCCAAAAACGCCGTGTGAACAGCCCCTAAAGCTTATATCGTTGCTGAGAACCTCACTGATCTCTACATAAAGGGGCAGCAGCATTTGGCAAAGCCCTTATGCCCCCTCTGTATTTTTCAGCTCTCTGACCGATTGTTCTCTGAACTTGATGCCTCAGGTATTCTTTATCTGGATTTTTATTTATTTATTTTTTTTAGAATTTTAGGCAATTTTTATTATTATTACTATTTTGACAGACTTCTGCAAAAAAAAAAAAAAAAAGACAAAATATTGTACTTTCATAACTGAGAAAAAATTCCTGGATGGCGGGACAGACTAACCTCACTTTACTTCAGCAGCTGCTTATCGCCATATAGTCTCATTACAAATAGTAGGCAATAATAATGATTGTTCTATGACAATCATTGCTCTATTGGTCTTTTGACAGGGATAGAGAAGATCAGACTAGACCACTAAACCATTTGATAATGACCAGCAAGACATGAAAAGAAAACAGGGTCATCTTTTTCTGCACTGGGAAGGGGTTTTCTATATACTTATCAGAAGCTGCTGATAATACTTAAAGGGGTTGTCTCACTACAAAGATTAGCTTTCAAAATTTAGGGAACACTAAATGAACACGTTTCCAAATATATTGATTTGTTCTTTTTTTATCACAAATAATTTTATCACCTTCTGTGCTCTCTCTGGTTCCCCAAGTGACCGACCTGTGTACTCCTTCTCCCCTGCTGTTTGTTCTATCTGATAGCAGGGAGTGACCTCATCACACAGGTCCCAGCTAGCAGTGTGAGAGCTTGTGTGTTATCTGATCTTTCAGACAAAAGACCGTAATTACTCTACTGTTTACATTAGCTCAGAGAAGGTAATTTATTTAATCTAGACTAATAAACAGAGAAGTCTGAAGACAAGGAGCTAATATGCTAATTACAGACAGCTTGACCAGGAAGTGACAGAGCAAAGCAGCATTATTTCGTTCATGCATCCTATGAAACTTTGAGATGAGACAACCCCCTTAAAGGCTGGATTCACACCGCATCGGAAAAAAAACGTCCGAAAGTTGGCCGTTTTTTGTTCGATGCACGACTGTGGTTTTTGTCATTGTTTTGTCAAAACCCGCGGCCGGTTCTCGTTTTTTGCCATTGGCCCATACAATTGATTGTAAGGGAAACCGATGGCAAAATGATGCCGTATTATACAACATGTTCCTAAGTACGCCGGCGCCAGAAAACTAAAAAAATAAAACAACCTCTGTAGACTATTAATTTATTAAAGTCTATGGGCATGCAAAACGCTGGGATTTTCAGCGGTTTTAGAATCCTAAAACCGCCGAAAATACGATCGGTTTTGCATGCCATGTAGACATAGCCAAACACTTCTCAGGCCACAGTTGGCCTGAGAGAAGGACCATCAAGCACATGCTATCACAGCTCACAGAGGTGAAGTGAGAGAGAGTAATTTACATAGGGGAACTCTAAGCAATTATATATTTAAAAAAAAAAGCACACAACACCCGATTTAAAAAAAAGAAAAAAAATCCATATAATAGTTGCATTATGCAATCAATACAGTATGTAAAAAGAAAAATATTAATAGCAGTATCCCTTTAGAAAGATCCACTGATTAGTGGTGTGGCCTGGTGTTATGTCATGTGCTTGGGCAGTGCACTGCTTTGCCCGGGGCCCATAATGTTGTTAAGATGGCCCTAAAGACAAGTATGTCATAACTTCAACTTCCACTCTACATAACTCATGAATGAGACTGTAAGCTCTCTAATAGATTGTAAGCTCTTGCAAGCAGGGCCCTCACACCTTGTGTCTCATCTATAGGTAGCTTTTATTGGGTAATGTCTGTCCCTTCTAAATTGTAAAGTGCTGCGGAATATGTTGGCGCTATATAAATTAAGATTATTATTATTAATGAGGGGCAAGAACCAAAAAAAATCTCCCTACAAATGGGCCTCTTAGGTTTGGCTGAAATCCCTCATATAAATACTTTTTCTCCACCAAACGTTCACACTGCAGTTTTTCCTATCAGACATAGATTTGCAAGAGGATCCACATCAGAAAACCACAAACCCTTGGATTTCTGGTGCAAACCTACAGTCGGTGTTGTATGAAGAATAACTCTATTCAAATAATAAGCCCCCAAAAACAACCACCCAAAAAGTGTCTGGAAAAAGTCCTAATACTTGTTCAGCTGATGGCTACGTTCAAGGTTCCCCTATAAAATTGCACTAATCATCCTATATGTCATGCAGGATAGTGGGTTAATCCGCCCCCGTTTGACACCCCTTGCGCTGCTTATTCTCCTAAGGAATAAATGATCAAATATTTACTCAGGAGCATTTGTCTCACTACGTTCATACAGGCAGTGTGGTGTTCACCTCATAATCCTACTTACTAGTGGTTAAGGCCTGACAAGCAGACAAATGAGGATTTGCTCTCGTGTCAGCTGAATAGGGGCATATTTACACTGTCAAGTGATTGGAAGATTTGCACAAGCGTTCATTCCCAGTCTTCTTCTCGTGTATAAGAGCCTTTAGTTGCTTCTTGCTTTGAAATCTAGCTTTCTGAGTAATAGAAATAAGCTCCGAATCACTGACCTCCTGCAAAGCTTGGACATGCACAACAGTCAACTTTGAAGGGGCAGAGCTGCAGTGTAAAGCATAGGAAAGGACTACCTCCGACTTCAATGACTGAAGGCAGCTATAGTGCAACTGTGAAACCCCAGACCTTGGTTATTCCCCAATTGATTTGGGGAGTTTTAATTTTTAGGTCTTTAAAGGGAAAGTCCAGAGAAGGAGAATTCATCTTAAATGGGGCAGAGTTGTGAAAAAAAAAAGAAAACAAAACTTATACTTACCTCCTGGTACTCCGCAGCTCCCGACTTCTGCTCTTCTTCACTTATGGGGCCGTTTACACCTCACAGACCAAATACCGATTGGAAAATCCCGACCAGTATTTGGTCTTTCTGGCACCGGGTGGGTGGAGGGTGGTGGGGGGGTGTCTTTTATCTGCGGTTTGCGGATTCAAGCCCTCTCCCTTCGCACCCACATGTTCATTTTTGCCCAAAAAGCGGGGGGAAGAATGAACATGTTCTAGGTTTTTCGTAAGCTGGCAGTGTCAGAAACGGTCTGGTGGAAAATCCATGCAGTGGGGACCGCTACACGGATTTTCCGTTGAAGTTCCTGCCTGTAGAAGTTTGAAACCCGGTTGACAGACTTTCAAAACCGAAAACAATCTGTAAATCCGGGTGAAAACCTGTGCTGTGGGGACATGGCCTTAGGTTCTCGTCTCAACACACAGTAAAGTACGTCAATGAAACTCGAGTCTCTCCCGTGTGTTGGAACGGGAACAAAGAAGTGGATCCTGGGGAGCCCTGGAGCAGCAGCCACCCAGAAGTGAAGAGAAGTGACTCCTGAGAAGCTCTGGAGTTGCAGCGGTGGAGTACCAGGAGAGGTACGTATCACTTTTTTTTTTTGTCTAGATTAATTTGCCTCCATTGGATAGCCTCTTTAAGCCTATGTCTACAAAGCATAGCTTCACTGTCGGATTTTCTGAATCTGCCAATACACAGAGACCGCATTGAAAAATCTGTGCTGTAGTCTATACAGCACAGATTTTTCACTGTCGGGTTTAAAATCCGGCATAATATCCAACATGTTGTAAATTATGCCGGACTCGGATTTCGTGCAAATCTGTGCCAAAAAACGCTTTCCTGCAATGTCAAAATGCTGTCAGACTTTGGATGCCATTTTGACATATGCTGTGTGGACTTAGCCCAAGAGGTTCTTCTAGATTTCTGGGGTGTCACCCCTTTTGGATGGATGCTTTGCAAATGGAAACACTAGGATTGGTATGGGGACAGTATGGCTCCCAGATATATGTTTCTCTACTTTTTCCCCATATACAACTAGGACATAACCAGTAAGGAATGGAGAGATTTATTGACTTACTGATACAAGTGCCAGGTTGGGTTGAGTCATATGATACCTACAATTCTACACACGTCCTGGATTTTTCCTTTGATAGGACCTTTTTATGATAGAGGCATTATTTTCTGATGTATGATACAGGCATTATTTTATGACCGATTTTAAACAATGTGATTAAGAGTTTTATTTTTGTTCAGTGATTGCGCTTTCCCAATTCAGAATCAATAAAAAGCTGTCAAAAAGCCAACACTAACAAAAAAATAGTAATTGTGAATTTTCCAATTAACCCTGTAAACATTGTCTTCATTAAAGGGGTTGTCTCACTACCAGGATTGATTTTTATGTTAAAGATTTTGCAAAAAAAAAGTCACTTTGCAATATATGTCCATTAACAGTGTCCTACCTATTCCTAGATATCCCCTCTTGTATGGGCTGCATCAGCTCCTCAGCTCCTATAGCTACAGACCTGTTTGATCTATTCTGATAAGCTGCCAGCACTGGTCACTATAACTACAGACCTGATTAATCTCTTCTGATAGGCTGCCAACACTGGTTGCTATTGCTACAGACCTGGCTTGTACTGCAGCCTAGTAGAAGCCAGTAAACATGCCACTGAATTCAAAGCAAAACCAAGAGAACAGGACCAATCAATGTAGTGAGACAACCCCTTAAAACCTTTAAAATTTTCATGAGTAAACCACAACCAGACAAGATAACCAAGTTTACACGGTTTAATGGTTACTGCATGATAATGGGAGTATTGCAGCAAAGATGACGTAAATTATCCTGTGCTCAGCTCACTGGTTTACTACCCTCTATCTGGTACTGTGCAGACACATTACACCATTCTGCTCAGTCTAAAGGCTACAAATGCTTCTGAATATGGTAGTAGTATAATGTTGTACCGTGTTAGCCATAGAAAATAGTAGAAGAGTGAAGAAATCAGGCGATACCTTTTTCAGGCTAACTGAGTATATTTGATGGTGAGCTTTCGAGAGAACTAGCTCCCTTCTTCAGACATGATGTTATACAAGAAATTGAAAATTCACAGACTTTTTATACACAAAAGACATGGACCTTCAAAGAAACTTCGAATTCTTAACAATAACAAAATGCAATATAAGCAGAAAGTTATTTACAACAGGTCAAGCAATCAACTATCTGGAAACTTGTGAGGCGTGACAGAGGGGGTCAGTATTTCTGCGTCTTATCTACCCACCCATCAGGCCCGTGATTTGTGACCATCACAGTTCACACTAGTTTGACATAAAACTAGCAGAATATTTAGCCCATTTTGCAGAGTCTGAAATTTTTGCATTAATTAATTCCCATTCCTTTTTTCTCCCTCTCGTCTTAAAGTGTCCCATTAAAACCACAATCTTCAGATCTTCAATACAATGGTCTTCTCTGGAGAAATGTGCGGCCACTGGGAGATCAGTTCTGCTGTTATTAATAGTGAATCTGTGTGAATTCATGTGCTGGCTGAGTCTCTGTCCTGTTTCCCCCACATAGAGGCCTGTGGTGGGACATTGCGCACACATAATCAGATACACCACATTGCTAGACCTGCAGGAAAATGTCCCCCTGGTTCTGTGTACCTACTGTGACTGTGGCACAGGTACACTGTCAGTGGTGTGGATGTGCCTGAAGGTCTTGCACCTGTTTTGCAGGCAGGATGAGACCACATTTTCTGTTGGGGCCTTCAGGGCACTCCGACAATAACGCCGCGGGTTTGGTGGTTGCCGAAAGGAGAGGAGAGGGGGACTGGAATATGTCTTTGAGTCTGTTGTCCTTATGTAGCACAGGTTGAAGTTCCTTGGCAAACTTTCATAGGATCTCCAGTTGTGGGTTGTAGGTGACAACTAGGGGCACTCGTTCTTCATTCTGGGTTCCTCTTGTACGTGAGCAAAACTGTCTCTGGTAATGGCGGCCGCTTTGCTGATTTAAATTGTCCATCACTTTTGGCCTGTACCCCAATTGGAGAAAATTTTGCCCTCAGATCCAGGAGGTTTTTTGTCCAGGTCTGTCTTGTCGGAGCAAAAACATTGTACCGTATAGCCTGGCTGTATATAATGGATTGCTTTGTGTGTTTGGGGTGGAAGCTGTAAATTCCTGGGGTAGGCCGTTCTGTCCTGTGGGTTTGGGGTTTATTACTGATGTGAGTAGCCGTGTTCTTTGATGTGTATTGTAGAATCCAAAAAGTGGGATTTTGCCTCTGAATAGGTAAGCTTGATTTGGGATGGTGGGGGGGGAAGTTTTTTGAAGTCATTATGGAATTGATTAGGGCCTCCTCGCCGCAGTCCAGATGACAATGATATCATCGATGTACGGAGGTCCCATCATGGGTTTGGTGGTGTATGTAAGGATAGATACGCTCCTTCCAGTTCAGCCAATAAAGAGGTTTGCATACTGGGCGCACATCTGGAACCCCATTGAAGTTCCCATTCGCTTTTAGATATAGGTCCTCTCCTAATTTAAAATAGTTGTGGCTGAGTATGAACTGTATGAGCTGTGTTATTGGTTTTGTTGGGAGGGTTTTGTTTCTCCAGGTTTTGTCCGACATGCTGCAACTCCATCCTTCTGGGTATGTTTGTATACAAGGATTTTACATCCATGGTTGCCAAAATGGTGCCCTCAGGAAGTGGACCGAGGGCATTGAGATTTGTTAAGAAGATCCGTGGTTCCTGGATGTAGCTAGGAGTATCTCTGACCAGGGGTTTTAGGAGATTTTCCACCCAAAACCCGGAATATTCTCGGTCAGAGTCCCCAAAACCAGAAATGATAGGCCTCCCAAGGTTGCCTTCTTTGGGATCTTGGGGAGCATTTTAGAAGCAGCCCGGCCTGGGATCTGCTGGGATGAGCCCCTCTACCTGCCTCTGGACCTGAGTTGGAAACTTCTTGATCCCTATTCTTTAGCTGTTTTATAAAAATCCTCTGTGGGATCACTGTTAAGTTTGGAGTAATGGGCGGGGCTGGAAAGCTGCCTGTTTGCTTCCTGGATATAGTCAGAGGTGTTCATCATGACTATTGCGCCCCCTTTGTCAGCTGGTTTTATTATTATTTGTCCTGATTTTCTTTCAGTGAGGGTGATGGCCTTCTGTTCCTGCAGGGTTTGGTTGTTGAAACCTGTTTTTTTACTTTCCCGAAGATCTCAGATTTTACCTTGCTTTTGAACAGCAATGTATTATCCAGTGCTGCATTAAGTACAGGCCCTGGAGTCCAGGTTTGATTTTTTGGTGTTCCTTATGGGGTTGTTCTCTCAGAGTCGCTGCTGTATGGAAGGTCTTTGTCATAGAAGTATTCCCTCAATCTCATTTTTCTGAAAAACTCCTCCATGTCATTGCAGAGTTTGATATGGTCAGTGAGTGCTGAGGTGCAGAAATTAATGCAAAAATTTCAGACTCTGCCCAAAAAGGCTAAATATTCATGCTAGTTTTATGTCAAACTATGTGTGAACGTGATGGTCACAATCACGGCTGATGGTGCTAGATAAGACGCAGAAATACTGACCCCTCTGTCCGGCCTCACAAGTTTCCAGATAGTTGATTGCTTGACCTGTTGGTAAATACTTTCTGCGTATATTGCATTTTGTTATTGTTAAGAATTCGAAGTTTCTTTGAAGGTCCATGTCTTTTGTGTATAAAAAGTCTGTGAATTTTCAATTTCTTGTATAACATCATGTCTGAAGAAGGGAGCTAGTTCTCTCGAAAGCTCACCATCTGAATATGGCTATTTTTGCTATAAATATTTCTGCCCATTATTAATTAAATTTATGCAAGGAAAAGGGTTTCTTCCGATCAGTTTAGCACATTAAATGAGCTTCCTTTCGTTCATTAAAAAAAGTATTTCTCCTCATTAATAAAGGTCTAATGTGATTTTCAGTAGGGCATGCAAAGGAGTCTGAAAAATAAGAACTAATTGGTGTGCAAACAGCTGTATGCATGAACCCTGAGCGGGTACATTGCATAACCTCATCTCATCCAGCGAAAGGAACGATGGGAAATGCCCGTGGGCAGCAGAAGAGAAACACGGGGCATAAAAATACACCACAACTCTTACACACACAGCCAACTGGTAGAACAGATCTTCATAGTAATCCACACACTACCTGAGGGGAAGTATATTGCAGCGCAAAAGGCCCTTCTGCTATGGTAAATATATTACAATCAACCATCCTAGAAGATGCTTGGAACAAGGAGATGTAGCAATAAGAAATGCTGGATGCTCAAGTGACTTCTAAAATAAAGCAGAGCGGCCTTAAACTAAGTTGATGGTTTCTATATAGGTTAAAAATCATTATTCGACGTAACCCTCATTCACACTGCTGTATTCTAGGCAATATCTTGCATCAATATGTATAAACCAAAACGTGAAGCACATCCAGAACATGACAGCTGCACACATTTTTCTATTACTAGTTTTTCTCTGTTTATGTTCTATGGCTTTGGCAGTGTCTTCCATACATTACCCACCATAACAGTGGCAGTCATACAGTGTCCACCATACATTACCCACCATAACAGTGGCAGTCATACAGTGTCCACCATACATTACCCACCATAACAGTGGCAGTCATACAGTGTCCACCATAACAGTGCCAGCCATGCAGCGTCTACCACACATTACCCATCATAACAGTGCCAGTCATACAGTGTCCACCATAACAGTGCCAGCCATATAGTGCCCACCATACATTACCCATCATAACAGTGCCAGTCATACAGTGTCCACCATAACAGTGCCAGCCATACAGTGCCCACCATACATTACCCACCATAACAGTGCCAGCCATGCAGCGTCTACCACACATTACCCATCATAACAGTGCCAGTCATACAGTGTCCACCATAACAGTGCCAGCCATATAGTGCCCACCATACATTACCATCATAACAGTGCCAGTCATACAGTGTCCACCATAACAGTGCCAGCCATACAGTGGCCACCATAATTACCCACCATAACAGTGCCAGCCATGCAGCGTCTACCACACATTACCCATCATAACAGTGCCAGTCATACAGTGTCCACCATAACAGTGCCAGCCATAAAGTGCCCACCATACATTACCCATCATAACAGTGCCAGTCATACAGTGTCCACCATAACAGTGCCAGCCATACAGTGGCCACCATACATTACCCACCATAACAGTGCCAGCCATGCAGCGTCTACCACACATTACCCATCATAACAGTGCCAGTCATACAGTGTCCACCATAACAGTCCCAGCCCCACAGTGGCCACCATAACAGTGCCAGTCATACAGTGTCCACCATAACAGTGCCAGCCATATAGTGCCCACCATACATTACCCACCATAACAGTGCCAGACATGCAGTGTCCACCATACATTACCCACCATAACAGTGCCAGCCATACAGTGTCCACCATAACAGTGCCAGACATGCAGTGTCCACCATACATTACCCACCATAACAGTGCCAGCCATACAGTGCCCACCATAACAGTGCCAGCCATACAGTGCCCACCATAACAGTGCCAGCCATACAGTGTCCACCATAACAGTGCCAGCCATACAGTGCCCACCATAACAGTGCCAGCCATACAGTGTCCACCATACATTACCCACCATAACAGTGCCAGCCATACAGTGCCCACCATAACAGTGCCAGACATGCAGTGTCCACCATTACATTGCCTACCATAACAGTGCCAGCCTTACAGTGCCAGCCATACAGTGCCCACCATAACAGTGCCAGCCATACAGTACCCACCATAACAGTGCCCACCATAACAATGACAGCTATACAGTGCCCACCATATCAATGCCAGCCATGCAGTGTCCACCATAAAAGTACCAGCCATGCAGTGTCCACCATACATTACCCACCAAAACAGTGCCAGTCATACAGTGGCCACCATAACAGTGCCAGCCATGCAGTGTCCACCATACATTACCCACCATAACAGTGCCAGCCATACACTGCCCACCATAATAGTGCCATAACTTGAATGCAGCTATCGAAAGAGGGATATTACTTGCTGAAGTAAGAGCACAGAGACCAAGCAGATTTGTGCCCTGGTGGCTGAGGGCCGCATGTTGTGCACTGTGCCTTAGGACAAATGTGGCAAACACAAGGCCGTAGCCCGAATCCAGTCCCTCAGTTCACTTTATGTGGCCCGCGGGAGCTCAGACACAGTGATCAGGGATATACAAGACCTAGACGCATAAGGACCGGCTCACCACTTTCCCCTGAGGGTGCAGCCAGTGCTTGGCAGAGATGGCAGGGCCTGCATAAAGAGCAAATATTATCTTAGGTTTGGAGCTCTGGCGAGCAACTCTGCACCGATTTGTTCAGCAGCTCACTGCTGGTGGCATAGCGGACAGCCCAACCCACACTGCCCAGCCACCTTGCAAGGCCTGGACCTTGGGAGGGCAAGCATTATACCGATGTGGCTCTCAGTGAAAATTATTTTTACACACCTGCCTTAGGACATAAGCGTTACCAGAAGTGCCCGATTGTCTTCTCACTATATAACACGTGACAAAAATTCTAAAATCCCGAACTTAGAGGATGGTCACCCAGCTTACATACTTCATAGCACATACACAAACATCCAACAGGCATTATCTACTCTGACACTGCAGATTGCTGATTGATTAGTGATACTACTTTCATCCAGTCCTCCACTCTCCCTGATTGTTGATTGATTAGTGATACTACTTTCATCCAATCCTCCACCCTCCATGACTGCTGATTGATTAGTGATACTACTTTCATCCAATCCTCCACCCTCCATGACTGCTGATTGATTAGTGATACTACTTATCTGCAATCCTCCACCCTCCATGATGGCTGATTGATTGGTGATGCTACTTTCCTCCAGTCCTCCATGATTACTGATTGATTAGTGATACTACTTTCACCCAATCGTCCACCTTCCATGAAGGCTGATTGATTAGTAATACTACTTTCATCCAATCATCCACCCTCCATGATGGCTGATTGATTAATAGTACTACTTCATCCAATCATCCACCTCCATGATGGCTGATTGATTAGTAATATACTACTTTCATCCAATCATCCACCCTCCATGATGGCTGATTGATTAGTAATACTACTTTCATCCAATCATCCACCCTCCATGATGGCTGATTGATTAGTGATACTACTTTCATCCAATCATCCACCCTCCATGATGGCTGATTGATTAGTAGTACTACTTTCATCCAATCATCCACCCTCCATGATGGCTGATTGATTCGTAGTACTACTTTCATCCAATCATCCACCCTCCATGATTACTGATTGATGCGTGATACTACTGTCCTCCAATCCTTCACATTTCATGACCGCTTCTCTCTAGCGCACTGTCCTTTTCTTTTCTTTAGTTTGTGTTAGTTCTGGTTTTCGTTTGGATTTTCTACTTCTTTTCTGCTTTTGTTTCCGCTCATTTGTTTTGCTGAATTTTTATCTATTTCCAGGAATATTTCTCTTTTTTTTCTATCCTGGTGCTGTATATCCTGACATCTTCTTTGCTTTACGTTGAAGTTTTCTTTTTCTACGCTTCATATTTTCATTCTATTTGTCCTAAATTTTACCCACCGCTGACTGAGAACAACCAACATCTTCTGCCGCACTCTGTGCTGCATTTACATCTTGAAGAAGTTGTATAATCTTTACCACTGATGCAATTGACGGTTCTCTTATAGAAAACATAGTTTCCTACAATTACCCAAGTTGACAGATCAGTAACATCCATAAGCTCTTTTCAGCTCTTTTAATTTTACCTGCAGACTAACTTCCATTTTAAGACAGGTGTCTGTGATTTGTTTTAAAAATGCATATTACAAGGTGATGCCATAATTTTTTCTCTGCCTGATCTAGAAAAACATCTTCCAGTAATAAAATACATTTCCTTTCATATGTGTGAGGAACGCGTCTTGACTGACAATGTTCTGCTATTAAACACAGTTTTGTGATCACTGGATTTCTTATTAAATAAACACATCAGTGATCTTCTTAGTGTTGGGATTTTTTTTTCCAGGGGTTGCAGAAATAAACGCACATGTTCTTGGATAACCTAAGTACACATGTTTATGAAGGAAATGGAGGAGACAGCTATAAGTCAAACAAGCTATAAAACTTCACTATTTGAATGTCGCCTTAAAACAGGCATCCTCAAACTGCGGCCCTCCAGCTGTTGGGAAACTACAACTCCCATCATTCATTTATATAATCTATAACAGTGGGAATGATGGGAGTTGTAGTTTCCCAACAGCTGGAGGGCCGCAGTTTGAGGATACCTGCCTTAAAAGGATATTAGGCTGTCAAATAAAGAATTTCACACCAATGACAGTACAAAATCTTTTTTATTGATGATAGGACATGTTCACACAAATGCATGCAAAACAATGTTCTACACACCTATTTTTTCAGGCATATATGCGCCATGAAATAATAAAGTACAGGGGGCGTTTATGGCATGCACATTATGCGCCGAAGATAATACTCCATGTGAACGTCCCCATATAGTCCTAAAAACCTGTTTGTCTATTTTTAGCTTAAGCTATTGCCTTACACTGGGATTATGGAAGTGTGCAGAAGTATATATATATATAGAAATGTATTATTAAATAAAATGTTTTAAAAGAGAATATAATATTATATATATATATATAATATAAATAATATATAATATATATATATATATATAATATATGAACATATTCTTCATAGAGACCTAATATATATTTTAAGTAGACCATTAAGTAATACATTTCTGTAAGACAGTGGTCACAGAGAAGATCTCTTTATTACATAAAACATATCCACCACGTTTATTGGTAGAACACATTAAGCCCCATTCATATCACTTTTTTGGCCTCCATTGTTTGTATATGCCGGGATACCTTCTCAAGGTATAGTGTGGCAGAGAGAAAGGGGCCTATAGGGCAAGTATAGTCTCTCATCGATTACGTTTGCTCTATTTCCAGATCAATTACACTCTATGTGCTAGACACAAGTGTTTTGTCTTGCATCCAGCAAATAAAATATACACTCAGAATAGGCCACTTTAATTAGGTAACACTGTCAGTACTCACTGATAGCACATTAAAGGATTAACAAACCAAACCCAATCTAACATGAGAGGCCCAATCATTCAAATTAGGCATGTAGATCTCAGGAGACAACCTCCTACAATTCAAAACACCAAGCTCATATGTTGGTAAGTCAAAGGATTATTTGAGTATTATGTCGCTATCATTGGTTGTTGCCAATAGAATGGCTTGTCAGAAATATTTCATGAAACAGACCTGATCATTCCCCTTATAACATACACAACCTATCTAGGGTTATCAGGAGAATGGTCCGAAAAAGGCAAAAAACATCCAGTGAGGCATTTCCTTGCTGGACTGAAAGACATGTTTGAAAGAAAGGAGTGGGAGGACACTGGTTTCGGAGACTGAGTAGAAAGGTGCACAAACGTGAACACAAGAATATCTGGCCCTCTGGTTATCAAACAATGGAGGCATAAGAGCATTTCCATTGTCAAAGAGCAGCGTACGGACAAACATTGGGGCAAATGAAATACAGAGACAGAAAACCACAACTAGGGGCTATTTATTTCATAAAACAGAAACTGAGGCACCAATATTTACACAAGCACATACAAATTCATAAAATTGGAAAAATTGCCTGGTTAGATATATATTCTAGCTGACTATTATGTATATCAGAATTGGCGTCAACAACCAAATACAAGCATGGATCCCATCCTTCCTGTAATCTAATAGGCTGTGTGGTGGTGTTCAAGTGGTTCGTCGGCTGCATCTTTCTTGGCCTCATGGCCCCTAAAGGTGATTTGGCCATGTTCAACCCAACAAGGGGCCAACCTTGCGTATTCATTGCTGAAACCTGTCTCACCCGTTGCATCACCCCCCGATGTACCAACTTCTTGATTTGGTACTTTCCCGCACGGATATGTGCTGCAATCTTCCCTAAAGCTCTGTACATCTCACTACTGGTTTTTAAAAAACCATCGACCTTTTACTGTAAAAGGCCTCCACCAGTACAGATCTTCAATCCTATTAGACGCACTTTGTGTGTGATGTTTGGTGGGAACTGGGAGATTTCGCATCATGATGTCCACCCACAAAACTGCTCAACTGTGTAGATGCCATCAAAGGGAAGAGTGGAAAAGGCTCTGAAGAATCTATGCGACAGCTTTTGATCTATGCACAGAAGAATTGAGGCAGTTCTGAAGGCAAAAGGGTGTCCATCCCGTTACTAGCATGATGTACCTATTAAAGTGGCCGGTGAGTGTATACAATCAGAAAATAGGCCAAATCAGTGATGCTAATTAGGCCTAATAGTCTGAATGCAGGTATCACTATGGAGAGCTCATATCATGAACAGGATATAACAAACCTAAGCACACAAGTCATGAATCATGAGAGGGCCCGAATCATTCAACTTGGGACATAGATAGATCTCAGGAGAAAGCCTCCTACAATTAACTCTAAAGATCTTCTGATTTCAAGCTTCATATGTCTAGGTATGTTCTAGCTACGAATTTATTCTCGTATTATTGTCGCTAATTATTTATATTGTTCCAAATTAGTTCACATCATTGTACAGAGAAGAAACTCATTTCACTTCCCGACCCACAGCAGACCATAATCATTCCCTTACCTAACCCATACACTGTACACTATGCTATGGGTTAATCAGGGATGCAGACGTGGCTGGATTCAAACCCAACACGTCCCCAGTGCTATAAAAACAGTAAAAACCATTGCTGGACTATATTATATTTGACATGGACTGATACAGAACAGGTCTTTGAAAGAAAGGTATGTGAGAAGAGACACTATATCCTTTCTGGAGTATGAGGTCAGTACAAAGTAACTGCGCATAGAACGTCTGTAATCACAGAAGAATATCTGGGCTCCTGTAGATCTAGTGTATGTCTATGTTTTTTTCTAAAACTTAGAGGTGGATGGAAAAAATAATACTTTGCCAAAAATTTGCCATTGTTCAGATAGAGCAGCCTTGGTACAGGACAAACACTCTGGGGAAAATGAAATATCAGTATTTTGACCAGAGAAACCTATTTCAATTAATAAACTTATGCTTATTTTATTTACATATACATAAATAAATAGACACACACATACACTCTGTACACACACACATATATATATATATATATATATATATATATATATATATATACATACAAACACACACATATATATACAAATACATGTGTTTCCTCATCTCTTACTGTAAGGTCTAATAGAGAAAAGTGTATGAAGTGTTTCAAGGTGGCTTTTCGCTCCGGCCTGCATCACATTTCTTGCGGCCTGCAACTGCCCGCAAAGGGGTGTGGCCTATGTAACCCTCACCACAAAAAAGGTGGTCCAACCATATCGCTCTACTCTCATTGCTCCAGCAACCCTGTCTGACCACGGTGGCATCACTCCTCCGACCTTGGTGGCACCACTTCTTGTTGAGTGTTCCTTCCAGCACCGGAGCTTGTTTATCTGTGTTACTGACAATCTTTCACCCTTTAGAGCTCTGTAGCCTCGTGCACTACAGTTTACAAACCTCCTACCCTCTTGTCACTGTAAAAGGCTCAGCCAGCCATAGTAGAGATCAAATGTCAATCACTATTGTAGACCCGCCCACTTCCTGCATTGTAGTGCAGGTCTGCTTTAAGTAAGCATAGGCTGAACTCTGTGATTTAGTTGGATTTTCAAGCTACTCATGACTCCACGACATACACACATGCTCAACTCGGCTAAGGGCGCACGTGTGTTCAATGGAGAGAGGTGGAAGAGGCTGCTGTTAAGACATCTATGGCGACAGCTTATCAGTCATAAGCACAGTTCATAAGAATAGTTCAGACTATGCATATCTAAAGCCCCCATACAAGTTAACTCAATCGAACCTACCAATTTTGGTGCATTGAGCCAATGATACCCAATTATACACCTCTTCCCGAGACCTCACTCCCGCCCTGCTACAAAACACCAGTGACTGTCTGTCCGCTGTCTCTGACATCATGTTTCCTCTCTATCTCAAACTAAACCTCACTAAGACTGAATTTCTAGTCATCCCACCATCTACTAACCAACCCCCATCTGCTATGTCTCTCTCAGTGTGTGGCACCACCATAACTCCTAGGCAACAGGCCCGCTGTTTTAGGGTTATTCTAGATAATCCCCTATATCCAATCCCTTGCCCGCTCCTGTCAACTGCACCTCAACAACATCTCCAGAATCCTTCCTTTTCTCACTGTGGAAACAACTCAAACTCTCATTACTGCTCTTATTCATTCTCTTCTTGATTACTGTAACTCCCTGCTTATCGGTCTCCCTCTCTGCAAACTCTCCCCTCTCCAATCTGTCCTGAATGCAGCAGCCAGGCTCGTCTTTCTCTCCAGCTGCTATACTGATGCCTCTACCCTGTGTCAGTTACTGTACTGGTTGCCCATCCAGTACAGGATACTACATAAACTCATCACTCTCACCCATAAAGCTCTCCAAATCGCTGCACCCGCCTATATCTCCTCTCTCATCTCTGTCTACCACTCTACCCATTCTCTCCGCTCTGCTGCGGATATCAAACTACAGACCACAATCATCCGAACCTCCCATGCCCGTCTTTAAGATTTCACACGTGCTGCACCAGTTCTCTGGATCATCCTACCAAGGACGATCAGGCACAATCCCAGCCTTCACAGTTTTAAGAGTGTCCTGAAAACACATCTTCTCAGTCTGGTCTACCAAGATCCCTAATTGCTAACCCCCACCTTCTATCACAAACGCTTCTGTCACTCCCTACCCTAGGGCACTCACAGGCACTTATCTGTATATAGATGTACTGTCAGGGTGGCAGGTTCACCAAATTTTTATGTAAACCCCCCCATATTTATAAAACAAGGCTGGACCATTGTAAACCTAGCACTTCTTACCCTTCGTCTCTCCCGTACACCCTAATAGATTGTAAGCTCTTGTGAGCAGGGCCCTCACACCTTGTGTCTCATCTGTAAGTAACTTTTATTGTGTAATGTCTGTCTTTTGTCTGTACTTATGCCCGCTATATTGTGCTGCGGAATTGGTTGGCACTATATAAATAAAGATTATTATTATTATAACTGTGTAATGTGTATGCGGAGCCCCTCCCGACAGATCATGTCATGCTGAATTTCAACATCTAATCTCTTTCCCACGAAGATAAGTGTCTGCCTTCTCCCTACTTAAAATATGGGTACCCTTGGCTATGTAAAAGGGGTTTTCTCACCGAATTAATTAGATTTAATCATGTAGGAAAAGGTAAATAAATAATATTACCAAATACATTGCTGTTCTGATATTGCTTTGTTCATAAGATAAAGATTTTACCTCCTGCTTGTATACACAAGTTTCTCTAGGTTACCAACCATATCGCTCTACTCTCATTGCTCCAGCAACCCTGCCCAACCACGGTGGCATCACTCCTCCGACCTTGGTGGCACCACTTCTCATTGAGTGTTCCTTCCAGCACTGGAGCTTGTTTATCTGTGTTACTGACAATCTTTCACCCTTTAGAGCTCTGTAGCCTCGTGCACTACAGTTTACAAACCTCCTGCACTCTTGTCACTGTAACAGGCTCAGCTAGGAATAGTAGATATCAAATGTCAATCACTTTTGTAGAACCGCCCACATCCTGACCTAGAAGTGGAAACCTGAAGCTGACAGAGGCTCTGTGAAACAGCATGGTGAGACAAGCCCTTTAAAGGGGTTGTCTCACTACATCGAATCATCTTACCTCAGTTCTGTTTTCTTGGTTTTATTTTGAATTCAGGGGCGTGTTTACTGGCTTCTACTGGCCTGCAGTGATGCAGCGATGCGCTGCTGAGGAAACCAGGTTTGTAGCTATAGCGACCAAAACTGGCAGCCTATCGGGAAAGATCGAACAGGTCTGTAGCTATAGTGACCTGAGGAGCTGATGCAGCTCATACAAGAGGGAATATCTAGGAATAGGTCGGACACTGTTAATGGACACATATTGCAAAGTGACTTGTTTTTGCAAGATCTTTAACATAAAAAGCAGCAGTCCTTGTAGTGAGACAACCCCTTTAAGCATGCTTATATATGGGTGGGATCAGGAGGAATAGCTGTATGGCCACTTCATCTCCACATCCAATCAAAAATGATACTGGTTAAGAGTTTGGAGAACTACAACCACCTCATCATACCCTTCTGCATTTGTTGATGATCCTGCCTATCTAGTCTCCAGCAATACAGACCAGAGGTCATTGATTCACTACTCTCTCTGTGATAGCAGCCAGTGCAAATGCGGTAACATCACAAAATGTTTTATATATTTCGCCACGTGGAGGTTTTTTTTTTTTACTTTTACATTAAAAATGAACAAAACATTGACATCTCATGAATGATCAAACAAATCACTAAATAGATGGGACATCTAGACACAATGCAGACCCCCCCCACCTCCCTAAAGCACTAAGGTCTTCTTCAAATCAAAAATATCCATTCCGAAACTTGACATAAGTTGTACCCCATCAACAAATCGCTGCAGTCTGAATCAAAATATGCGCGGGCAGGCCAGAGCGGGCCACTTGTTATCCGGACATGAAGAAATGACTTATTTTTCATCATTAGGACAGAGATTCTGCATAATTACAGCTGTGGGGCCGCTGGAAGGATCGATAGAGCCGCAGGCAATAAAACAGCGAGGCGTCTTTGATTTCAAACTTCTGTTCAATCTCGTTGCAACAAAGACTTTCGCTTAATTAAGGGCCAGAAAACGTCAATTTGTTTTAAACAAAGACTGATTTGTTTCAGTCGTGATCTTTACCGGGGAGAAAATGAACGCTGGATTTATCAATAAGAGTCTCCCACTCATAACTGGACCACATGTTCCAAAACAGTGTGGGGGGGGGGGGGGTGGAGAGGGGTGCAGGGAGCAAGCAGGAGGGAAATGACAAATATATATAATCCACCTATATACATTTTCTCCCATAACACAAATAACCAAGCAGTTGTCATCAGCTGCTCATAATGCCTCATGTTGTCTGGCGGTTGGTACTTATTAGAAAGGGAGTGTGAGTCTCAGGGCTGTGGAGTCGGCAAGCCAAAGCCCCGGCTCCGACTCCTCAATTGCCCAAACCTCCGACTTCAGACTCCCTCATACACGGCGCATGTTTAAGTGATAACTTTACTGTAGTAAAATGGTAACATCCGGCTGTTTATCACCTTATGATACAATAATCAAGCTATGTAGGTAGAACAGACACTGACAAGCAAAAGAGTAACAATGTTTTGATCTTTTGACATTGTAGAAGAGACCTGGGATCAGATTTCGGTCAAGACCTGCTTGAATCTGATCCAGAGCCCAGAAGGATTCAGGCAGTGCTGAAAACCAAAGGTGGATTTCCCAAATACTAACAAAATAATAAAAATTAACATTTTGATTTTTAGGAGCAAAACAGTAACGATGCAGCTACATGACAAGAATCTGCAGAACTAAGCAGATGCTAAATACTTAAAAGTCCCATTTATGTATAAGATGGGTAAGAGGGCTGTATATAAAATTGCTCTTTGCACTGCATCAAACTAACTGGACCAACTTATTACATAAAATGGACCAACTCCGACTCCTGCAAAATAGGCACCGACTCCACGACTCCGACTCCACACCCCTGATGTGTGACAACCAAAGGATCTGGGATTTAAGCTCCTGCTTTGACTGAGGATTTGTCACATCCTAAACTGCTGCTCAAGAATGCAAAATATCCCATTCATTGCTCTAGAAAAGTCGGGTCACAATTTCTGGGTGCCCCCAAGATGGCTTCTTCTCAAGTTGTTAAAGAAGCTCTCTGGTTTAGAAACTTTTTTTTCCCCCATATCCTTGATTAACAAATTCTTAAATCATAAAAAGGGGTTTTCTGGTCAGGATGCTCATCTCTTGAGCATTCTGAAAAGCGATCATATAGAGCATCTCTCTCTCTGGAGGACCTTTTCTGTTCGGCCATAAAGGGGTTGTCTCACTACATTAATTCATCTTACTTCAGTCCTGTTTTCTCAGTTTCGTTTTTGAATTCAGGGGCGTGTACTGGCTTTACTGTCTCCTATTGGCCTGCGGCGATGAGTTGCTGAGGACACCAGGTCTATAGCGACCAGCGCTGGCAGCCTATCAGGAGACATCGAACAGGTCTGTAGCTATAGTGACCAGCACCGGCAGCCTATCCGGAGAGATCGAACAGCTCTGTAGCTATAGCAACCAGCGCTGGCCGCCTATCAGGAGAGATGGAACAGGTCTGTAGCTATAGCGACCAGCACTGGCAGCCTATCCGGAGAGATCGAACAGCTCTGTAGCTATAGCAACTAGCGCTGGCCGCCTATCAGGAGAGATTGAACAGGTCTGTAGCTATAGTGACCAGCACTGGCAGCCTATCAAGAGAGATCAAACAGTTCTGTAGCTACAGCATCCTAAGGAGCTGATGCAGCCCATACAAGAGGGGATATCTAGGAATAGGTAGGACACTGTTAATGGACACATATTGCAAAGAGATTTGTTTTCTCAAGATCTTTAACATAGAAAGAAAACCTTGTAGTGAGACAACCCCTTTATGCATACAGGCCATTGATATAAGTGGGCACCGTATAATTCCTAACTTCCCCTGGGGCGGCGCTGTGGGGAAATGGAACGCTTAGAGTATGTTCACACGGCATAATTGCGGGGAACATTTTGCCGCATATTTGCGCTTCAATATGTCCGAAACGTGCTCCACAATTATGGTAATTCATAGCTGTCATAGAGAGCCATGAATTACATACGCGCATATTGACATGTCACTTTCATGTGGCGCTTAAAGGGGTTTTGCCACGAAGTAAAATTGACTTGGGAAGCTTGAAAATTAAATAATAAACATTTTCACCATTCAACATTATTAAAAATTCTGGACCGTTTTTGTTTTAGCTGCTCCTTTAGTGATCCATTGGTTACAGCTCATCTCCAGGGGATACGACCAGGACTGAGCGCTCCTCAATTCTGGCCGCACATGCTCAGACATCACCTCTCCTCTCAGGCAGCTACCGAGTGTTCAAACCCCAGGTGCTGTCATACTACTCCTGTCCTATGTACTCCTTAGTTATTTGTCAAACAGTGCAAATAAAAAAAAAAGAAACCTCAATGAGGCCTGTTCATTGATAAAGAGGAGAACAAAATCCACAGGTTTGGTTCCTGCAAGGATTTGAACCAAGGGCCCTAGTGCTGTAAAGCAAAAATATTACCTCTGAGCTACAGTGTAGCTACTTACATTTCTGTACATAAACAGACCTTTCTTTCACTAGAGAGAGGAAAGGCCTGGTGATGTCATCCTGCTGAGTCACATGATATGCAATTCAAACAAATCACACACGCCCCCTTCTGAGCACACAGAGCTGAAGAGCTGGATCCAGAAGGTATGAAATAAGATTGTGGCAAAACCCCTTTAAGCACCGCTGATAACGAAAGTGAATGGGGCCGGCCACCCTGCGTTTTAGAAGTATGCGCTGATCAGCGTGTACTTCTAAAACACCCGGCGTACTGCAGCACGAACAAACCCTTAGATCTAGTCATCTGCATTTGGCTTCATGTTTAAAACGGGTGGAACTGATCTTTAGTAAAAAATCATGCTGATGGAAGTGCAATCTCTCTGTTTTTGTAAGGCCCCTTCACACTTGGGCCGGAGGGTCCATTCATAACCTCTATAGCAAGTTGCGCCGGGGTTGATGGAATAAAACACACAAGATGCTAACTGAGCAATTGAACGGATCTGTCAGAAATGGATGCTTAATTTGCATTTGCATCTGTTCATTTCTTTTAAAAACCTGATTTTTTTTTTTTTTTTTATGTCTGGAATTTGCGCACACACACAAAAATTAACAGATCTGTTTAATGATGGTAAAAATGGATGCAAGTGGATGCCCATCTAATTTGTATCCTTCAAAATATAACAATAAGGTCATGTCTATACATCACTAGTTTCTGGTCGGATTTTCATTATTCGGAATCCACCCCAAAAAAAAATCGGACTGTGACCAGTACCCCATAGACCTCGATAGAAAATCCGAACTGTAGTCTACACAGAACGGATTTTCTACTGTGGGATTTATAAACCACCAACCTATATAGCACATGTTTTATCGTCTGGTGGATTCCTGTACAGTCAATGGACTGGACCGGTGGCAAATCCAAAAACTGACTACGTTTTTTAGCGTAAACGCGCGGTAGGTCAGTGTTAAAATCCCATCGGATTTTTGACAGTATTTTAACATAAGCTGTGTAGACATAGCCTTATAGAAGAAAAAAAAAAAAAGAACGAACTGAGCCAACCTGAAGCCAAAAAATGCTTTTGAAATCAACGGGTGACTTCTATTCAGTTTAAGGCTATGTTCACACAGCAGTAATTGCAGGACGTATTTCGCCCTGCAATTACGCTGTGTGTATGGGGACGGGGAGGGGGGGGGACGGAGGCCCGCCGGCCCCATAGACATGCATTATTCTCGGCGCGCATACGGCGTGAATAACTGACATGTCACTTCTCTCCCCGCTCCTCGTATTTCGCGAGCGGGGAGAAGAGGCGTAATCCAAAGTTTTCTATGAGAACTGTGGATTACCGTAATGACTGGGACGGATTTCAGCCCGTAATTCACGCAGTACGGCTCGAATTACGGGCTGAAATACGTCCCAGAATAAGCCGTGTGAACATGGCCTTAGAATCAGAAAACCAGTAAAGAACAATGGAAAACCAAAACGCAGAGATGAACCGAGACCTTCTACAAGACTTCCCCACAAATTATGACTGATTGCTGGGGGTGCAGCAAAAAAAGACACTTTGTGGTCAATTAACGGTCAAGGGACCCTCTGTACAAAAGGGGCTGAGAACCCCTTTAAGATTTCTATCCAACCACTTGGATAACAGTTTTCTTTGCTGTTATTTAAGGAAACATGTTGCAGTTTGAATACAGACACCTCCACAATGTTTTTCTAAGGTGAAGAGAACTGCAGCACAGACACCCAACCTCCCAAATTCACACCATTGTGTCACAAGAAACTAATTGTAAGTGTTTTCGCACATTCTCCCCCGTCCCTGTAATGAAGTGAGACTGGGGCACTGACTGTACCAGGACTACACCCAAACCTGGAACATTATAACACTGTCAAACAGCTCTTATAATGCAAGTCCAGTAATTCCTGATTAACCTCACATCCCTCTGCTTACATTCATGGCTCTGTCCACGGTAGGTTTGGACCATATGTCTGTATGTAGAAGAAAAATATACACAAATATATACTGCAGATTTCCCAGATTTCTATACACCCCATCAGGTTTTATATAAGTTTCAAGGAACCTGCTATCTGACCTGCCAGCATCATGTTATAGAGCAGGAGCTGAGCAGATTGATATAGAACTTTAATAATCTTTATATATATATATATATAGCGCCAACATATTCTGCAGCAATTTACAATCTGGAGGGTACGTTTATTTGATAGGATTCATTACAACTTGTAATTTATTCTTTTAATTTCCCGCTTATTCTGGGTTAAGGAGTCCAGTGGGCGGTCTACTGTCTTAGCAGTGTCTGGCAATTATTTTTGTATGCACACTAATACCAGGACGACTGTCGATCACGGATAAGAACGCCCACTGGACTCCTTAACCCAGAATCAGCAGAAAATTAGTATAAATTACAAGTTCCGCTGAATCTTTCCTAACAAAACAATATAGCAATCTGCTCAGATCCTTCTGCTCTATAACATGCTGCCTCTAGATAAGAAAGCATGATCACTGCGACAGCTTCCCTTTAAGTATGGATTCACTTAAAAGCCTGCTATGAAATTTTGTGATGTCCTTTAGTGTATATTACACTATATATAAAAACGGTGCATTTCTATGCAGAGACAAGATCAACTAAAAGGGCTTTGCCACTGATGCTTGTCAGTTCAGCAAGTCAGCTCCC
Organism: Phyllomedusa bahiana; assembly: GCA_025379985.1. NCBI lineage: Eukaryota > Metazoa > Chordata > Amphibia > Anura > Hylidae > Phyllomedusa > Phyllomedusa bahiana. The sequence continues at coordinate 374,206 of JAODAL010000038.1, forward strand.
TTCAAGCCGATCCCCTCAGTGCATGGGGTAGGCGGCAACTGCGGTTGTTCCCCCATTGGTTTTTATACGAGTTCCAAATATAATCGAATCACCAATTCAATAAGGTCCAATGCTCAGTCTACAGTCATTATATCACATAAATATGGCAACCAAAAAAGAATACAATGACAAAAAAGTCATAGGAAAATATATATTGACAATCTTTATTAATTCAATAATAAATATTAAAAACTAATATGTCACAAATAGTACAAATTTAAGGCTAAAAACAATTAAATATAATGCCCATATCAAACAAGGCATACAAATCACACCATTCCTGAAGACAGAAAGTCATCTAAGGTGTATAAACTATAGTGTTTAACATTAGTATTAAAGTGTCTTATACTAGAAGATCAAGTGATTAAATAGTATATAGACACATCACGATGGGCATACAATAATGCCACACCTCTCACACACAATACATTACCAAGTGTATACAGGATTGGAGGAGATGCACTGCCAAGGAGATGGGATAGCCTCGACGCGCGTTTCGCCAAGCTTTCGCAAGACGTGTGGCATTATTGTATGCCCATCTTGATGTGTCTATATACTATTTAATCACTTGATCTCTAATATAAGACACTTTAATACTAATGTTAAATATTATAGGTTATACACCTTAGATGACTTTCTGTATTCAGGAATGGTGTGATTTGTATGCCTTGTTTGACATGGGCATTATTTTTAATTGTTTTTAGCCTTAAATTTGTACTATTTGTGACATATTAGTTTTTAATATTTATTATTGAATTAATAAAGATTGTCAATATATATTTTCCTATGACTTTTTTGCCATTGTATTCTCTTTTGGTTACCAAATATAATCGAGTCTGCTCAATCACAGCTCAATTTTTCACGTTCCACCCCCCCCCCCCCCCACACACACACACAGAATTTTTCCTGGGTTAGCAAGTACTTTATATGGTACAGTCAATAGCACTATTATATGGTACATCTTGTCCCGCAAAAAACAAGCCCTCATATGGCTGTGTAGATAGAAAAATAAAAAGTTATGGCTCTTGGAAAAAGATGAGAGAAAAAAAAACCCCAAATAGCTGCATCCTGTAGTGATTAAAAGATGGTTCCCTCCATGTCATTTGATGGCATATCAATAGGATACACCATCAAAGTGTAGTAGGGTCCCACTTCTAGTACTTGCACCTCTCTCAGTATTTGCCCCCCCCCCCTCCTCCCCAAAGTCTCAGCTCAGAATAGGCAGCCGGTCACACTTGTACACAACTGTCCGTTTTGTTCTATGGGAGATCTGAGTAGAGTTGAGCGCTGTGTTCGTCCATACTCCGAGCTCCCATAAATCAGAATGAACGGTTGTGCACAAGCGCAACCGGCTCTCCAATCTGAACTGTAACTTTCGGAGGCCCGCACCTATCATGCTCCGATGGCATCTCCTAGCGATATGCTATCAAAGTGCATGCTGGGAACAGCCCTTTAACTGGAAGCCAAAAATGCCGTGTGAGCCCACGGTGACTGCAGCCTCTGTTTAGTAGAAAGTAAATGTAACCATAGACCCCATTTAACAGACAGAAGCCTATAGAATGTGATGTTAGACTTCATCCAGACGACATACGTCATGGTTGTGTTTTCTTTTATTATTAGGGTATGTTCACACAGTGTGTTAGATCTATTTTGGATCCAAAAAACACATCCAAAATCGCTGCGTAAATCGCATCCAAAATACTTCCAACATGCAGATGCATATTTGGATGCATTTTGGCTGCAGCAGACACGCACCCTATAGTTTTAAATAGAAAACAATATTTGGCTTTGCACATCCAAAAACTTTTTTGAAAAAAATGAGCATAGGTGCACACTGGTGTGGCAGCAGTACACATACACATTCCAATATTATTATTATATTGCTGCCACACTAGTGGACACCTATGCTCAATTCTTTCAAAAAAGTTTTTGGATGTGCAAAGCCAAATATTGCTTTCTAGCTTGCGTATGGAGGAGTGGCTGCCTCCTGGTTGGTTTTTCACACTCCACCCACCTTCACAGGTTTTTAAATCAATGCAGTGTACTTTGTAGCTGGTGCCTTCACTCCCTAAAGTATGGAGGTATGAACAGGCCCTAAAAAGAGGTAACTTTAGAGGTCCCCTTGAAGATTGGGAAGTTGGCTTAAGCAATTTTGATCAAAAATGTGAACTAAGAACCTCAAAAATATTTCATGTATCCCAAATAGCTGAAATGCTTTTTCAAAAATTCCTATGTCCCCTTTTGATAGTTTTTTTTAGTTGATAGTGTGTTACTGGTATAGTTATGTGTATGTTTAGTTTTAAATTGGGCACCTGCTGCGTCTTTCGGATCAAGAATTGACATGTCAATTCTTTGAACTGATCCGAAAGACGCAATGAGACACGAATCAGTGATCACTCGTCTGAACACCGATGCATGTTTTACATTGCAAACAATGTAAAAATCACACTGTTCATTGTCAGAGGCGTGTTTGGGTCCTTTAAGGGTCTGAAACAAGGACCCAAACAAGCATCCAGAAACGTATGTTTGTACATGTGTGAACATAGCCTGGACCGTCATATAAGGGTAAGGTGCGCTATACATTTTATAATACGGAAGTCTATGGGTACAGGAGCCATTCATGAAGTGGATGTTAAAGGGGTTTTGCCATGAAGTGAGTTTGTCTGCTCAGAAGAGAAGATAAACAAACAGGCAGCCTCATGGAGGAGAGGGAGGGGGGCTGAGAGAGAGCCAGGAAGCAGGGAGTGTGTGCAATGTGTACTCAAATAATGACATTACAACCAGTGGATTTTCTATACAAAAGAAACAGGATCTTTCTCCACAGTCCCTAGCAAGCTCCCTCATGTTCCCTGTCATCAGATAAGAAGTGCAAACAGGAAAACACAGCCAGAGCAGCTCCTGTCAGCTTCTCTGGTCGTGTCGAATGTAAACTTTCAGGAAACTAAGGGCTCCTGATTAAGCCTGTAGCTGTCACAGGCTTCACTTTTTGTAATCACATATATTTAGAAAAGTGATTAAATACCCATTTTGGAGGATCCCACGTCAACATTACATCGTGGCAAAACCCCTTTAAACAAAAGCCTTCAACGTAGCGTGAATGAAGCCCAAGGAAATCAAGTGACCAATAATAATAATAATAATCTTTATTTATATAGCGCCAACATATTCCGCAGCACTTTACAATATAGAGGGAATAAGCACAGACAAACCAGGCATTACATTATAAAAAAGCTAATTACAAATGAGACACGAGGTGCAAGGTCCCTGCTCGCAAGAGCTTACAATCTATTAGGGTGTATGGGTGAAACGAAGGGTAAGAAGTGCTTGGTTTACAAGGGGCAACCGCCATGTACATAAATATGGTAGATACATAAAAAGTGTGAACCTGCCATCCCAACCATACAGCTATATACAGATAAGTGCCTGTGGGTGCCAAAGTTTAGGAAATGATGAATGTGTGACAGAATTTGGGGGGTTAACAATTAGGGACCAATAAGCCACTTCACGACTTTATTTCTGCAGAAACATTGTAATCATAAAAGGGAAGACACAAAGCAAGAAGTGCGAAACCAATGAATAGCAACACAAGCTGCCGAGGGAGGAAAGTGCGGCACGGAGAGAGAAATATGACTTGCAGATGATAAGAGAAATGATGGCGCTTCATTTATCTCCCAGGCACTGCGGGAGATTATGGCAGCCGGTTCCAGCAATGAAACTCATAACATTAATAGCGATTCAAATGATCTGTATTTCTTGCTGCGAGGCCAGAACTAACCCAATATTTCCGAGGAAGATGAAAAAATGATAATCTACAGTCAATTGTAATCGGAGGCTGCATCTAATGAACTTACAGAGGGAGCAGGGGAAATTCATTGCTCTGAGTCTCCAGATGAGAAAGTTAAACTGATGATGGTCTGATACCGCTTTAATGACTATGTAGAGATTTGAAAGCTGGTGCATTACAGTGACATGTACGCACACAGAGCAGACCTGAACATTGCAGGATCTGGGGGTTGGACTTGGACCGCCTAGGACCTCCACCCCGACTGCCGGGGACCGCTCACCAATATGCCTCTGGACCATCCACAAATTGGGCAGTACCACCCATTTGTTTTGGTGGGTAGAGTTTACATAGACCTGGCCCCTGTGAAGGCCATCATTGGCCACCAGAAATACTTTGACGCTGCTTTCGGAGCATTTCCGCAGTCACTGGTCATAACTAGGCGCTACTGAAGCCAAAAAACAATCAGGGAGCCAAATATGAAGATGAAAAGCAGTAAAGAGCAGGTAAGCGCTAACAACAAGGAGGTGTGGTATTGTTTATAAAGGTAGCCTGACACATTGAACATGTTATCTGATCTGCACATGGCATATTATAGATCACAAGGCATTTAAAGGAGCTGGGAAGCTCACTGCGCCCTCTATTGGTTTTAACAAATCCTCAATTCACGTCTGATTCACTGAATCTTTGAGAAGCAAAAAGGAATATTAGTCAAGCCAATATCGCTCATCTACATACGCCGTTTCGGGGTTTTGCCCCTCATCTGAGCAGATTGATATGCAGTTCTATGGGGAAAGATCTAGTAGAACTTGGGAGTTTAATCATCAAAATCCTGCTTATTCCCAGTTAAGGAGTCCAGTGGGCGGTCTTATCCAGAGTAAGTAGGGAATTAAACAAAGTTTTACAAACTCTCTCTCTGCCAAACTATATCAAAGCGCCCCCTGTCCTGTGACATGTCTCCAGCAGATCAGATAGCATGTTCAATGTTACAGGTTCCCTTTAAGACTTATTAGCTTTAAACATGTAGACAAGGGTAAATAAAGAGTATTACAGAATACATTGCTGTTCTGATTTTGCTTAATTTCAGAGAAAGAGCAGTTCTTATCTCCTGTTTTATTTACAGGTTTCCTAGGCTACCAACCACCTCTCTCTGCTCTAGTAGCCCTGGATGGGATGGTGACATAACTCCCTGCTGTGTCTTATCAGCAGCACAGGAGCTACTTTAGCTTTCTTACTGACAAACTTTAGCCCTAATGTTAAAACCCATCCAACACTAATGTCCCACTAACAGGCTCAGCTAGGAATTGAATAGCAGAGCTTATATGTCAGTCACTGCTGTAGACCCACCCACAGCCTGACCAGGAAGTGTGAGCCAGAAGCTGGTTTTGAGGAGCAGACTTTGTACAGCCTGATGAGAAAAACCCTTTAAAGGGGTTGTCTCACTACATTGATTTATCTTACCTCAGTCCTGCTTTCTTGGTTTCACTTTGAATTCAGGGGCGTTTACTGGTTTCTACTAGGCTGCAGTAGAAGCCAGGTCTGTAGCTATAGCAACCAGTGCTGGCAGCCTATCAGGAGAGATTAAACAGGTCTATAGCAACCTGAGGAGCTGATGCAGCCCATACGAGAGGAGATATCTAGGAATAGGTAGGACACTGTTAAAGGACACATGTTGCAAAGTGACTTGTTTTTGCAAGAACAAAGAGCAATCCTTGTAGTGAGACAACCCCTTTAAGTCTTTATACTGAGCATTCTTTGACAATGCGCTTAGCGTTCAGAGGCCAGTGATAGCTCATAGCTATAGATACCCCAGCGCTCATAGCTATAGATACCGCAGCGCTCATAGCTATAGATACCCCAGCGCTCATAGCTATAGATACCCCAGCGCTCATAGCTATAGATACCCCAGCGCTCATAGCTATAGATACCCCAGCGCTCATAGCTATAGATACCCCAGCGCTCATAGCTATAGATACCCCAGCGCTCTAGCTATAGATACCCCAGCGTTCATAGCTATAGATACCCAGCGCTCATTAGCTATAGATACCCCAGGCTCATAAGCTATATGATACCCCAGCGCTCATAGCTATAGATACCCCAGCGCTCATAGCTATAGATACCCCACCGCTCATAGCTATAGATAACCCAGCGCTCATAGCTATAGATACCCCAGCGCTCATAGCTATAGATACCCCACCATCCAAGTATCCTATCCAGCATTATAATAACAGCAAGTCTACAGACACCGCCAGAGTGAACCAGGAGCATTGGTTGTCACATAAATCGAGATAAGGGCAGTTTATTTACGACATCAGCCCAGCTTGTAATCTATAAAACATACCCATTCCTCTTCTCTGAACAGGTACTAATCAGATATCGGGATACCAGACCCAGACCTACTGTTCACAGCGGCTCCCACTTCAAACTATGAGCCAAGAATAAAATGCCGACATATTACAAAATGGATTTGTGAACACGGATGAGGCAGAAATGATCTGTAATTTAAATAGGTTGTAAGAAAAAGATAGCTAGCGCGCTGACCGGCTGCCTGGGGCCCCATGGAGTCCAAGCCATGAAGGCAGCTTCCATAACTCGCGTGGCCGGGATTTACCATCATTCAAGAAAGTGAAGTAGACTATTACTATAATCATTTCTGTGTCGAAAACAATCGTTTTAAACGGAGTCATAGACATAAGAGCACGTAGGCCCCCAAATGAAAGAAGACCTGTGACGTCTCCAGACAGATCTGCTTTATTGGATCCTTGTGTTCCCTGTGATATAACAATCCTGGAGCCTCTTCTCTTATTACTCTGTGTTGTGCTGTTCCTCTGTTATTCCTCCTAGAAATGTATGATTGAATCTGTCAGATGGGTGTTACCATTCCAGTTTTCAAAAGGCCGTGTTCTTGTCCACAGTGATTCTATCAGCACTGATTGGGCAATGCCAGACTGTGCAGGGTCACATCTTTAATGGTTTTTACAGAGAACACAAGTATTTAATAAGACAGACATGGCTGGAGACGTCACAGGTCTTCTTTAAAGGGGTTTTACAACGAAGGCATTTCATGCCTGGTTTATCCTGCTTCAGCTTTCAGTGTGTTCAAAAGGGGCGTGTGATTTGTTTGAGCTTCAAATCGTGTGACTCGGCAGGCTTGACATCACCATGCCTTTCACCACAGTGTGCTCACTCTGGTCAAACAAAGGTCTGTTTATGGAAAGAGCGGAATAGCTACAATGTAGCCGACTGGTTAACACTTCTGCCTTTCAACCTAGGGGTCTTAGGATCAAATTCTTGTAAGAATCAAATGTGTATTGTTTTCTTCAATGCACATACCTGATTGAGGTTTCTTTTCCCCTGTTATTTATTTGCACTGTCTGACTAATTACTAAGGAGTAGAGAGAACAGGAGTATAATGACAGCACGTGGGGTTGAACACTCGCTCAGTAGTGAGTGTGTGTGATTACTAGGCAGAGGCCATGTTCACACGGCTTATTTTGGGACGGATTTGGTCCCGTATTCCGCGACGGCGCAAGTCCGTCCCTGTCATTACGGTAATCCAGGGTTCTCATAGAGAACTATGGATTCCGTCTCTTCTCCCCGCTCGCAAAATACAGCGAGCGGGGGAGAAAGGGACATGCACATTATCCCGGCGGGATACGCATCGTGGATAACGGTCGTCTATGGGGCCGGCGAGCAGCCGGCCCTTCCGCCCCGCCCCCGCTACACGGCAGCCAGCGTAATTGCGGGCGAAATCCATCCCCGCAATAAGCCGTGTGAACATGGCCAGAAAATAGACTGACAGAGAGGAGAGGTGATATCTGAGCATGTGCGGCCAGGACTGAGGAGCTCTAGTCACTGGTCGTATCCCCTGGAGACGAACTGTACACTATGGATCACTAATGGAGCGGCTAAAACAAAAATGGTGCAAGAATTAACAATGATGAATGGCGAAAATGTTTATTATTTCATTTGCAAGCGTCCTACATCAATTTTACTTTGTGGTTAAACCCCTTTAAAGTCTCTGGCTGTGTCAGGACTTCGCATTTACTTTTGCAAAAAGAAAACCTCACTAGACTATCTCAGATTAATGTTATTCTGAGGACACAAAACACATTCTACGAGTAATTATTAGGAACAAACCCTAAGATGAATATCCTAAAATCCGTCATGTACGCAAATCCACAAACACCGTTTTAATAAAGAAAACAACAAAAAACCATAAATTTGACCTCTGCAACCCAAAACGTTTGATATGTGGTGTCTTTTTTTGTCCGGAGATCAGCGCCGTGAACTGGATGCAAATTGACCTGCTGAAAAAGCTGCTAAAGCTTAAACCAGAATAATGTGACAAATACAAACTGGTAGGTCGTTTAGTAATTTGCAGAGCAGCTAATGTCTTTGTTACCAGAATAAACTCAATATGCCATGCACCATAAAGCCACGTGAACTGCTCCTCTCCTATCGCCCCCAGTGCTCGCTCTCCTCCACACACAGCATCTGGCCTGACAACACTGCAGTATTTTGTGGTTTTTCTAATTTCTTCAGCAAGAAATGCTGCAACCAAATGTTTGCCAGAGGTCAATAGGGAGTAATAAAATGCAATAGTGTTTTAACTGTTGCATTTTGTCCCTCACTTTTAGTGTGTTTTAAGGTCCATAGAGTATCTTTTACAAAATGCAGCATGCTTTAGGCTGGTTTTACACTACAGTCATTTACTATATCTGAGGCAGGCGTCAGTTACTGTGAAAAAGGCATTGTGACGCAGCCGCGGCAGCCCCATAGAGATTAATAGAGCAAATGTTGTCAACCACACTTCTGTGTCCCGCAGGAAAAGCGCATACCACTGGGAAATAGAGAAAGTATAGCCCACATAGGACTACATTTTCTCTATTACTCTCTATAAGGACGCCATGGCTACGTCACGGTATCCATTGGGATATCTTTAATCACAGTACTCCAACAGACATCTTGACTAATTAACATTTTTCTACAGAAAAAGATCTTTATAGGGGTTGTTTCGCTACATTAATTCATCTCACCTCAGTCCTGTTTTCTTGGTTTCATTCAGGGGCGTGTTTACTGGCTTCTACTAGGCTGCTGTAGAAGCCAGGTCTGTAGCTATAGCAACCAGTGCTGGCAGCCTATCAGGAAAGATCGAACAGGTCTGTAGCTATAGCAACCAGTGCTGGCAGCCTATCAGGAGAGATTGAACAGGTCTGTAGCTATAGCAACCAGTGCTGGCAGCCTCAGGAGAGATTGAACAGGTCTGTAGCTATAGGGACCAGCGCTGGCAGCCTATCATGAGCGATCGAACAGGTCTGTAGCTGTAACGACCTGAGGAGCTGATGCAGCCCATACAAGAGGAGATATCTAGGAATAGGTAGGACACTGTTAATGGACAAATATTGCAAAGTGACTTGCTTTTGCAAGATCTTTAACATAAAAAGCAGCGATCCTTGTAGTGAGACAACCCCTTTAAGTGAAAGTGAAGGGAGTATCCCGAGCACTGCTGATGTATAGATTGACAGACCGCCTATTAGGCTAGAGAAATTGTCCTTCTTTCCTAGACTGAAGATCTTTTTCTTTTCCCTCATTTAATAAGGAATCTATTTTGTAATTGAGAATTATCTCTCAACAGTTGCCATCAAACTGGTTGGTGGATCTTGCTCTCGAAAGGGGGGTGGGGTTGTTGTAAGGGGTCTGTTTCGTAAGTTATTTAGGATATTTAGAAAAGTATATTAGCTCATATGCTATTCTTATATTATTGTTGTTACTTCTTGCTCTTATAAAAGAAAAATTGAGATTCTAAAACTGTTCAAAAATAATGATTGGACACTGAAGTATGTATAACAGATGTTTTATTATGTACATTATTTTCCATTTTCAATAAAAAATAACTAATTGAGAAAGTGATGGGCGAAAAAATACATAAGAATAAATAACTTATTAATAAATAACCTAAGGGATAAAATTTTTTTATAAAAAATAAAAAAAATATGGGTAAAATGTGCATTATTTTCCATTTTCAATAAAAAAATATCTGAATGAGAAAGTGATGGGGGAAAATACACATAAATAAGTAACCTATTAATAAATAACTTAAGGGATAAAAAAAATGTATAAAAATTTTTAAAAATATGGGCAAAATGTTCACTATTTTCCATTTTCAATAAAAATGATCTGAATGAGAAAGTGATGGGGGAAAACATACATATCAATAAAAAATTAATTTTTTAATTTTCAATAAAAAATATCTGATTGGGAAAGTGATGGGGAAAAAATACCTCTCAATAAATAACCTATTAATAAATAACCTAAGGGATAAAAAAAAATAAAAAATATATATAAAAAAAATGGGTCAAATGTAAATTATTTTCAATTTTCAATAAAAAAAAATATCTAATTGAGAAATTGATGGGGGAAAAATACCTATCAATAAATAAACTATTAATAAATAACCTAAGGGATAAAAAATAACTATTAAAAAAAATGGGTAAAAGAAAAAAACTTGGAAAAAGGCTGAAATTAACAATTTTTTTTAAAGCAGAAAAAAAAAACCTTACTACAAAATGTGTTAATCAGACCTTGGTCCAGGAATGAATAACATGCTGTCAATGACAAATCTCTGTCTAAATGTTTCCAGAAGCAATGTACAGTCCTGTACATTCCCCACTGCACCACCACCAAGCACATGTCACCAGTACAATGCAGTCACTTCCTCCCTGGCTGTGAGGCAGTGCTGCAGTACAGCAGTGCCCAGGTCAGATTCAGAAGATAGATCAACCTGCTATTTGCTGCCCCCTGTTCCTTTAGTTGCCTTTACCCTTTATGTGCAAAATAAGGAAAAATTCTAGTCCTACAGTATCTGGCCGAGTGCACATTCGATAGACTTTATTATTAGAAGAGTCAGCCCTTAAATCCTACCACGTGCGCGCTGCCATTGTTACTGCTGATGAATGGAAGGAGTAGCAAATGAATGATGTCTTGAGGACCTGTCAGACATGACGTGGTTATGTTTTATGCCGATGGGTTATCTTGTAATAGATTGTAAGCTCTTGGGAGCAGGGCCCTCATACCTCGTGTCTGATCTGTAAGTAGCTTTTTACTGTGTAATGTTTGTTCTCCTTGTCTGTACTTATATCCTCTAAATTGTAAAGTGCTGCGGAATATGTTGGCGCTATATATATATATATCTATATATATATATATATATATAGATATATATATATAAAGATCATTATTATTATTGTAAGTTGGAAAATTTTCAAACCTGCAATATCCGACCAGTCGCACCTGACCTGCCCACCTCTGCAGTGTAATAACACATTGACAATAGATTGCACAACCGGCTCCAGCTGTTCACATAAAATTCCTCATGTACACCACAAAGGTCTTGTCTTGTAGCCGTTCACAAACCTCCGGCATGTCCAGGTGACCCGCACAATGCTGTGTAATTAGTGAATGGCTTAATGGCTGTATGGCAAGCTGGAACAGCACTACCTGTAAACTTTACTGGACAGCAATAAACTGCAAGCTCTTACACCTACAGGAGCTGCTGGATACTCTCGACATTGCTGTGAGTGCATGAGGTTAGCTGGGAGCTGTATATTCATTCATAAACCCATTGTAATTGACATTACACCTTGCTAAACAAAAATCTGCACGGTGCGCGTTATAAGACCCTGCAGCACTGGAGACACCAAGCTAGATTTCTGCACACAATTTATGACATTTCCCTGGGCTTTCCCTTGTAATCTCCACCGTATTGTACGTCCCACTGAATGTGGTTTTCAATTAATATAGCGAATTATACGAACATGCACTTATCTAATTACAGCTCTGCGGGCTTCAAAGGGAGGAAAAACCTGAAGCTTAGGAACATGCATAAAAAATGACATTACAAAAAGGACAGAAATCCCATAATGCCATTGTATGCATCACAATGCTATCAAAGAATGCAAAACTTAATCGGGAGAGGGTGACATAAGCTTTCCTATAGCTATGAAAAATGGACATCTTATCCCAGTGGACTTTATGACCCGAGGCGAAATACCTCAGGTGTGCTGCATGGTTATACAGCGGGCGCCAATACCTGCTTCATGGTCATCGTATATTGCGGATATTTATACTGCCCAGACAGCCGGAAGCACATGTCTGTCAAGCAGTAGAAATCTATCAGAGCACAAATCTGTTACTTGCAACCCCCGTGACCGCTCCTCTCCCGCCACGAGCAGCAGTGGCCACCGATGACTTACCTCACCGTCAGCGCAGGAGTTGTGCAAGTAGCAAAGTGGGTCAGTAGAACGGGCGCAAATAAATCCAACAAGTAAGGAAGACATTGAAGTCATGCAAAGCTTTGTATCCTTTCTCTGGCTAAGCATGCTGGTTTACAGGCAGGGCAGGGAAATGCAGGAATCTCTTCCTTGTCTCCCCCTCCTCCTATACCTCTCCCCTCCCCCTCCAGCATCCGCCTCCCCGCCCTCTTTTGTTCACTGTCTCCTCTGTAAGCACACAATGTGCCTGACCCTCAGCCTACTGTACTTGCCAGAAGACCCCCGAGTGATCCATGACCCCTTGGAATAGAAATGGAGTCTACAGAGTGCATGAATCCCACACATCTCAGCTTGAATGCTACAGCTTCTATTCATTTCAGCCAGAAGGGTCTTTGCTTGTGTCTCTTCCATTGTTGTAACATTGTTGCAATGCTTGTACCAATATTTACCTTACATTTGTAGGTTTTGATCGTATCCTGCTTTAGTTGTACAAATCATTGCAGATTATTCTGTAGCTGTTCAAATAAAACCAATACGTTCCCACGGCGTCCTGAATACGTTTTTGCAATACATAAAACGTATTATGTTAAAATCATCCAAAAACGCACCACAAAGTTGTTTCTATGGGCTTCTCAATGGGTAAAATGGATTAAGAATGAGATGCCAATTCTTGGAACGCATCCAAAAGTCTAAAACGTATGTAAGAGTCGCCGTTTACACGGCAACAGACCAAATACCGGTAGGGCAATGCGGACTTGTGATTTGGTCTGGTTTTTGGCACCGAATGGGGCCGGCGTCTTGCCTAGCGGGTTTGCGGATTCAAGCGTCCCCCTTCGCACTCCCAAATGTACACATGTCCGCCACGAAAACCGGACGAAGGATGAACATGCTCTATGGATTTTTTTGGATCGCCGGCGCGTGCAAAATGCATCTGCCGAGAAAATGGAGTTGCAGTGGGGTCCGCTGCAGGATTTTGTCCATTAAAGATGGGTTGCGTCTCAATACAAGATGTGCTGCTTTTAATGCTAAAGATCTTGCAAAAACAAGTCAACCTTTGCAAATGAAGTTCTCCCATTAACAGTGACCTACTATTCTGAGAATATCCCCCTCTTGGTATGGGCTAGCATCCAGCTCCTCTAGGTTGCTATAGCTACAGACCTGTTCATTCTCTCCTGATATGCTGTGCAGCACAGGTTGCTATAGCTATAGACCTGACTTCTACAAGGCTGCAGTATAACACGCCCATGAATTCAAAGTGAAACCAAGAAAACATGACCGAGGTAAGATGAATCAATGTAGTGAGACAACCCCTTTATGGTCTACGTTTAGAAGGAGTTTGACGTCGCTTGTACCTTACGCTTTCAAATCTGAAAACCGTCTGTAAAACAGGCTGAAAACCCGAACCATAGGGACGTGCCCTAATACGTATCATCTGAGCGACGATACATATCTTACATTGGAATAAATGTAATCACACTTAAACATTGCTACATACGTTTTGGGGTCTGTTTTTTGGTACGTGTAAAACGCCGACCAATTACCGACTAACAATACGAAGTGGAACATAATCTTAAGAAGTACTATCGAGACCAAGTACAATTTACTTTGCCGGGATGGTACCGGTTGAAAATCGGCGTTTCACAAAGTTTTTTAAAACCATCCCCATTGACCCAAAAGTAGAATTTTTCACAAGGATTAGCTATTAAATAACAGTCCTAAGTTTTTTATTTACTCTTAAAACCGACAACCAATAAAAATATGGTTGTATGAACTACACTGCGCATTTTTTATTGAGGTTCATGAGGATAATTTACTTTTGGTTTTAGACAAGTATTTCGACTTGAAATAATCGTCGTGTGGACGGAGCCTAAGGCCATTGTTCAACTATGGCGTTTCTTTTATTGACGTGGTTTCGGATGAGGATTTTCGGAGATATTTCCTCGTGAGCCCCAAACCTCTACGCAAATTGTCCCCATGCCATTTAATGAATTCAATTAAAACCCGTCGTTTGTAGTTTCACACACTATAGGTTTTTACGGCTGCTTATTTGGAAGAGCGAAAAAGAATTTGTCGACGTCAATTCTTGAAGCGCGGTTTTAGGCGCGGTTTTCGCCCGCCGCGGTTTTTGTCCTGTGCTATTAATTCTGGTTATGGGTTGAAAACCTCATTGAAAACCTCAACGATAAACGCTTCTAAAACCTCGTCCAAAATAAGCCATGTGAACATACTCTAAGGGGATGTTCTACATAACGTTTGTTAAATATGTCTTTGGGTACTTTTTCTTTAAAACCAGAAACAATCAATACAAATGAAGCAAAATGTTACGTACATTTTGACATAAACAGTCCTGTGTAAAGTATATGTAACCGAATCTACGGAACGCTCCCAAAATGGTTCAAGTGTGATTACATTTGATACAATGTCCAATACGTATATGTATTTTACATATATTTTAGATCTTATTTTACATGTATTTTACATATGCAATGCGTAAACCGGATGTGTTCAAAGAATTGACATGTCAATACTAGATCAGTTTTACGCATTGCATTGTTACGTTTTTGGATGTGTTTAACGTGTTGCAAGAACGTATCCAAGCCACCGTGTGAACACAACTTAAAGAAAAGCAAGCGGATTACCAGATAAGTTAGAGTTTCAAGGAAATGTATAGTGCACTTCAGGGACCACGGCTGTTGCATCGCAGGGACCACGGCTGTTGCATCGCAGGGACCACGGCTGTTGCATCGCAGGGACCAAGGCTGTTGCATCGCAGGGACCACGGCTGTTGCATCGCAGGGACCACGGCTGTTGCATCGCAGGGATAATATCTGTTGGGTTCTGTGTTTTTTTTTTTTTAGCATTGAAGATCTCTGACAACAACCCTGGTGACGTCTCATGTTTTAGATCAGGTAAATGTAAACTCAAGATATAGTGAACAATGGAAAAAACAACAGGTCCGTGTCCTCTGCTCTTCCCAAAATAAAGCGGTTAGTAACCTAAACTAAGCAGTGCTAACTTATCTGCAAATACAGGTGACAATACTGGTAATGTTCATACATAGCTGTTATAGAGGTATTGCCCGCTAACCCCAATAACACTGTAGACTATATAGACTCGACCCGTGGAAGCCCCGCCCTCTAGAACTTTTGCCTATTTGCAGAGTGGAAATCTTGTGACCCCCAATTCGTTTCTCCGTCATTTACATGGAGCTGTTATATACCACAGCGCTGTACAGAGATTATTATTCATATCACTCCCTGTCCTACCTATCAGTAGGTGTTTTTAGAGCAGGCATCCTCAAACTGCGGCCCTGCAGCTGTTGGGAAACTACAACTCCCATCATTCCCACTGTTCTAGATTATATAAATGCATGATGGGAGTTGTAGTTTCCCAACAGTTCGAGGGCCGCAGTGTGAGGATGCATGATTAAGAGCAAAAGCGAAACTGGAGTAGATAGAGGAAACCTAAGCAAACATGGCGAGAACATACAAACATCTTGGAGGTGTTTTCTGTAGCGGGATTTACATTCTAGGATGCCAGTGCAGCAAGGAAACAGCGCTGGACCCCAAAATATGCCATAAATATCCAAAATGGAAATAACACTACCAGGAATATAAGAAAGCAGTAAAGCTGTACGTATGATTTGAGATACTTGAAACACTTCTTCAGCCAACAGCTATTCCTTCAACCTCCCCTTAATCACACCAAACACATGCACAATTTTTTAGGCTGAGTGTGCATGTGTTCTGAATGGCAAAGTAGTAAAAGCAACCACCAGATTTTTCTAATGACGGGTCATCTGTAACATCAACTGCCCAATCCCTCCCACCTTTACTTGCCATTTGGGGAGGATCAGGACACACCCCAAAAAATAGATGATTTATGTGTTCAGCCAACATCCATCTGTGTATGGCCACACCGACACCAATAACCTTTTGCATGGGCACAAAGTTGGTAGGAATGTTTCATCCCCCTAAAAAGAAAAAAAAAAAATCCAGCAAAAAAAAACAAATAATGTGGTAAAGCGAATGTTCACAGCGGCTAATTATAGCACCATTTATCGCAGCGTAATTTGCGCTCTAATACGAGTGAGATGCGCGCAAAATTTACGGTAATACCATAGCCTGCATACAGAACCATGATAATGCCTCCTCTCCCCCCCGCTCGTACAATACAGATCGTGGGGAGATAAGTGACAGTCCAATTACTTGCGGCAATATGCGCCGGTGAGTAATGACTAGTCAATGGTGGGCCGCCGTGCCCTAACGCCCCCCCCCCACTCCCGCGCCGCAGGTGGAAAAAAAAAGGAAGGGGGGGGGTGGGGGGTGGAAAAGAAAGAGTGGGGGTGGGGGGGGATGGGGTGTGGGGGTGAGAGAAAAAAAGAAGTACGTGCGTATTATGCGCGACTTAGCGCCACCCAATAATTGGGGTCCCCCTTGGGGGCGGGTCTCCGCGTAAGAGATTGTGCAAGGTGGCCGGTGGGTTGAGAGCGTATACTTGGTGATTCGTTCGCGTTGTTGATTGTGTCAGTTACGGCGTGTGAACATAGAACATGCCCACAAGCAGCCAAGACATGAGCAAACCCTCCATGGTCGGCTGCAAGGAGAATTTACATGGCCCTAAAAATGCAGCGCATCTCTCCGTGTCAACAGCAAATGTGCTGCAAGAAAAATGCAAACTGTTCTGGAGATGAATAATTGCAGGAACGATCGCTGCTCCCTCATAGAGAATACAAGGCCTTCTAAACGCGCGCCAAGCAACTTGCCGCTCATTTACAGCAATACTTGGCACGTGGCCCTTAATCTCCACAAGGGTTTCTTTCTGGGAGATTCAAGGGGTTAGATGGGATTTTCTTTTGCCCTGGGGGCACAGACCACCCTCATCACTGCTCTCTGCTTCTGCATTGACTCCACCAGTTTGGATGTTTAGTCAGACTTTAGATGCAAGGACTAAATTCTCATCATTAATGTTAATTGTATGTTACATAAAGGGATGAAAAGGAAAAGGCCCCTACTGTGCGGCAGGGTGTATCTCCTCATTGTGTAAACTAGTCATTGTTGATTTAACCTAATCAGCAGAGTTTCAGCTCCCAGTAGATTACATGAAACTGAACTGGTCAGATTACATAGCACAACCTGCTTCCTCAAGGCGCCCATACGCACAGCAGGAGATCGCAACTGAGAGGATGAATATGAAGAATTATGTTTCCTACTAAAACAAGCTGGCGGATTTATGAAGGAGTCAGGGACGATGGTGGACACCCAAACATCTGTCCAGCCGGCAGCTACCTGAACGGACAACGGATGAGACACCCTGCCTCCAATTCAGCTCACATTCTAGTATATGTTGTATCTATTTGGATACTGTTCATTAGAGGACGAGTCCTTGGGGCCGAAACATCTCAGATAAAAGTAGTTATCTAGGATTAAATATTGATCACTTATGCTAAAGACAGGCCATTAAAGGGGTTGTCTCGCTACACTGATTCATCTTACCTCCGTCCTACTTTCTTGCTTTCATTTTGAATTCAGGGCTATGTTTACTGGCTTCTACTAGGCTGCAGTAGAAGTCAGGTCCTGTAGCCTATAAGCAACCAGTGCCTGGCAGCCACATCAGGAGAAATTGAACAGGTCTGCAGCTATAGCAACCAGTGCTGGTAGCCTATCACAGGAGAGAATGGAACAGGTCTGTAGCTAATAGCGACCAGTGCTGGTCAGCCTATCATATCATGAGAGATTGAACATGTCTGTAGCTATAGCAACCAGTGGATGGCTAGCCTATCAGAGACATTGAACAGGTCTGTAGCTATAGTGACCTGAGGAGAATGATGCACCCATACAAGAGGGGAACATCCAGGATGGGTAGACCCTGTTAAATTGACACATATTTCAAAGTGACGTCAGTTTTTGCAAGACTTTAAAGAGAACACAGTTATGCATAAATTATGCCTCCCTCAGTGCTGAGTGCAGCACAAGCAAGTGACAGACCTGCTGTATCCAGCGCTGTGTCCCATATTCTTCTGTAATGATCGCTGGTCATGTTTGTGTATTTTATGCCAATATCTGCGGTTTTTCAGCAGAAGAGACATTCGAAGAGTCCCTTCAGAGTGTCCATTTTTTCAAACCCCACCCCCGCCCATGAGCCCGATGTCATTTATATTTCAAACCCCGAATAAGGGGCACAGTGCTGGAAACAGCAGGTCTGACACTAGCTTGTGCTGCCCTCAGCAAGGGGGGCATAATCTATGTGATAGGTTCCCTTTAACATAAAAGCAATCCTTGTAGTGAGACAACCCCTTTAATGGGTGATAAGGCAACCTCCAGGACTGCTGCTCTCATTCATACTCCTGCCTAGTACAGCAACTTAGCCCCCTTCACTTGCACATAGGGGACATCATTGTGTCACTTCTATTAGTGGGGTCATGGGCGACTGGCGTTGTGTGCATCAGACACTTCACTACTCACATACTGAGAACCTGTGACATCGCCTTACATGTCTGTTTCAGTAAATACCTGTGCCCTCCTCAAAATTACAACTCTGGAGCATCTTCTCATAGAACTGATTTGTGCCATTTCTCTTAGAAAAATATTGCTGAATCTGTCAGATGGGTGTTAACATTCCAGTTTTACAAAGGGGTGTGTCTGATTGGGCAATGTCAGACTGTGCAGGGACACTCCCCTAATTGGTTACACCCAGCTGTCAGATCCTTAATTAATTTCTTGCAGAGGAAACACCCAACATAGAGATCTAAGGAAAGATGCTCCAGAATTAATATTTCATGGGGCACAATAGTATTTACTAAAACAGTCATGTCAGGAAGGGCCACAGATTCTCATTAAACATGGGCATAGCTCGTACTTGCCAGCTCTCAGCAAATACATGACACGAAAGGGGCGGAATTAGCATAAGTAAGTATTCCCGGATGGAATGAGGGCATTCTGGTTACAGTAGAGGTGTGTACGGGTGTGGGGTGTTCCCAGGGGTAGGGCTAAAAATCTCCCAGAATACTAATGAGTTGGCTGGCAAATAGAGTGTAGCTATAGTCATAGCAGCTGGGGCCAAGATGTTGAGAAGGCCCAGGCAGGTGGAAACACACTATAATCTTTATGAGAGAGAACTTTCTTCTATGTAGTACTACTACGTTGGTGTCTCTGTGATACATATAGGGCCAGAAAATTTTTTGGACACTGACCAATTTTGCGAGTTTGGGCTCTGCATGCCACCCTACATTGGATTTGAAATGAAACCTCTACAACAGAATGTCAAGTGCAAGATTTTACATTAATTGTGATGGGTTAAACCAAAAATATCTGTTCGAAAATGTAGGAATTGTACACATTTTCTTTACAACACTCCCCATTTTAGGATGCTCAAAATGTAATTGGACAAATAATCATAACCCATACCCGAGCCAAAATATTTTTAGTTTTTCGAATATTTTTGTGGCGAATTCCTTTGGATGGTCAATCACTGCTAATGTCTTTGAACCCATGGACATCTCAACCAAACGCTGGGTTTCCTCCTTCTTAATGCATTTGCCAGGCCTTTACAGCCGCATCCTTCCAGGTCCTTGCTTGTTTGTGGGTCTTATCCGTCTTAAAGTCTGGAATTTGAGCAAGTGAAAAGCATGCTCAATTGGGTTGAGATCTGTGATGACTTGGCCATTGCAGAAATGTTCCACTTTTGGGCACTCATGAACTCCTGGGTAGCTTTGGCTGTATGCTTGGGGTCATTGTCCCATGCTGTACTTATGAATCGCCGGCAGATCAACTTCGCAGCATTTGGCTGAATCTGGGCTGAAAGTATATCCCGGTAACACATCAGAATTCCATTCCGGCTACTCATGTCTGCATGTATATGTCATCAATAACACAATGACCCAGTGGCCATTTAAAGCCATGCATGCCCTTGCATCATGTTTTGCCTATCCACCATGTTTTTTACTTAGGATGTTGGTGTGCCTTGGTCATGTGACGTTCCCTTCTTCTCCAAACTTTTTTCTTCCCATCATTCTGTTACAGGTTGATCTTTGTCTCATCTGTCCCATAGAATCACTTTTCCAGAACTGAGCTGGCTTCTTGAGGTGTGTTCGCAAATTTATGACCTGGCCAGTCCCTATTTTTGGCATTGATGAATGTTTGCAAATCTAGATGTGAACCCTTTGGGTATTTATTTTCATGGAGTCTTCTCTTTACTGTTGACTTAGAGACAGATACAAACCTACTTCACTGAGAGTGTTCTGGACTTGCAGTTGATGTTGTGAAACGGGTTTCTCTTCACATAAGGAAAGTATGGCTGGTCGATCACCACCACTGTTGTCAATCCGTGGACGCCCAGGCCTTTTGGATTTCCCTAAGCTCTCCAGTCAAATTCTTTTTTTTTCTCAGAATGTACCCGACGTTGATTTTTGCTACTCCAAGCATGTCTGGCTATCTCTCTGATGGATTTTTCTTTTTTTCGAGCTTCAGGATGGTCGCTTTCACATCAATTGAGAGTTTCCTTAGACCGCATGTGTTGTCATTGTCACGAGAAACAGATTTCCAAATTCAAAATCCACACACCAGGAATCACCACAGACCTTTTAACTACGTTCATTGATTACAGGTCTAACAGGGAGACGCCTTCAGAGTTTAGATTGCAGCCTTAAGTCCCATTGTCCAATTACGTTTTGGTCCCCTTAAAAAAGAGGAGGCAATGCATTACATAGCTATGATTCCGAAACCCTTTCTCCAATGTTTGGATGTGGAAACTCTCATATGGCAGCTTGGGAGTGTCACTTACCAGCCCATAATATATATATACATTCTAGTTCTGAACATGTTTTTAAAAACAGCTAAAATAACAAAACTTGTGTCACTGTCCAAATATTTCTGGCCCTAACTGTATATGGTGCTATTAGCCCTGCCTTTAATTATTGCCATTTAAAGGGGTTGTCTCACTACATGGATTCATCTTACCTCAGTCCTCTTTTCAGAGTTTCATTTTTTAATTCAGGGGCTTGTTACTGGCTTCAGACTGGATTCGACTGGCCTACAGCGACAAGCTGTTTAGACACATCGAACCATGTCTGTACTAAGCTATAGCGACCAGCACTGGCATCCTATCAGGAGAGATAGAACAGGTCTGTAAGCGCAGCAACCGCTCTGGCATGCCTATTCAGGAGAGATCAAACAGGTCTGTAGCTGCAGCAACCAGCTCTGGCAGCCTCTCAGGAGAGATAGAACAGGTCTGTAGCTATAGAGACCAGTGCTGGCAGCCTATCAGGAGAGATAGAACAGGTCTGTAGCTGAAGCAACCAGCTCTGGCAGCCTCTCAGGAGAGATAGAACAGGTCGGTACGATTATAGCGACAGTACTGGCAGCACAATCAGTAAGACATGAAAGTTCTGCTAGCTATAGCAAACCAGTCTGGCAGTCCTATCAGGAGAGTCAAACAGGTCTGTAGCTATAGTTGACCTGAGGAGCTGATGCAGCCCATACAAGGGGGATATCTAGGAATAAGGTAGGTACACGTGTTAATATATCACAAATTGCAAAGTGAACTTGTTTTTTTACAAGATCTTTAACATAAAAAGCAGCAATCCTTGTAGCGAGACAATCCCTTTAAAGGGGTTGTCTCACTACATGAGTTCATCATACCTCAGTCCTGTTTTCTCAGTTTCATTTTTGAATTTACTGGCTTCTAAAAAGCAATCCTTGTAGTGAGACAAATGGTTTTCAGTTTTTAATCATTATGGGGTGGGGGTCCATCTCATTTTGCTGTGGGGTCCTATAAATTCTAGTTATGCCCATGACCCTGAGGATAGACAATCAACATAAAATCCCGGAGAATCCCTTTAATAGCTACAACTCTACCATTTAATATGTGACAGCAAAAAAAAAAAAAACGGTAAAAAAAAGTCCTTTATCTGATACAATAAATCTCCATTGTTTGGAACCCATAATTTTTTATGCTGTAATAAAAAGCTTTTCGGCTTATCTGAGAGTGCAGGTTAACTCAATTGGAGGAGGCAGATAAGCAGCCGCCTTTTGACCCTCTTTTTTTTCCCTCAAGGCAGATGTTGGGCTGTCACAATACACATGAGATAATCAGTAGGATTCACCCACAAATGCCTAATGTGTAAAGGTTGAATTAATATAAAGGGTCCCTGGTATAGATCTCCCCCTGCTCAGTCAATCAGTAATGCGCTAACCTGTACATGGTGCAATTCGAATAAATGTATATTAGAAAACAGTGCACAATGCAGTTTTATAACCACCACCGCGCCTCAATCATAATCAATGCTATCAAAACTGACATTATAACATCATACACAACGTTCCTATCTCTCAATATCTAGATCATACTTATGGGGATCTGCCTGGAGAGGCAAACTCTTCTAATCCTACACCCCGCTCCCTCCCCCAGTATAGCAGAGCATATAATGGAGCGGGAATCCTAAGCATGGAAAGACAGAGCTATTTCTTCCTATCCGAGGCCTGGGAACAGAGCATTTCCTTTTGAACTTGAATAAGTAAACAATGTTTTAATACCCTTGAGAAATGAATGGAGTGTGCGGAAAGACAAACTCCATTTTTTTTCCCCTCTTCTAACCACAACATTACTGAATGCATTGTTTGCATTAGAATGGACTAGGAATAATGTCATCCCCAGAGCCGGGGCCGACAGATCACAAATGATACTGACACCCGCCATGTTTTTCTTATGTGCCCTGTACAATAAGATCCCTCAAATTCTAATGGGAATCTGAAGCTTGTAGCTCTCATAAAGGAAACAGGTTTTTGTCAATAACTAATGATAATTACCTTTAGCCAATGAAGCCAGGAACCAACTAAGGAAAGGCCCTTTCTTAACCTAATATTAACTAATAGACCTGACAGAGTAACAAAGGTTCAGGTTGAGGGGCACCTAGGGAATAGTGACCATAATCCGTTTATCCTTCAATAGAGTTTTTTGTCAAGTTTTTTGTCAAGGAGCCACAAAAACATTGAATTTTAGGAAGGCTAATTTTATTCTGCTTAGGGAGGCCCTAAACCGTATGACTTGGAACAATGTGGTTTAAATATGTGCAGAACGTAATAATAAATGGGATATTTTAAAAACATCCTAGGCTACCCTGTGAGAGGCACAATACCTTAATGGTAAATAAAAAAAAAATTAGAAGCAGGAAAAACCCAATGTGATCAACAGGAGTAAAAAGAGGCAAATAAAAAACATAAAGAAAAAGCGTTTCACCTACTAAAACAGGAGGCGCAGTGAAGAGGCACTAAGAAGCATAAGGAAAAAAATAAAGTGAGTATAATAAAGATAAAGAAGCAAAGCTGGAGACGGAAAGACGTATTGCTATAGAAAGTAAAACTAGACACCCAAAATATTTTTTAACTATATAATAGTAAAAAGATTAAAACAGTAAAATGTTGGCCCTTTGAAAAAATACTGAGGGAGACAGTAGAGGGCGCTGAGAAAAAGCAAACCCAATTAAACACTTTTTCTCCCACTGTATTTACCGGGATGATGGCTTCCAGTTTGAACAGGGGGATGAGGTAAACTCCAACTTAAATGTTTTCTTGTCTAACCAGGAAGAAGTGCAGCTCCGACTTAGGAAAGTATTAAAATAGACAAATCCCCAGGGTTCCATAGGCATACACCCACCACTGTCCTAAGAGTAGTTAAGTGATGTCCATAGATAGAGACCCTTATTCTTAATATTCATGGACTGTCTTATAAACGGGGTATGTCCCAAAGGATTTGGCGCATAGCAAATGTGGTGCCAAATTCAAAAAGGGGTCAAAAAGTGATCCAGGAAAACTATAGGCCGTAAGCTTAACCTCTGTTTGTAGGTAAAATTTTGAAGTTTTCTCAGAGATGCTATCCTGTAGTAATCTCACGAAAATAAATGTATAACGCCGTTCCATGCACGGTTCATGAAGGATCGGGTCCTGTCAGACAAAAACTCATCAGCTCTATGAGAAGTCAGTGCTAGACTGGATCGGGTGAGCCACTGGATGTCCATATATATAGATTTTTCTAAACGCATTTGATACGGTTGCCACATAAAAGGTTGGTAAATAAAATGAGAATGCTTGGACATGGGGGAAAATGTATGCAAGTGGTAAGTAAACTGGCCACTGATAGAAAATACAAAGGGTAGTAATTAACGGTACAATATGCTCAGACTGGATCGCTGTGTACTGTGGGGTACCACAAGGTTCAGTATTGGGCCCAATCCTCTTTAACATTTTTCATTAATGCTCGTTACACAGTTAATACACTGTAGAAATATCGATCTTTTCAGACGATTACTAAGCTCTTAAAGTAATCAAACAATAGAGGATACATTATGTTATTACAAAGGTATCTGGATAAGTTGGAAGCCTGGGGCATTGGACATGGCAGATGAGGTTTTAACACTATAATGCAAAGGTTATGCACATGTGGAAGAGAAATCTCATTACATGATTACATTTTAAATGGAAAAAACTGGGTAAAAGTGACATGGAGAAGGAGCTTGGGAATCCTGGTGGGACGAGTAAACTTTAATTGTACAGCCAGTGTCAGGCAGCAGCAGCAGCCAAAGCAATAGGATCATGGGGTGGCATTAAAAAGGGCATAGCATGCACATGATGAGAACATTAATTTCCCATTTCTACAAGTCACTGGTTAGACCGCATCAATGAAAATTGTGTACAGGTTTGGGGGCACCAGTGCACAGAAAGACATTGTAGAGCTTGAACAGCGTTACAAAGGGCGGCAACCAAAAATAATAAAAGACTGGGGTGGACGTACAATACCCAGAAAGATTGGCAAGATTAGGGTTATTAGTTTAGAGAAAAAAGGCTTCGAGGGTGACATAATAAATATGTTTTAAATAAAATCAATAGTTCAATAAATAGAGATCTCTCCAAGCTTTATTTATACACAGGACTGTATCTCTATGAACAAGGGGGCATCCTCAACTATCTTGAGGACGCAAGTTTCTACCTAAACATAGAAAGGGATTCTTACTGTAGAGCATGAATATTGATTCTCTGCCAGAAGGGGACATGTCATAGTGAAATGTCAATAACCGAGTTCAAAAAGGTTTGGAGAGCATTTCTGGAGCCGTAATAATATAACATAGATACGTGACTAGGATTGGATGAGGGTCATTGAACCATGTGGGATTTTTTCTGATTGCCGCAGAATGGAGTTCAGGAAGGAATTTTTTCCCTAAAATGAGGACAATTGGCTTCTACCTCATTGGGGTTTTTGCCGTTGCCTCCGTGATCATCACCTTCCTAGCACAACAGCTGAACTAGATGACGACTTTTCTTTTTAGCCTTACAAACTATGAAACTATGAAACCTGATGGGTGACGGAAAATCCAACATTCTAGATTTGTGCCTGGATATAGATGCAAAATCTGCTTGTGTTACAGATGTTCTAGAAGGGAGGACACCAAAATTGTGAAACTCCTATTTGCAGGGAGGTAAAAAGCAGCTCCTATTTAGCAGGGGTGAAACACGGTTCCAGCGTCCTCTAAAAGGAATGAATTTATTTCATCAGATTAAAATCTAGTAACATCTAAAACATTCTGCGTGTTTTTCTACGTTACTGGATTTTAATCTGAAGAAAAAAATTAATTATTTTAAAGGGGTTGTCTCACTACATTGATTCATCTAACCTCATGTCCCTGTTCTCTGGTTTCATTTTGAAGTTAATTCAGGGGGCGTGTTTACTTGCCTCTACTAGGCTGACAGTAGAAGCCAGTACTGTAGCTAATAGCTACCAGTGCTGACACCTATCAGGAGAATGGAACCATGATCTGAAGCTATAGCTACCAGTGCTGGCAGCCTATCCAGGAGAGAGAGTAACAGGTCTTTGAGCTATAGTGACCATAAGGAGCTGATGCAGCCCATACGAAAGAGGGAAATCTAGGAATAGGTAGGACTCTGGGAAACTGGACATATATTGCAAAGTGACTGGTTTTTGCAAGATCTTTAACATAAAAAACAATCCTTGTAGTGAGACAACCCCTTTAAGGACGCTGGAACCGTGTGTAACCTTTACATTAAGTTGGTGCTCTCTACATCCGAGTCTCCTCTATACCCGCCGAGCTGGACTTTCCTTCCATATACATGTCCCCCATAGAGTTTGCAGAAAGGATGACCGTCCATTGCCCATTTCTTTCTCCCAGGTAACTCCCGCTGATGCCCTGCTGCAAACTTCTGGAATAACTGAAGCGCACCAACTGCCCTATGGCAACCTTTTTTTCCAGGGGTTGTCCTGTACTAACTGTTAAACCCTTCCCCCTTTTTCTTTCCCCGGGATACACCCCCAAAGGGGAAAACCCCGGCCCTTCCCCTTTGGGTGTATTTATGTAAAAGCCTTTAAAACGCCAAAAAAATAACTCAAAAACACCTTTAAAAGGGGGTGAAAAAATCCAAAAATTTTTAGGAGTTCCCCGACTGGTCCTTAGGGAAAAGCTGAATTTTCCCAAAAATTTCCCCAAATTTTAGATTTTGGGGGCCTGGGAACATTAAGAGATTAGGTAAAAATATATGAAGAAAACGTAGACTTCTGCGAGAAAGGAAAAGGTCTGCGCTGCCAGAGCCTCTGCTTACATCAGAGATTATTAGCACAATGCATGTTTGCCAGTTCCTGGCCTCCCGATCAGTTCCAATGTCAGTGGAGAAGCAATACCGCCCCCACTTTTATAGGCCCCCATGGACAACCCCTTTATAGAGAGAATGCAGGAAAGTACTCAAGAAAGAAACTGCTGAGCCCTCATTGTTTTAGCAGGCTCCCTGTCCAAACCACAGACCCGTGATTTGTTTCCAATACCCAGATCCACAGCTCGTTTGGATTTGCAGCTTGATATGTAAAACAGAAGGTGTCATGAGGACAGAGAACCTGTTTGGGGAGATGCAAGTAGCAGCTACTGTCATTTTGAGTGTTCTCCAAGTGACCATCCAGTCAGTGCTGAACGCTGGGAAAAAAATTTGCCTCCAACAATGTTGGAACACACAAACTCCAGGCCTCTTTACAGGAAAGAGCTTCAGGGCTAGCACTATTATAATGGTTATACTTGTTCATACAAGCATTGGAGGGGTATTCTCAGCACACGGATTTGCTTTAAACATGTAGGCAGAGGTAAATAAAGACTATTACCAAATACATTGCTGTTCTGATTTTGCTTCTCTTCAGAGCTAAAACAGTTCCCATCTCCTTCTTCTGTACACAAGCTTTCCTAGGTTACCGACCACTTATCTCTGCTCCAGAGCCCTGGCTGGGTGACATCACTTCCTGCTGTGTCTTATCAGCAGCACAAGAGCTTGTTTATCTTTCTTACTAAAAAATTTTGCCACTTCACAATATCCCTTTCTAAGGCCAGTTGTAGCTCGCTGTGAGTTGGCCTAAGTGAATGGGAAGATGGTCGCACTCTCACTTATTCATGTCTATTGTGATAACAAATATATCCGAGCACACACATTGTTGTATTTGGAACGGCCATTAAAAAAAAAAAAAAAAAAGTATGGGGAGAACTGTACAAGTGCAGCCATCAACCTGCTTTGGGGCTGGCTCATAGCAGGCTACTAGTGGCAAAACCCCTTTAACCTTTCAGAGCTCTGTAGCCTTGTGACCTGCTGTCAAAATCTCACCATCACCACTGTCCCTCTTACAGGCTCAGCTAGGAATAGAATAACTGAAATGTCAGTCACTGCTGTAGAACCGCCCACAGCCTGAACAGAAAGTGGGAGCCTGAAGCTGGCTGTGAAAAGTAGGCTCTGTGAAACAGCATAGTGAGAAAACCTCTTTAATTTATTAGAACAATAACAATGTTAATTAAAGGGTTTCTTTTTACCCACCTAAAAGTAATGGCATACCACTAGCACACGCAATCCAAATAGTAGAGGGTCTGACCTTTTTAATGCCCAACAATCTGCTTAAAGGGGTTGTCTCACTACAAGGATTGCTTTTTATGTTAAAACAATCACTTGAAATATGTCCATTAACAAACCCTACCCATCTGAGATATCCCCCTTGTAGGGGTGCATCACTCCTCTAAGCTCCCTATCCAAAACCCCGTTTTACTCTCCTGATGGCGCCGGGACTGTTTTTAAAAACTACAGACCATTCAATCCTAATGAAGGCTGCCAGCACTGTTGTTAAGCTACAACCTGGTTTCTACTGCAGCCATAGAAGGCAATAAACACGCCCCGAAAAAAATGAAACCAAGAAAACAGACTGAGGAAGATGAAAAACAATGTATGAACAACCCCTTTAAGATGGAAGGAGACATAGCATGGATCTAGATCTCAGTCTCCTTCTGAGTTTTTCCCTACACATTGCATCTCCCCAAATGGCTCAGGAAACTACAGTCACACTTTTAGTTGAAGGGGTTTTCTCTCAGTTTCACAGCCCGGGGGCCGGGGATAAATTTTCAGGGGGTAAAGAATTTTTGAAAATCAGCATTAAACTACCCCACACTCCAACCGGGCAAAAAAAGGACACCCCTGTAAGCGTTCTGACCACAATGGAAATAGATCAGGAGAAGAATCTTAAAACTTCCAACTAAATATGTGAAAACTGTTCTTTAATATCCTACTACTTTGCCAAGATACGACTGCATGAATATTAAAGGTGCAAAGCCTAAAACTGCGCGAATTACAGATTCCAATTATGACTAAGTCAAGTAGGAGGTGAACGTTATTGTCCTCAGATATCTGAATCCACACAAGGTCAATGTCCTTATCTAAAATTAATTTAACGTAGTTGAACAAAAGTAATACAAAAAAACAGCAGCACCCCACCCGTCCCCACTTTATGTGGTTTTGCACCTCAGTCCCATTCAATTCAACAGGACTGAGCTACAACACCAAGCACAACGCATGTACAGCTATGGCACGGTTTTTTGGAAGAAAGCAGCCATGTTTTCTTATCCTGGACAATCATGTTAACATTATATTTCTAATCTTGCTTCACGTTACTGGGCGATAGAGCACCTGTCACTAGGGCAAATAGCCAGATATAGAAAACCCAGTGAGTGTATGGTCAGGACCCCTAGCGGATTTCTTTTTCGTCTGTTCTATTTATACCTTGGATTTTATATGAAGCTTTAATTCATTTTGGAGAATTTTTAATCCATTATTGGGACTGCAGGATAGAGAGTTTTTGTTTTGTAGGGTTAGGATCCCCCCAGGTTTGCAGATTCAGATATATAGGACTATCTGAATCTAAGTGATTGAACACATGCTGTTGTATGCCAACACCATTCATAAATGTGCCATTGTCTCCCATAGGATTACCATGCGGTATATGTCTTCTGCACAAACATGGAGTTAGGCTGTGTTCACATGAAGTTTTGCTCTTTCTGTTGGTACACCGTACACAAGTAGTACCCCCCCATGAATAATGCGGCAGAACCATAGAGAACACAAGTCATATTTGGACTATGTTGGTTCTATTTGCCGAACATCCTGCTTTCTATGCCAGATACAACAGTGTAATCTACCATGCTTCTGTGTCAAGTGTAGAAAGCCTACGGGGCCCGTTTACACGGGAGAGACCAAATACCGGTCGGGATTTTCTGGCCGGTATTTGGTCTGTTTTTGGCACACAGGGGGGACGGCTTTTGTCCGTGGTTTGCAGATTCAACCCCCCCCCCCCCCCCCTTCGCCCCAACATGTTCATGTTCCTCCCGAAAACCGGGCGGAAGAATGAACATGTTCTATGTTTTTTGGAAATCCGCGCAGTGGGGACTGCTGCACGGCTTTTCCATTAAGGTCCATGTAAAAGGTTGACAGCCGGTTTGCAGAAGTTTTTCAAGACCGAAAACCATCCGAAAACCCGGACAAGCCCTATAAGCTCAGGAAAGAGACCAATACAACTTGGTGCGCTCTACTGTCCTCCATAGCAGCAGTACTTGTTGAGGTACCGAATGACCCCATAGCTACCCTTTTTAATACAGCCGACATCGAGGTCTAATGATGCACCCCGGCTAATTGTCTAACAAAGAGGGGCCATTGTTTGGTGTTATGACCGGCTAATGACGTTTAAAGTACTTGTTGGGAAAATTTCCTGATATCTCTGTCTCATGCTAAAGCTCAAACCCGGGGCGCCATGTATGACCGGTTCTAGTGCGCCCCGCCTCCCGCACCCCCCCCGAAATCAGGCGCATTACAAAGTGCTGCGGGCGCTGTGTAATGCTCCTGATATTGGCATGCGGGAGATTTAAAACTATAGTGAACGGGGCTGCACTGGATATCTGGCTGAAAAGATGCCAAACTTCTGGCGCAGCCCCATTCACTAGAACCGTACGAAGCTATAGATTTATAGCTTCAGTATAGCAATTCCAGGCGCAATACTGCTGGAACAGGTAGTGCGCCTGATTTATGGCCTGCAGTAGACCGGGTTCATAGATCAGGTGCATTCTATACTAATATTATGCGCATAAAAATTTGCGTCTAAATGCCATAAATCACACGTCGCCCTTGGTGTGAACCTACTGTACTAGCTCCCAATAAAGAGGTGCCAATCAAGGACCAAGCACCAGCAATGATTCTTTAGGAAAAAATGCCCCATCCCTCATGGAGCCCTTTACGAAGAAACCTAACGCAATCTTGATACAAGTCCTTAAATAACAATATTAGGCTGCGTCCACAAAGCAAAGGACAAAATACTCAGATTCTGAAACCTAAAACCGCGTCGTCCAGCAGGGATTTGAACAGTATTTTTAGTTTTTTGGCACGTATAATTGCTGGATTTTGACTTGGTTTTCGATTTCAGGTTTTAAAAAATGTTTGCACCAGAGAGCACTACCCAGTTTTCAGACGGGTATCAGTGGCAAAATCTCCACAAAAAAGCGCACAAAGCTTTCTGGTCATTCTTCATGCCATCCCATTGACTTCAATAATACATTTTCTGAGTGATACACAACGGAAGATTGAACATATTCTAAGTTTTTTGAAAAAAAAAAAATGGTGGTTTTGATATCCGACCTGTGTAGACTACAACGCAGATTTTTAATTGAGGTCTATGGGGATGATTTTACAGCTGATTTTTGATGTGTTTTTTTTTTTTTTAATTCCGAAATCCATGTGAATTTCCTACTGGAAATGCTTGCCGTGTAGACGGACCCTTCCAATATATACACGTCGTCATTCTAACATGCGAATGAGGCGTCACAGGAGAGGTTATAAGCCCTGCTGGCTATTTCATTCCTGGCAGTGCAATCTAAATTAACCAATCCCACTAATGTGTACGTTCTTGTTTGCTGTGACTGCAGTCTGAATTATTTACCATGCAAACTGTTCATGCTTTATTGCTTCCAGCAAAGCACCATCGTCAATTAAAAGGTCTGAATCTGCCATCAGGCTGCTCACTTCCCCGGACCCAATCACAGTAACGTTTAATGTGCTAGCACCCTTCCCTCACTTGTATAATGGCATAGAGTTCATTTCAATCAAATAAAATCGTAAAGGCTTGAAAGTGACAGTATTCAACTTACTGCGGTAGAAACATTTGCCGTCAGATACCAGGCGCTTCTGCTGAGACAGCGAATCACTTACAAATCAGAAACTTCTCTGTGATAAAACTGCAGCACAGTAACTCGTAGAGGCGGCGGCTGCGGTTTCCTTGTTCACATGACGCATTGGAACGCAGACTATGGTGCAGAATCCGCCTCGAAATCAGCGTCCAATCTGACTGCAATTCTTTTCCCTTAGGCTGTGTTCACACGGCTTATTTTGGGGCGCATTTCGCTGCGTATTTCATGGCATACTGCGCTTAATAGGTGGGGAAATGCGCCCATAATTACGGTTATCCATAGCTCTCATAGAGAATTATGAATTACGCCTCGTCCCTCCGCGCGTACAATACGATCATATTGTACGCGCGGAGAGATAAGTGACATGTCAATTACTTGCGGCGATTACGTGCCGCGAACAATGCATGTCTATGGGGCCGGCGGGCTCCCCCTCCCCCACCTCCCACAGGAGTACGCGCTGATTAGCGCGAGCTCCCGAAACACACGATGTACATCGTGTGAACATACCCTTATTGTTTCCTATGTAAAATTTGTGCTGTTGACACTTTTTTTTTCACCGTGGATTTATTTTCAGAGCTGAAAAAAATTGACAGCAATTTTTGAGGAGGATTCCGAGCTGAATCCTCATCTCACATTACAGTACATAGGAGGCTAAAAACCTGCATCAAATCCATGTAAAAAATGTGTGTGGATTTTTGTGGATTCAACACCGATTCAGCGCTGAAATTGATGGTGCTTAAAATCAGCCAGGTGAATATATCTTAAGGTCTCTGCTTGCTTTAATTTTGACCTTCTGACCATACTCTATCTGCATTCAATAATCTGATAGATGTAATCACTAGTAGTTAGTCTGTGCATAGAAGCTTGAATTTTTCTCTGTTTGGACACCGATATGACTAAACTTTTGGAATTTGGGATGTTCCAACCTCAAATTTTTTTTTTTAAACTGAACCTTCATCTACGCCATGATTAAGGGCAATTTAGCTCAAAATGCGTCAGCGGTTCTTGCAAACTGCATATGTCATCACATTTATGTATATGTGAATTTCTGCATAGTAAAGGAAAGCCTTTTTGTTGTTTTATCCGGAGTTGCTGGTTTCCTAGGACATTGCTGGAGCCTAAATCGAGCCTTAAAGAGATTTTCCCACCACAAACATTAGTGGTATATAAACAGGATATGCCACCAATGTTTGAAAGGAGCAGGTCCCACCTCTGGGATCTGGACCTATCTTAAAGATGGTCCCCATTTTGTCGGAGAGGTTGTCCAAGCTCTATTGATTTCATGGGTGCGTTCCGACAACCTAATCATTCAATACAGAGGGGTTTTGTGGCCTATTCTTAACGCAGATGCGGGTCCCAGGGGATGGACCAGCACCATCATACACTGCTGGCACGTCCTATCAATATAATATCAATATTGGTTGTGAAAAAACCACATTAATCCTGACAGTAACCCTAAGTCATGATTAATTTACCGGTCCCCATTGCCTCTATTCCTGCGGAATTGGTGTTCGGACATCATAACACATAATAGCGTACTCAATGGTGATGGTAGACCACAAGTGACGCCCAATGGGATGTGAGGTCACAGTGTCAGTGCCATGGAACAAAAGGTGATGGGGACTAGTTAAAAACCCTAAACCCAACTGATTTTTCCAAACTTCATCGACCAAAAATCAAACTAAGCCGACCTGTACCAAAGCGCGCATATTCAGGTCGAAATTCACTTTTAGCAGAACCAGAAGTGCAACAAGGAGGTAACAAGGTGATGCCTCTTAGCAGCATCAGAAGGAAGGAAGGATAACTGCAGCCAAGATGGAGAAGGCTCAGTAAGGCCTTGTCCCCACTGCTCGGGTTTTCACCTGGTTTTTACAGACGGTTTTCAGTTTTGAAAACCGTCTGCAAACCGCGTGAAAACTTTTAGCACAGGCCTCTATGGAAAACCCGTGCAGCGGTCCCCACTACACGGGTTTTCCTCCCGGTGGCTTTTCAGACCGCCGGCGGCACGAAAAACATTCAACATGTTCATTCTTCCGTCCGGTGTTCGGGCAGAATATAAACATGTGAATGCGAAGGGGGGCGGCTTTTCTCCACTAATCACGGAACTCACTGCGACACAGTGCAAATACCGGTCAGATTATCCGACCGGTATTTGCACTGTGTCGTGGGGACCCGGCCTAAGGGTATGTTCATACGGCGTATTGCAGCGCGTACTGTACGCACTGCAATACGCCAGGTGTTTTAGAAGTACACACTGGCCAGCGCATACTTCTACAACACCGACAGCCGACTCCTACTCACCCCCAATCTCCCTGGCGTGTAAGCAACCAGAAGAAGTGACAGGCCAATTGTCTATCTTGTGGCATATTATACGCTTGGGAAAACATTGGGTATTCATAGTTCTCAATGAGAGCTATAAATTACCTTAGTTGCGGGGCATATTTTGGGCACATTGCAGCACAATTAAGAGGTAAATACGCCCCACCATTATACTATGTGAACATACTCTAAAATGCAAGTCTGTGTTACAGCTTTAATACTACAGACAAAAATGGGATTCTTCAGTGTTATGTTTTACGCTAAATTTAATTCATGGCTTATTTATATAAAGGGACCAATCAAGATGAGACTTTCTCTGCAGAGATAAAACGTCCTCGCTAAAGATATCAGCTGATGGACACAGGTAAAATGCTGCGGATCAGTGTGAAAGATTCTGGGTGGACTCAATTCACAGCCATAAATCCATCATCAGTGTCTGTCACTTCTGCAGGAGGGTGGTCTGCCCCGAACGCCACTCCTCTCCTACTGCAACACTGTCCTGGTATGACACCGAGGTGGATCTCCGTCACTCATCTTTGCAGTCAGACATTCTCTTAAGAATCATATATCAAACTGGATGACTGGTCTCAAGCCTCCAGGTACATGAATGGCCACTAATAAATGGACATACACAGATCCACGTCAAACTATCTGGCTGTTACATGGTCACTAACATGGTGTGGATTCAAATGCAATCAGCGACCAAATTTGTGTTGAAAATCTGCCTCAAATCCACATCTATGTATTTTGGTACATTCACAATACAGACACATAATATTTTGCACCCGGTGAAGAATAAAGCGCACGCTTGCAGCCTCTTTCTGGACAGTTCACATCCGCTTACCTTTTTGTTTATTGCTGTATAGAACAGTATCGTCACCTATGTTATTCTATACAGAGGCTTCAAGTAAACACTTTATACTCCACAGCACATTTTTTAGGCTATAGATGATACATACAGAGACCTGCACTGAAGTTATCAGTTGGGAATTCCTACTGATGTAAATAACAAACAGTTTATGTTGTGGGTCAACAGTGTGAATACACCCATACATACATACTTTATACTACTGAGGCACTATAGAAAGCTATTATCTTGGTATATTGTGGCAGTATTATTTGAACTGTTATCACAGGAGTAGTCTAAAAATGGCAAAAGCTTAGCTCCTCTCCTCTATCATATAACCCTATATATCACAGAGCTCAGCTTCTTTCCTCTATCCTATAACCCTATATATCACAGAGCTCAGATTCTCTTCTCTATCATATAACCCATATATCACAGAGCTCAGCTTCTCACTCTATCATAACCCTATATATCACAGAGCTCAGCTTCTCTCCTCTATCGATAACCCTATATATCAAGGCCAGCTTCTCTCCTTTTCATATAACCCTATATATCACAGAGCTCAGCTTCCCTCTCTCAATCGTTATAAACCCTATATATCACAGACCTTCTTCATCTCTCCCTCTATCATATAACCCTCTATCTCACAGAGCGCTGCTTCTCTCCCTCTATCATATCACCCTATAGATCACAGAGCGCAGCTCCCCTCCTCTCTCACATCCTACTCTCAGATAGGGCAGCATGAACTACCTGACAGGTTCCTTTTGGACTGTGATATCAGCTATGACTTCACCTTCTGCTTTCATGTGGGGTTCCAAGAATTTACCGATTTAGTACAAAAACTTTTCGGATATTGCAGTAGAGGTATCGCCATATTACTGAATACCTCCAAGGCTTTCCTAGTGGTGCGGCTTTTGTCTGCATTTACACATTAGCTTAGTATCTTTCAGAAATGCTTGTGCGGAGAAAACGGGGATTGACTGTAGGAAGATGCTTGAGAGCCCAGATAAGCAGCAGCAGGACAGCGCTGGAATACTAATGCCTGGTTTGACAAAACCGAGCGTTTTCTTCCTCCGCTAGTAAATATTTTTGTGTTAGCAATTAATGGCGCACTAAGCAGTCTCCTTCCCACAAGGGAGACAGCCAATTAATCAAAGCAAAACAGATACAATATTATAATAACCCTGAGACATGAAGAGCAATTACAACTTCTCCCCATCTCAGCATTTATAAATAGGAGAAAACAGCTGAATCCTGATGTGTGGAGTAGAACGTGCGCACAAGAGAGCGACTTGTGAAGTGCCACAAATAATGACATTACCCAGAATTACCCACAACAGGCTGCTACACTCAGAGCAGACAGGGCTTTATGGGACACATCTGCTGCCGAGACACATGTTAGACTTTCAGCAACTTGACACATCTTTGAAATAATTTAGAATGGAATCCATTATTTTCTATGAGAAATCATGGGATGGTGTCTTCAGCGAGATGACCCCCTGGGGAGTAGAACAGATGACCCTAACGCAAAAATACAAGTCTTACATGTCTAGCAGAGATCAGTGACACATAATAGGCCACAATGCCAAAGGGGCGTAATGGGGCCCAACGCCGAAGGGGCGTAATGGGGCCCAACGCCGAAGGGGCGTAATGGGGCCCAACGCCGAAAGGGCGTAATGGGGCCCAACGCCGAAAGGGCGTAATGGGGCCCAACGCCGAAGGGGCATAATGGGGCCCAACGCCGAAGGGGCATAATGGGGCCAACGCCGAAGGGGCATAATGGGGCCCAACGCCAAAGGGGCATAATGGGACGTGAAGGGCATAATGGGGCACAATGCCAAAGGGGCATAATGGGGCCCAACGCCCGAAGGGGCATAATGGGGCCAACGTCGAAGGGGCATAATGGGGCCAACGTCGAAGGGGCATAATGGGGCCCAACGTCGAAGGGGCATAATGGGGCCCAACGCCGCAGGGGCTTAATGGGGCCCAACGTCGAAGGGGCTTAATGGGGCCCAACGCCGAAGGGGCTTAATGGGGCCCAACGACGAAGGGGCTTAATGGGGCCCAACGTCGAAGGGGCATAATGGGGCCCAACGTCGAAGGGGCATAATGGGGCCCAACGCTGAAGGGGCATAATGGGGCCAAGCAAAGGGGCATAATGGGGCCAACCAAGGGGCATAATGGGCCCAACGCCGAAGGGGCATAATGGGGCCCAACGCCAAAGGGGCATAATGGGACCCAACGCCGAAGGGGCATAATGGGGCCCAACGCCGAAGGGGCATAATGGGGCACAAAGCCGAAGGGGCATAAGGGGGAACAAAGCAGAAGGGGCATAATGGGGCCCAAAGCCGAAGGGGCATAATGGGGCACAACGCCAAAGGGGCATAATGGGGCACAATGCCAAAGGGGCATAATGGGGCACAATGCCAAAGGGGCATAATGGGGCACAATGCAAAAGGGGCATAATGGGGCACAATGCCAAAGGGGCATAACAAGGTACATTAGTGGCATAACAAGGGGCATTATAGGGCACAATCCCAAAGGGGCATAATAGGACGCAATGCTAATGGGATGAAGAATAATAAGCAATTAACTAGGTTGGCAGAGAAGCCTAGAGGTCAATACCTGTTCCTCTATATCGCGTGTCAAACTCAAGG
Source organism: Phyllomedusa bahiana (assembly GCA_025379985.1). Classification (NCBI taxonomy): domain Eukaryota; kingdom Metazoa; phylum Chordata; class Amphibia; order Anura; family Hylidae; genus Phyllomedusa; species Phyllomedusa bahiana. The sequence goes on from JAODAL010000038.1 coordinate 411,650, forward strand.
CCAGCGGGCCAAATCTTCCCTCATCCCTTCCTATGTCATTTTATGTGGCCTCTGAGAGCTTAGATACAGTGAGCAGGAATAGACAAGGTCCTGATGTGAAAGGACCGACCCTCCACTTTCCCTGACGAATGCAGTCACTGCTTGACAGGGGCAGTGGTGACAACACAGGAAGCGGCAACATCTTGGAGTCCACTCTGCTAATTTCAGCAACTCACAGGCGGTGGCACAGTAGACAGCCCTACCCATGCACCCTAGCCACCCTCTAAGGTCCCTCCATCAACCATATAATGCCGATGTGGCCTTCGCTAAAAAGAAGTTTGACTCCCCTGCTCTATATGCTACCAATTCACACAGAGGTATCTGCAGCTGCAGGAATCAAACAAAATCTGACAACACAATAAATGGAGCCCGTTGCATTGGACGCCATATTGCTCTTAAGAATATGGACTTCTGGCAATGGAATATATATATATATATATATAATTTTATATTATTTTTTTTTTTTTATTGTTCAGCTGTTTCCTAGATGCAGAACTAAAGCAACTTTCTCAATAGTGTAAGTAAATATCCCACCGCTCTGTTGCTGTGGAGTTTGTCTAAGACCCTCCCGTAGCTGCTAGTACTACTAGCGGTGCAGGATAATAGACTGGAGCAGAGTGACTTTCTTCTTCTCTTGTCTCCATCTGAGAAAACATTGTGGCTGCACGGATACAGATCTTCTCTGCAAGCTTCTATACACCACATTATTCACCCCGGATCCCACAACCAGATAGGTGTTTTTCTTTCTGTTAGCTCTGCCTACTCTGCACTAATACAGGTGCTGCACTGGTAACATAGCCACAAAAGAAAACGTAATTACAGCAAGTTGGGCAACAAGCAGTGAATTTTATTTTTGTTTACTTGCTCATCACATTGATTGTATACAGACTCTTTCTGTTGTGTAGCTTTTCTGTATATGTAAGGGAATGCTTGCTCTATTATATCTGATTGCTATTTTCACTATAACAAAACGTACAGTGTAAGGCTATGTTCACACAGGGTAACTTCAGTGCGCATTTCGTGTCGTATTTGCGCTCTAATACGAGCGAGATGCGTGCTGAAATTACGATAATCCACAGTTCTCATAGAGAACTATGGATTACGCCTCCTCTCCCCGCTCTTACAATGCAAGTGGCATGTCAATTACTTGTGGCAAATACGTTTAAACTATGTCTGGCGATGATCAGGATGCAATGACTGAAAGTCACTTTCTTGCACAAATTTTAAAGAAAATCTGAATTCTGAACAGATTTGTGTGGATTTTGGTGTGAATTTGCCTCTTCTTTCTGTGGTTGTTGAAGGAAAAAAAAGTCAATGGTTTAAAATCCATAAACACATTGCCTGCAGATTTTATTGCACATATTTTGTTCCTTATTGAGGTCAATGTGAAAAATCTGCACAAATGGTGACTGAATTTACATGCTCATAGAATTTCACAGATGTTGAACCAATGTTTTCAGATGGTTTACTGGGGGGTTTCCAGTTTTTTCTACACTTATTGGATGCTGGTGATAACACTTACCCCTCGTCGGCGCTTAATGGTATGGAAGAGAACAGTCAAGCAATCCTCACTGCTGTGCTTTCAGAGCTCACAGAGGCGAAGTCAAAGAAAACTAGGAAGTTGTATACACACACACATCATCATCATCATCATCCGATCCGCAGGGCATTGGTTACAGAGGTCATCAGTGTGTGATGGAGCCAAAGGGCGTCCACTTCTTTGCCTTTCTGTGACTCTTCCAGTCTCTCTGTATCTCTGATACAACCTGCTGATGACACTCTAAGCTCAGTGGCCACTTCCGCCTGACAACATCCTGCTTGAAGCCTCGCAGTGGCGAGGTATTGACCAATTGGAAGGTGTTGTCTTAGACTCGTGATGTGAAAATGTGAACAGCATGATGAGGAGGACTGTTTAAATCTCAATTCACATTGATCCCCTAAATGTATAGGACAATTCAGGGATCAAACGCCTGTTGGGAATTTGCCATTAAGCTCCTTGTTAAAGATCAGTAACTTGTGCCAAAAGTACTGAAACACTGAACAATTGGACACGTTCACTCTAAAGTTAAAGGGGTTGTCTCACTACAAAAATTGCTTTTTATGTTAAAGATCTTCCAAAACCAAATCAATTTGCAATATACACTCACCGGCCACTTTATTAGGTACACCTGTCCAACTGCTCGTTAACACTTAATTTCTAATCAGCCAATCACATGGCGGCAACTCAGTGCATTTAGGCATGTAGACATGGTCAAGACAATCTCCTGCAGTTCAAACCGAGCATCAGTATGTGGAAGAAAGTTGATTGGAGTGCCTTTGAACGTGGCATAGTTGTTGGTGCCAGAAGGGCTGGTCTGAGTATTTCAGAAACTGCTGATCTCCTGGGATTTTCACGCACAACCATCTCTAGGGTTTACAGAGAATGGTCCGAAAAAGAAAAAACATCCAGTGAGCGGCAGTCCTGTGCGAAATGCCTGTTGAGCAGAGGTCAAAGGAGAATGGGCAGACTGGTTCGAGCTGATAGAAAGGCAACAGTGACTCAAATAGCCACCCGTTACAACCAAGGTAGGCAGAAGAGCATCTCTGAACGCACAGTACGGTGAACTTTGAGGCAGATGGGCTACAGCAGCAGAAGACCACACCGGGTGCCACTCCTTTCAGCTAAGAACAGGAAACTGAGGCTCCAATTTGCCCAAGCTCATCGAAATTGGACAGTAGAAGATTGGAAAAACGTTGCCTGGTCTGATGAGTCTCAATTTCTGCTGCGACATTCGGATGGTAGGGTCAGAATTTGGCGTCAACAACATGAAAGCATGGATCCATCCTGCCTTGTATCAACGGTTCAGGCTGGTGGTGGTGGTGTCATGGTGTGGGGAATATTTTCTTGGCACTCTTTGGGCCCCTTGGTACCAATTGAGCATCGTTGCAACACCTTGTGAATCTATGCCACGAAGAATTGAGGCAGTTCTGAAGGCAAAAGGGGTCCAACCCGTTACTAGCATGGTGTACCTAATAAAGTGGCCGGTGAGTATATGTTCATTGACAGTGTCCTACCTATTCCTAGATATCCCCTCTTGTATGGGCTGCATCAGCTCCTTAGGTCACTATAGCTACAGACCTGTTAGATCTCTCCTGATAGGCTGCCAGCACTGGTTGCTATAGCTACAGACCTGTTTGATCTTTCCTCATAGGCTGCCAGCACTGGTTGCTATAGCTACAGACCTGGCTTCTACTGCAGCCTAGTAGAAGCCAGTAAACACACCCCTGAATTCAAAGTGAAACCAAGAAAACAGGACTGAGGTAAGATGAATCAGTGTAGTGAGACAACCCCTTTAAGGGTATGTTCACACGGATTAAAACTGGACGTATTTCAGTCCGTAATTACGCGCCGGAGTGCGCAAATTACGGGCTGAAAACGTCCCAGTCATTACAGTAATCCACAGTTCTCATAGAGAACTATGGATTAAGTATCCTCTCCCTGCTCGGCGAATACGCCGAGGGGGGAGATAAGTGACATGTGAATTACCAGCGGCGTATACGCGCCGCTGCTAATACAAGTCTATGGGCCGGCGAGGTGCTGGCCCCCCGCACCCGCCCCCACGGCGTAATTGCGGGACGTAATTACGCTCTGCAAATACACTGTGTTAACCTAGCCTAAGACTTGGTCTCATTTAGTGCATATTAAAAAAAATTCCAGCAATTTTATCATCCTGAAATGTCAACCAAAAGTCAAATAATAAGTTTGAGTAGTGTGTATGTTCATTAATAATAAAAAAAAAAGCAAACCCTTCCCCCCCCCCCCCCAAAAAAAAAAAAAATTACATATAGATCACCTATTTCTTGGCAATATGTGAAAAAAAGAAGTTTTTGATGGTAGTGTCCCTTTAATTCTGAGGTCCAATAGAAGAGATGCCACAATCCTGAGCAAAAGTTAGAGAAATCCACAGGACTCAGTTTTGCATAAAGTTGATTGTATTGAGCAAAAATTCTATATAACAATCAACCTTATGCAAAACAAAGGACTGTGGCCTTCTCTGTATATTGTCTATTGGGACTGTAATATCCTCTCCACGTGTCCCGCAACTTTTAACCCGAGAGCTGGACATTCTTCAATATATTGGACAATCCTTAGCAGAGGTTGCAAAAAAGGTCCAATTTAGCGACCAAAGTGAAATTCTGAAAGGAAGAGAGTAATACCCCCTAAAACGTAATCCCTCAATTTTGGGTTGGATTATTCTGAACGTTCCCATCTTCTCCCTCTTGTCACAATTATCAAATCATATACAGGCAGTCCCCGGGTTACAAACGGGATAGGGACTGTAGGTTTGTTCTTAAGTTGAATTTGTATGTGAGTCGGAACAGGTATATGTATTAAATGTAACTCCAGCAAAAAAGGTTGTTTTTTTTTTGTTTTTTTTTTAAATAATTGTTTTTATTTGCATTTTCAAATTTTAGCACAAACACTACCAACAGGGAGGAATAACAGGGGAATAGGGAAGGGGAAGGGGAGAAGAGAGAGGGGGGGGGGTGGAATGGGCCCGGCGCGGACCTATATCATGATATGTAGGCGCTAATAGTCAGTTGTTCAGCTGGGGTACCCCACAACAATGTATTTAGGATGCTGATACATCAGATGCACTATAGATAGAGTTCCTTTCATAGTCTAGTATGTGCCGTTGAGGTACTGAAATAGCTGTGGCTCACAGGGTACACACCAGCAAGATAGTCCAGTGCTTACGTTAAGATCTTGTAAGAGCGTATTATGAGGCACTAGAGATAGAAAATAAAAGAAAAAGAAAAGGGGGTGGGGGGAGGGAGGGAAGGGCGGGGGAGGTAAGAAAGGGGAGGGGTAATGGAAAGAAGGGTAGAGGACACGTGGAAAAACCAGACACCCCCGAGTAGTGTGATACATGTTCATGTAGCGGACAAACCTGGGTTGCCCGCTGTCTATGATGCACCTTCAACTGACCGTTTAAGATACCATAGCGTAGAACAAAAGCATTCTCTAATGCGTGACCTTACATGGTCTGGAAGAATATCTATGATGGGTTGCCAGGTGAGAAAAAACTTTTTTACTCTACCCTCTTTTTGAAGAGAGGATTCCACGCAGTCTATTCTAATCAAGAATGTCAGTTTTTCTAGAAAAATGTGTAAGGCAGGAAGTGACGGGCCTATCCAAGTTTGGAGGATGGTTTTCCACGCTGCAGCCAAGATATGAAATAGCAGTGTTTTGGTGTGTTGAGAGGTACGCAGTTCAGAATCCTGTAAGAACAACAGTTTTTTTGTTTTTTTTTAGTTTTGGATAGTGCAGGGAATGGTTTTTACCCGTTTTGCTGTCTGTGCCCCTGTTAAGATTTAACCTCATGTGCTGCTGTGGCATGCTGGAACTTGTCGTTCCACAGCTATTATCTGCTGTAGAACATGGAACTACAAGTGCCAGCATGCCCCATAAGCCTCCGTTTGTAACTAGGGGACAGGTGTAAGTCAGAACGGTGTAAGCGGGGGACTGCCTTTAAATACATAGAGTTGTAGGAACCATCTTTACTATGTTCAGAACATCTAGTCTCGTGATGATCATTTTCAGTAACATTTTAAAAAAAAAAAATATCCTTAAATACTAGATATTTTTTTTTTCCCCCAAGCTTTTCTATCATTTTATGAAATACAACCACAACACTTCTGCACCTGCACAAGTTTGGATAGACGACAAACCTACAATTAGGAAACCCGGAGTCTACCAGCTGAATATTAATCCTATTGGCACCACATGATGATAACTGGCAGCTCGAGAACCTGTGGTTCAGTCGTCAACAGCTGGCGCCACCGTCACTTAGAGCATTTTTCCCCAGTAAAAACACTACTATACATAATAGAGAAGTTTCACACTGTAGAGCGGGTCAAGGAACAGCCAACTGCAATGTTCTTCAAATGTGGAGCTTTTTCATGACCCTGAGCCAAGACAGACATCTCAATGAGCGAGAGGGCTAATGGGAGGAATATGCTTATTCACATATGCAATATCCCTCAAGCTACTTTACATACTGGGAGGCCATTTAGTAGAAGCAAATGCACCCACCGGATCATCAGTCCTAGAATCATCAGAACTAGGCTAATGGAAGTAACATTGATCCCAAATATGCAAATTTGCATATGTAATATTATGCCTATCCCTCAAGCTACTTTACATACTGTTGGGCCATTAAGTGGATATAATTGCACCCAATGGATCATCAGTACTTGGCTAATAGAAGTAACATTGATCTCATATATGCTAATTTGCATATGTAATATTTTGCCTATCCCTCAGGCTACTCTACATACTTGAGGGTCACCTAGCAGATACAATTGCACCCACTGGATCACCAGTCATACGGTCATTAGTACTAGGCTAAGGGAAGGAACACCTATTCCAAAAATGCAAATTTTTATATGTAATATTTTGCATATCCTTCAAGCTACTTTGCATACTGGGGGACCATTTAGTGGACACAATTGCACCCACTGGATCATCAGTACAAGGATCATTAGTACTAGGCTAATGAAGGTAACACCTATTCCAAAAATGCAAATTTTTATATGTAATATTTTGCATATCCCTCAAGCTACACTACATACTGGGGGGTCACTGAGCAGACACAATAGCACCCATTGGATCATTAATACTAAGCTAATGGAAGTAACAATCCCAAAAATGCTAGTTTTGATATCTAATATTTTGCATATCCTTAATTTGCATAGTGGGGGACCATTTAGCGGACACTATTACACCTACTATATCATCATTATTAGGATCATCAAAACTAGGCTAATGGAAGTAATGTTGATCTTCAATATGCTAATTGGCATAAGCAATATTTTGCATATCCCTCAAGCTACATTGCATACTGGGAGGCCATTAAGTGGACACCATTGCATCCACTGGCTCATCAGCACTGGAGACTTTTGCAAAAACATATGTACCACTCATATAAACATTTTTACATCAAGCAAGGGTTAAAGGGGTTGTCTCACTATATCTATTCATGTTACCTCAGTCCTGTTTTCTTAGTTTTATTTTTTAGCTCAAGGTCATGTTTACTGGCTACCACTGGCCTGCAGTGACAGCTGCTGAGGACACCAGGTCTGTAGCTACAGTGACCAGCGCTAGCAGCCTATCAGGAGTGACCAAACAGGTCTGTAGCTATAGCGACCTGAGAAGCTGTTGCAGCCCATACAAGAGGGGATATCTAGGAATAGGTAGGACACTGTTAATGGACACATATTGCAAAGTGACTTGTTTTTGTAAGATCTTTAACATAAAAAGCAATCCTTGTAGCAAGACAACCCCTTTAAAGGGGTTGGTATCTCATTTGGTGGAACAATTGCCAAAGCAACTGGACAACCCTCATCAGGAGTAGTGCATGGCCCCTTTTCATTAAAGGGGTTGTCTCACTACACTGATTCACCTCACCTCAGTCCTGTTTTCTTGGTTTCACTTTGAACTCAGGGCTGTGTTTACTGTCTTCTACTAGGCTGCAGTAGAAGCCAGGTCTGTAGCTATAGCAACCAGTGCTGCCAGCCTATCAGGAGAGATGGAACAGGTCTGTAGCTATAGTGACCTGAGGAGCTGATGCAGCCCATACAAGAGGGGATATCTAAGAATAGGTAGGACACTGTTAATGGACACATATTGCAAAGTGACTTGTTTTTGCAAGATCTGTAACATAAAAAGCAGCAATCCTTGTAGTGAGACAATCCCTTTAAGGGGACCTGTGCATGTGCTTTGTGTCCAGCACTTGCTGGCAACTGTCCCATCTACCGCGGAGTGCTTCCCTCCGTGCCCATTGTCAAATCAATACGCCGGGGCAAGCTCTTTAGCTTTATACTGAAACCTATTCGGACAAGATTATAATCTGGCAAAGATCTTCCGCCACGGGAATTATCCTCTGATAGACTTTAATAGATCTCACAAATAAATACAGAGTGACGCCTATTTTCCTTACATCTTGCAGATGAAAGGAGACACCTGATATCTGGCTGCAGCTGGCACCTTTAATGTCACCTGTGATCTCAACGTGCTTGGGTGAGCACAGTGACGCCTTTTTAGAGACATTAGGTAAATGGTGTGATCCTGCACCCACGCTTACAGATCAACCTTCCAATGTTCCTGAACGTGGGATGGTGGCATACCCCAGCCAGCACCGAGGCGTCACACAGCAAGACAAAAACTCAAAAAAGGAGCTTTTATTCATGAAACTGATCATGACGAACGGATGGGTGTGATTTTTTCCCCACAAGAGACCATCTGATATCCAATTCATCAGTTCTCTTCCAAATCAATAGCTATTATTAACATCACTTTTTGGAACAGGGGCAACCAAACAAAAAAAGCAGGACAGTAGAGGGGGAGAATCAACTAATTGAGAATCCAGTAAAAAGGCACACGCTATACTTTGTCCCAGTGCAAACTTCATGGGGAGGTAGGAACTTGTGTGGCCACCAATCTGGGGACAGTGTGTACCCTACCTTTGTAGAAAATAGAAAGATGAATCCGGAGGATAAAAGGCTAATCTTCAACTTTATTCAATATCCATAAAAAAACACAGCGGTAGCAGCATATCCATACAGCGAGAGAGAGGAAGCCACCACCAGCTTACGCGTTTCGAGAGAGGGAGTCGCTTGTTGTACCCTACCTTTGACTGACAAACTGAGAACATGTTTACCCAGATGCCATTGATCCATGAAGCCCAGTGAGCGCGGACATCTGCCAAGGTTTAATGCACTGTACTCATGCTACAAAGACAGCAGCTAGACGGGCGGGGAGTGCCTCTATAAGGTCCTGGTAGGTTATCACAGGTACCATTAAAGGGGTTTTGCCACAAAGTAAAATTGATGTGGGAAGTTTGTAAATTAAAACATTTCCACCATTCATCATTATTAAAAATTCTGCACCCTTTTTTTTTTAGCTTGCTCCTTTGTGACCATTTTTACAGCTCGTCTCCAGGGAAACGAACCCGGGATGAGAGCTCCTCATCCTGGTCGCCATGCTCAGACATCACCTCTCCTCTCAGGCAGCTACTGAGTGTTCAACCCCCAGGTGCTGTCATTCTACTCCCGTCCTCTGTACTCCTTAGTAATTAGTCAAACAGTGCAAATAATAATAAAAAAAAAACCTCAATGAGGTCTGTGCATTGATAAAGAGAAATAAAATCCCCAGATTTGGTTCCTGCAGGGATTTGAACCAAGGACCCTTGTGCCTGAAGGCAAAAGTTTTACCTCTCAGCTACTCACAATGCTTTACATAAACAGACCATTCTTTGACTAGAGAGAGGAAAGGCCTGGTGATGTCATCCTGCTGGGTCACATGATATGCAATTCAAACAAATCACACACGCCACCTTCTGAGCACACAGAGCTGAAGAGCTGGATGCAGGAGGTATGAGATGAGATCGTGGCAAAACCCCTTTAAGGCGCTCCCACAGATGCCCAATTGGGTTCAGGTATGGGGAACTAGGGAGTCAGGATAGTACTTGGAAGTCTTGGTCTTGTTCTTCCAACCAGTGTCGGAAATTCTAGCCGTGTGACATGTCGCATGGTCTTGTTGGAAGATCCCATCTACCTGGAGAAGACAATCAGCGTGTATGTATATACGTGACCTGTGACGATGGATTCCTACAAAATCGGATGAGTGCCTTCTACATGGATGAGTGGCCCAGAGAATGCCACAAAAACATTCCCCAGTCCATAATGATGCCACCAGCAGCTTGTGCTCTTCCAGCAATGGTTGTAGAGTTTTCATTTTCGGATGTTAACAGAGGTGCAGCGACACCCGTCTGCTTCAGAGCCTGATATGTAGTAGGGCTCTCTGAGCTGTTTTTTTTTCAGACACATTTTTGGATGCCCCCTGCTTTATTTTGGTGGCGAACGACTCCACTACAGCGCATTGATCCACCCTCACGTCCACGGCATGTGATGCTCTGCAGTTTCCACCTCAATCATTCACCATAGTGTCATTTGTCCGTCCAGTGCACGTTCTGGATAGACGGAACGTCGGCCCTCAGAATAACCTCTTACAGCACATTGTGGTGCAATAACCAATGCCGGGACCTACTAAATCACAAGTATGGAGATGTATAAAAGTGACCTACTGAGAGCCACAGAGAGGTCAAATTTGCTTTGCACTGGTGGGAAAGGACAAATTTCTGAAAAACAGACACACATGACTGAAGCCCACAGCTCAATCTAGCAACGAGTGATAGCACGGACATGCAAGGTTAAAATGCTCATATTGCAATTAGAAAAGATCATTTCTTTAACAATTTTCTAATGACAGTGACATGTACCATGAGTCAGACATTTAGAAGAACACATTGTTCTAATTGTCACTGCAAAAGGAAAACTTTTCATGAAATTTCCAGGCCTGGCAGATCAACCAAATCCAGGAACATTGTGGCAAATTCATCGGCAGTTGTGCCGGTTTTCTGGTGTCATTATTCATTTTAGCCATTTATATATCTCCGTTATATTCCAAGGAGCTGTATAGAGACCTCCATTATTCATATTGGTCCCTGGGGCTTGCAGTCTAAACTCCAGATTAACCTATCAGTATGTTTTGGGTGTGGGAAACCAGAGTATCTGGAAGAAACCCACGCCAACACGGGGAGAACATATAGACATACAGAGTCCTTGCAGGTGTTGTCCTTGGTGGGATATGAACCCAGGAGCCCAGTGCTGCCAACCACATTGCAAACACAATACAATATCAGTAGCACTCTAGAAACACTAAAAAACAGTAAAAGAGGACATAAGAATTCTTGGAACAGTATTTCTGCTAATATGAAATATATGAAAAAATTTGAGGTTCTTAGTGTCCATTTTTGATCAAAACTGTAAATGCCCACCTACCGCAGCTCGGTGACCCCAATTCAGGTGGGAACCTACGCTATATGCTACATCTCTAGGTGTCCAGACCTCCACATTTCAGGGTTAGGCTATGTTCACACGGCTTATTTCGAGGCGTATTTGCGGAGGTAATTACGTCCGTAAATACGCCCCGAAATACGTTTCAAATAATGAACAATTAGATTAGCATTAATTTCAATGTAAAATACGCCTCGTCGTTTACACGAGGCGTATTTTCGCTACGTTTTTGCGGGCGTAAATACGTCCGTAAATAGGATCGTAAAATTAAGTCCCCTGTCACTTATTGAAGCGTATTTCGCAACGTAAATCCCCATAGTAAAGAATGGGGAATGTATTTACCACGCGAAATACGCGCCACACTTTGTGACATGTATTTGAAACGTATTTCGGGATGTATTTGCGGACGTAAATACGTCCGTAAATACGCCCCGACATAAGCCGTGTGAACATAGCCTTAGAAGGTTCCTGCTATAAAACTGATCTGATTAAAAAACCTGTGCAGGTGGGTGGAGTGCATAATCCATAATCCAAGCCAACCACATTGATCATAACCCCCTTCGCCTCTAACCACTGTTCTTCTAACTAGAACATTTTTTGGAAGTATCCAAAATGGATGAACTGATTGAAAGTCACAACCTGCGCAACAGGATTGTGTATGTTTTCCACCGGTTTTCATACAGCTGTAGGGTGTCCCACTCTCTGGAGGCTCAGAGAAATCTGCTACACATCTAATAAACACATTTTAGGGAAATTTGGTCAAAATGGATCTTATTCAATGACAATTAGGAACTCCCAGTCCTGTCATTTCTAGTTTCTGTACCAATTTCTGAATACACGACTTTGCCGGTGGCTTTCTGACACTAAATTTCTTCACAAATTCAGGCTGACAAGACTTAATGGACGCTGTTCTCCAGTAAGTACGCAGAGTGAACACAGGCTCTTTCACAGCCAAACACATGGGCCATATAGGCTCCTATTGACTAAATGAATGCCGCAAAACATGGCTGTCAGGGGTGTGCCAAGTGAGACAGCCGGGCCAGCCGCCAAGACTAGTCGATTTGTCTCCCTTGTTGGTGACTGCCGCCTTGTGAATAGCAGTGGTTGATTTAAGGAGTACCTGACAAACATGAGGGACTCCTGATTCTCAATGAGTAAGATATGTTTTGACCACATTTTATCAAACTGTGTTCATTAGTCTTTAAGTTCAAGCCAATTTTTGTCAGGCCTCCAATGATTGGGACACTGTAGAGTAGAAGCAGTTGCAGGGAACAGCAGAGCAGAGAACCTCTTTAAAGGAGTTTTGCCATCATAGACATTGATGGTATATTAGACACCGATGCCAGTTAGACCTCGGAGACCTGTACCTATTTCCGGTACAAGCCTCCGATACTCCCACTGCGAATGGAGAAATGACTGCACAAGTGCAGCCCCTCCCTGTTTATTTAAATGGGAGTTCTGACTACAGCTGGGAGGTTGCACTCAGTACTCGGAGTACCAATGGAGATTGGTCGCACTTGTGCAATCACTTCTTCATTCACAATGAGAGTTTCGGGGCCTGTTCTACAGATGGGTGTGAGTCCCAAAAGGATGGACCTGCACCTATCTGACACTGAGGGCATATCCTATGCATTGAACCCCGACTGAAATGAATGGAGAGGGGCTGCGCTTGTGCAGTTATTTCTCCATTTAGAATGGGCGCATCGGGGGCCTGATCTGGAGAGAGGTGCAGGTACCAGAGATAGGACCCACACCTAACCGACACTGACGGTATATCCCTTCTATATGTCATCAATGTCTATGATGGCTGAACCCTTTAAACTAGTGATCGGAAAATCGCAATCGGAGGGTAAATTCCTCATCGCTACATAGTGGGGGCATTCCGGCTTGTTTAAATCTCCAAATACGGAGGAGCCCATTGCACGTTGTTTTGTTCAGATTGCTTCGGCCTACTGAGAGTTATTACAGAATATTCGGGACCTCTTTTGAGTGAAAGATGATATTTGTTTGTTTTATTAACATTGTCAAAGATGCAAATATCATTTAGGTACTTGCTCGGTAGGTGTAAGGCTATGTCTACACCGCACTGGTTTATGGTCGGATTTATGGTGGATTCAGTACTAGAATCCGCCGAAAAAACGTCAGCATCGAGTGCTGTGTAGACCTCAGTAGAAAAGCTGTGCTGCAGTCTACACGGCAGGGAATTTTTACCAATGGATTCCTAAACCGCCGTCCATCAGAAAATAGAACACTTTTTAGATTCCGCTGGATTCCAGTAGCCCCAATGTACTAAGGAAATTTGAAAAACGACCATGTTTTTTTTTTTCTTTTGCGCAAACACTGCACAAAAAAATGGCCGTGTGGCGCAGTACCGCGATGTTAAAATGCAATCGGATTTTGGACGACATTTTAATGTTGCTGTGTAGATATACCATGTTTTTCCAAAAATAAGCCCTCCCCCAAGAATAAGCCCTAGCCTGATTTTCACAGCTTTTTGGAGTAGGCTTTAAATAGAAGCCCTACTCCAAAAATAAGCCCTAGTTAGACAGCGTCCCCTGAGTGATGTCACCTGGTGCCCGCCTCCTGGTCAGTGCCATTCCTGAGCCCCGCCCACCCTGATATACACCCTGTTAGACAGGAGTATTTATGGAAACCTCCAGTGTTTTCAAGCTTAAGGACCTGAGATGATGTCACAGTCACATGTATCGCAGGTCCTTCAGCCCAGGCCATACAGTGCAATGTGTAAGTGAAAGTTCAATGTATACACACACAGATACACGCATATACACTCACATTGCATACAAACACATTTATACAATCCCTTATCTTAAAGTGTGGCTACTGTGACTTGTAGTTCCCCAGCATACCACACTTTCAAGATAAGGCACTGAAAGAATAGACATACACTCCATGGCTTTTGACTATAGGTTATGTACTGTGTGTGTGTATATATATATATATATATATATATATATATATATATAATACACACCACACACGCGCAACAGTAATAACCTATTGTCAAAAACCATGGGATGTATATGTGTGTGTATACACTCTGGTACTTGTAGTTCCACAGGAGCTGCCAAGGAACTAAATGTCCCAGCATGCAGTGTTAAAATAAATAAAAATAATAATAATAAGCCCTCCCCCAAAAATAAGCCCTAGCCCTTTTTTTGGAAATGAAAATAATATAAGACCCTGTCTTAATTTTGGAAAAACACGGTGGTTCATCTGTATAGATGTTAGGCTATCCTTTCACAACTTACATATACATTGAGGAAATCATTGATTTATCCGTTAGGGAGAACAGGTTTCAAAATAAAATATTGAATTTCTACTTTTAAGTGTCTGGTTCATGGCAATCCCTACCTTCTTCCTATTACCACCACACAGTTTCTAGGTCAGAGCCCTGCTGCTAATCTTGTTGAGATCCTATCACAATACAATAAACTGAACGTGGACTTCTGGAAAGACCCATGGATGATGACATTGGGAACAGGGCAAGGTGTCAATAAGCAAGGAGGGTAAACAACCAGAATCCTTTTTATCATGGGAGACAGATAAGGCCGCAGACACAATACCCGGAGCCTGCACAGGAGGACATCAATTATTGACCTGTGTCTTACATTTACAGGCCCAAGTCAGCACTTTTGCTCCTTATCAAATAAACAAAGAGAAGTTTATGGTTTGAGTAAATAATACTAGAACGAGCTAACTTTATAGTATTGTAGCCCCATAGACCTGCCATACACACCAGACAGCTGTTGGCGGCATACTCGTTCAACCCTCAGCTATTCCTTCCCATACACATAGGTGCATGTGTTCTCAGTACAGAGGTCAGAGCAAGTGAATATTGTAATTACACAAAAACATATGACAAGAAACCAAATGCAACCTTTCAGCTCCCAAAAAGTGATCTTTATCAAGGATATCCAAAATGTACATACCACCATACAAACCCGACCTATCAACCGCAGCTCATCGCTGGATCACCCCTTACAGATGGTACATACCTCTGAGGGCATGTTCACACAGCGTATTTGGACACGTACTGTAAGAACCACAATATGCCGGGTGTCTTAGAAGTACGCGCTGGAAAACGTGTACATCTAAGACACACCGGTTCCCATTCACTTACAGGTTATCATAGCGCTCAATGAGAGCTACGAATTACTGTATTTGCACGGCAAATTTGGGTGTATTGCAGCGCAATTACATGCTTAAGTAAACGTAATGTATTTATTCGGAAAATCTGGACGGAAGAAGGCCTCTGGGCCGTTCCGTGGTTGCGTATATCCGCACCAGAGGCGGGGGGTGCCACTAAGCGTACCTACCTACGTCCTCCAAAGATGCAGGAACCCTATACGCCCTAAGCCTAACCACTTCCCGCAGTTGCGGTCCAGAAGTAAGACAAAGATGTGAAGGCCCACCTGGCTTTTCTTAGTATTGTACAGGTGATATAGTTCTGGTCAGTGCATTCTGTGGGAGATCCTGAAAACATGACCTGTTGGTGGGACTTGAGGACTGGAGTTGGGGAACACTGGCTTAAAATGTCAAAGGGTCAATACGACTGGTCCGGCTCAACTGAAGAGGGTTCCAAGAATCCAATCAGGACTCAGGCAAGCCAATGAGCAACCATCCTAAGGGGCTGTTCACACGGCTTATTTTGGGCATGGATTCCAGCCGTATTGCGCGCTGTACTGCGCTGCAATACGGCTGGAATCTGTACCAGCCATTACGGTAATCCACATTTTCTCATAGAGAAACTATGGATTCTGTCTCCTCTCCCCACTCGGCGAATACACGGGATGGGGAGACAGTGACGTGCACATTATCCCGGCGGGATACACGCCGTGGATAATGCGTGTCTATGGGGCCGGCAAGCTGCGCCCCCGCCCTCAAGCCGTAATTGCGGGCGGAATCCGTCCAGCAATCACGGCTTGAATAAGCCGTGTGAACCCCGCCTAACAGGGAGAAAGAACAAATGATCTCTGGCTAGTGCCCCAGGGTCCCTCCACGACGATGCTCATAGCATGGTGAGAGATGTTTTTTATCACAGTTCTGACAACTACTTTAAAAATCGATGAAGTAATAATCTAGGGGCCCCTCATTAAATCCAAAATAAAAAAAGAACCACAATTATTTTCAACTGATCATGGAAAACAGAATTATATTCAACTGCCAAAAGTATAGGGAGTTTAAGAAATTAAATTATCTACAGAAAATTTTCTAAGGAATAAAAATTCCTGATATCCACAACAAATTCTGCACTTTTATGGATTTTATTCTTTGGGTCCGTTAATGAAGACCTGCGGTGAACCCGACGCGTATGAACGTACCCTCAGACTATTAGACAACCCATTAATTTTATATGATCTTAATATAACCAAAAAATGTGTACTTTAAAATATGTGGATGATTAATCTGTGATAGACCCTAAAGCCATTTATATACTGAAGATATTGATTTGTCATCACCCCCTTGGCCATCGGCAGGCGCTGCTAAATGTAGGATTTAGCCTGGTAGACAAAGGTATCTGCGAAAATCTGATTGTCAGCCTGCGTTCGGCACTATACAGATGCGATGTGGAACTGGAATAGAAGGTTACACAAGACCATTGCTTGTACTGGGCACTATAGAAAGCACTGGTGGGTCAAATCTGCAGCCCGAAGCTTCAGGTTTTTAATTAGGGGTATGGGAGGAAGGCTAAGAAAACAAGCTGAGCCCCTGTCGTGATGTGTGTCAGCAGCTCTGGGAATTTGCTCAGATTGTGTTGGGAAATATTGTTGAGTGCTCACTGCTCGTTATTATAAGCTTATGGGATTTTTTTTTTGTCACTTTAAAAACATCCGCATTCCAAAAACTTAATGGGTGTACAGCAGCGAAATGTGGATGTTGGGAAATCCATAAAAACATCAGTATAAATGAACGGTGGACAAAACCATGAAAACTTCTGATGAATTGTTGGGGTCTTTTCTAGGAGGAAAATGTCACTGCCAAAGTCAAGATCTGATTATCAAGGTCACAGTCAAACTGGTTTTCCCAGCACATGACAAGTAATAGCTAACTTGTTCTCATTAACCACAACAAGAACTATCTCTGTTACCTGTATTATTATATTACAGCTCCAGACAACCTCTGACAAGTAACGTGCCCACAGAAACATAAGCACTTTACAGGACTTCAGTATACCTCCGATCTCATAGACTGGCATTGCGTTGGATTCTATATTCCCTCCCTGATGAGTGTTCTCTCTAGCACAGGAGGTTGTTTACCTAAGTTAATGACAAGTTTTAACTTTTAGAGCTCTGTAGCTTGTCCCTGTAACAGGATCAGCTAGGAATATCAGAGTTGATATGTCAGTCACTACTACAGAACCACCCACAGTCTGAACAGAAAGTGCGTGTCTAAAGCTGCATGTGGCTCTGTGAATCATAATTCTTGGACAACTCCTTTAAGGCACAAGACTGCTTCAGCCACTAAGTGGATGCGGTGATCACAAGGTGACCATTGGCAGTCAGGAGTAAACAGAAGAACAGGGAAGACTGCCAGTAGCGTCAAGGCGGGTGTGAGTTTTTTAATTTTATTCTAGCAGCAATATCCTATTGGACGAGTCCTTAAAAGGGGCAGGAAAAAAAAAACAAATAGGGTGCCAGCGATTAAATGACCGAAGTCTCCAGTCCCAGAGATATCCAAAGAAGGTCGCAGCACTCCATTATGGCAAAAAATGAAAAAACTTTATTCCAACATGCCCAGTGATGACGTTTCGGCTCCTAGAAGCCTTTCTCAAGTGTTACATAGGTGAAAGTGCAGAGTATATAAAGCAATGTGATCATAAATATTCATGAGTGCATATTTAAATATTCCATATAAACAATTTCATACAAATCCAATATTACACAGTGATAAAACATTAAAAATAGTTAACAGTGAAAAAAAAGCTGTGTTACAATCATAATAGATAAAGTCAAATTCATCAATTTTTGCCAGATCTACATATAAAATGTGCCATCCGTACAAA
Source organism: Phyllomedusa bahiana (assembly GCA_025379985.1). Lineage (NCBI taxonomy): Eukaryota > Metazoa > Chordata > Amphibia > Anura > Hylidae > Phyllomedusa > Phyllomedusa bahiana. The sequence continues at coordinate 429,612 of JAODAL010000038.1, forward strand.
AGGCAAACTACTTATACATTTTCTGGGTGATCTTAAAATCAACGTTTAGGCCATTAGGTTTAAGTGCATTTAACCTATATATCCATTGAAGTTCTTTTTTCTTTAATATTGTAAGGCGATCACCTCCTCTCCTTAATGGGGCTACACCATCAATAATCATGCACTTAAAATCCCGTTCCGTATGGTTCTTTTCCGCAAAATGTTTAGACGTATGCTGTGTCTGTCTGTCAATCAATCAGGGAACCTGATGATGAGCGGAAGAGGATTTCTAGACTACATGGTGTCTGTGTGTTGCGTTACTCCATGTGATTAGAATTCGAAGCGAAATGTGTGTTCTCTAGTGAGGACGTTATCAGACGTTTACGTGTGAGTCCTGGGGAGATAAATGGAATTACTTGTATAAAGTGAAAAAATTATTTTTTTATATACATGCCTAAATGCACTGAGTTGCCGCCAAGTGATTGGCTGATTAGAAATTAAGTGTTAACGAGCAGTTGGACAGGTGTACCTAATAAAGTGGCCGGTGAGTGTATATATATATATATATAAATATATATATATATATATTATACTTACCTGTCCGTTCCTTTGCCGCTGCAGAGTTATACGGGATCCACTCTCCTTCACTTTTGGGTTCTGGTCCCAACACTCAGGAGAGGTTTGCACTCCACGAGTCTCTCCTATGTGTCAGGATAAGAGCCTGACAGTGAAGAGGAGCAGATCCCGGGAAGCTCTGGAGCGGCAGTGGACAAGTAGATAAGTATAACTTTGATTTTTGTTTTTTTCTACCCAACCTACGCCCATTTTAGATGATTTTTTTTGTGCTAGACAACCCCTTTAATGCATTAACCATGCAAGTGCTCCTGCAATCTGTGAAAGGAGGGGAAAAAAAAGGCAATAAAACTCTGACTTCAAATAAAATGATTCAGCTAAAGCAACCCAGATTTCTATCGAGCCTCATATGTCAGATCAAAGCCACCTCAGCGTTTTTAAGACTTAAAACTATCTTAAACAAATCAACTCGCGTGTCTTGTAAAAACTGGGGAAATAAAGAAATATCCAAAATTCCACCAAGAGCATGAGCAGTGTGATTCAGCATCTACTACTTCTGACCGATCAAAATAACTGCAGAGAACACATCACATAAGCAAATCCGAGCTGAAAACTCCTTGCGTACATGGAAATTCCAGGCCAACGTTCCAATGATGCGCATGTTTCTCAATGCAATCACGTCTGGATGATCCACAGTGGTCAAAGTGTACTGATGACATTGTCCGGGTTATCTGGTCTTAGTTCACATCTTACAATGTTGTTATCTGCCTGGCTTCCATTAGCAGGATTAGTGGTGCGCGTTTTGTGTGTTTATTATGCTCTGTGGAAATCTGTGATTGTACCTGCTTGCATATCTTTTTTTTTATCTTCAAAGAGTATTCTGTTAACTCACCCTTCTCCCCTTATCAATCTTCCATGAAAATGACTGGAACACAGGTAAGGCGACACCTGAAACTGGCTGAAAAGAGGATAAACAATACCAATAGTATACAAAGGCTATGTCTCCACGGCTACCATCGTAGTCTTGGCGGTTTTAGGATTTTAATATGATCGCTCAGGCAGCCCCATAGACGACAATACAAAAAACGAACTGTAATCTCCACAGGTTGTTCTTTGCTCGCCTTTTGGCGCCGGCATATTATAAGACATGCATAATATACATGTATAATGCGTCGACGCTTTGAGTTTTTTCGTCGTCTTCCCATACAAACAATTATATGGGCCGACGGAAAAAAAAACGATGACCGAGCGCATTTTTTTTTTTGTAAAACGTGACAAAAACCGCAGCCCTGCACCGAAAAAAAAAAAACAGCTGACTTTCAGCCGGTTTATGTCCGATCCGGTAGGGATTCAGCCGAACACCACAGTTCAGATCACCTAAAACCATCATCAATACCACTTCTATCATCACTGCTGGGCCAAGACCGGGGAGTATTTGTTAACTGAATGTTACAGGTAAAAGGTAAGTCCACACAATATATGTTCGGCGCGGACACGTCTGTGGCGCAAAATGCGTGTGCTTACTGGACTGAGATAGTTTTCTGCCTCCTATACTTTTGTATTTCACAGCACGTAAATGCTTTAAAGAATAGACATGTCAATTATTTTCCGGCACGGACATTACGAGCCAAGACATACTCGAGAAAAGCGTCGTCTGAACGACGACAATGGTTTTAAAGTGCCCTCAACATGAACTTTGTTCGATACTTATTTTAGGGCAGGAGGTCTTCAAAGTGCGCCCCTTCAGCTGTCGGGAAACTACAACTTCCATCATGCATTTATATAATCTATAACAGTGGGCATGATGGGAGTTGTAGTTTACCAACAACTGGAGGGCCGCAGTATGAAGACCCCTGTTTGAGGGTGTAAGGCTGGGGACACACAGCAAAGGACAAAAAACTAGCAAAAGTCGGTCGTTTTCTTTCCGACGCATGACAGTGGTGTTTGGCAAAAACCGCCGTCTGTTCTCTTTTTTTTGCCGTCGGACCACATATTTAATTGTATGGGGAGCCGACGAAAAAACTAAACGACAATGGTGCATTACACAACATGTTGTATAATACACCAGCGCCAGAAAACTGTGTAGGCAACAGGTCGTTTTATTCTATGAAAGACTATGGACAACATAAACAATCGTATTTTCGGCGGTTTTAGAATCCTAAAACCGCTGCAAGTAAAATCTTTTTTCATTGCTGTGTAGACATCGCCTAATTTGGCTTGAAATACACCCTAAAATGTGTGTAACAAAAACTCCATATGAACTTCCCTTAAAGGTCGGTTCACATCTGCATCAGAGGTTTAGTTTAAAGCCTCCATTGTTGATTGACGGAAAAATAGTGTAGCAAGTTGTTGAAATAATAGAGACCACGATAGAAACCTGAAGGAACCTATTGCAGTCAATGAGGTCCGTCAAGTGCCAGCCGTGTCTGTCACCAAATGGGTCCGGGGATTTTATTCCGATTGCAAATACATTGGTCTCTCTACATACAAAATAAAATCTGGAATAATTACTGTTTGATGGAACCCTACAGGCCCGGACTGCCCATAGGACAAACCAGGCATTTGCCCGGCGGGCCGTAGGGTCGGCTCGGAGCGCCCGCCGAGGGGGCCGGTGTTTCCCCCCCGGCGGGCCCCGGCGGATGCACAGGGGCCGCGATGGTCGCATCTGCGACCGGACCCCTATGGCAGGGGACCGACAGGCCCCCCCTCGCTGCACGGCCAGGTCACCGACCCAGCCATGCAGCCATCACGGCCGCCGCCTGCACCGCGCGGTGCAAGCAGCGGCCGAGGCTGAACAGCGGGGATCTACTGATCCCGTCTGTTCAGCTCCCAGGAGGCCACGGGGCAGGTGCGCGATGTAATGACGTCATTGCGCGCCCGCTCCGCATCCCGCACACTGCTGCTGGCGGCGCTCCAGACCGAGAAAAGAGAAGAGGAAGCAGAGACTTCAGGTAAGTATTGGTTTTATTTTTTTTTTTTTAAACTACTAGCCCTGCCTGCATACCTATATACTGCCCCATACTGCCCTGCCTGGTTATATACTGCCCTGCCTGGTTATATACTGCCCCATACTGCCCTGCCTGGCTATATACTGCCTACTGCCCCCTGGTTATATACTGCCCCATACTGGCCTGCCTGGCTATATACTGATACTGGCTGCATACTATATTACTGCCCCTATGCCCTGCACCTGTATATACTTGCCCTGCCTGGCTATATACTGCCCTGCCTGCCTATATACTGGCCCTGCCAACCTATAAGTGGCCGTGCCTGCTTATATACTGGCCCTGCCTGGCTACATAGTGGCCTTGCCTGCCTATATTCTGGTCCTGCCTGGCTATATACTGGCCCTGCCTGGCTACTTACTGGCCCTGCCTGGCTACTTACTGGCCCTGCCTGGCTACATACTGGCCCTGACCCTACCTGGCTAATTACTGGCCCTACCTGGCTAATTACTGGGGGCAGCCCCAGCTACCTGGCTAATTACTGGGGGCAGCCCCAGTTACCTGGCTAGTTACTGGGGGCAGCCCCAGCTACCTGGCTAGTTACTGGGGGCAGCCCCAGCTACCTGGCTAGTTACTGGTGGCACCCCCAGCTACCTGGCTAGTTACTGGGGGCAGCCCCAGCTACCTGGCTAGTTACTGGGGGCAGCCCCAGCTACCTGGCTAGTTACTGGGGGCAGCCCCAGCTACCTGGCTAGTTACTGGGGCAGCCCCAGCTACCTGGCTAGTTACTGGGGGCAGCCCCAGCTACCTGGCTAGTTACTGGGGGCAGCCCCAGCTACCTGACTAGTGACTGGGGGTAGGCCCTGTCTACCTACCAATTAATGGAGGAAGGCTCTGTTTACTTACCTAATGGGGGTCTACCTATTTACATGCCACTTATCTGACATTTTTTAATTTCTAATTTTTCGGGTCTAACATACGCTGTTTGGGGAATTGATAGGAAAGTGCTGGTAAAGAGAGGAGTCTAAGATGTATTTGTTGTAAATTCTACAGGGATGAGTAGTGACCACTAGAAGACGACACTGCATGCTGTACTGGACAGAGAAAGAAATGGAAGGGAACGACTCATCAGGGAAGACATCATGGAGGTTTGGGCCAGAAGGAGAAGAAAAGGAAAAGAAGACAACTCCCATCAGAGATGACGTCTCCTGTGAGTCCCTGCTGTCAGGGGTCATTTTACTTCTATGTTGAATCAGTGCTGTGTTCATGTGATGGTGACCTGACTACTGGGGATGTGATTAGTGGGGTTGTAGGTTATGCTGGTGCTTGTATAGTGTCAGTGTGGGCTTGTCCCGGATTGTAAAGCAAGTGCACACCTGACTCTGTGATGAGGGGTTTCTCTGCACCACTGTTTCTTTCTTTCTTGTGTTTAGGGGGCTCTCACTCGGAGTGGTTTTGGTGCATTTTTGATGCGATTTTTTTTGTGCAGAAATGTACAGCATTAACTGCTCTGCCTTTCTGCACAAAAACGCACCAAAAAAACATCAAAAATGCACCAAAAATGCCCTGTGTGAAAGCACCTTTGTAGTGTAGTTTATTTTAGAAAGTGGTGAGGTGTGAGAACAAGGGACATTTTGTAAGCGGATATTGTATGTGGGCTGCTGGGGGCTTTGTGCCAGGGCTGATTTTTATTCCCAGTCCAGCCCTGGAACCATAACTATGGAAAACTGTTTATTGGTGCAAAGGCCCCAAAATGTCACCCAACATAATGCAAAATGAAGAGTAAAGAAATTGAAGCAGATAAGTAAGGCTTAGTCCACTTCTGCATAAGAGGTTCCCACATGTTTTATCGGGAATGATTGAAAAATATAGCGAAGTTGGGCTTTTTTTCTGTCTAAATAACGGGCACTACAGCAGTCACCCAACGGACCCACTGTAATCAATAAGGTCCGTTGGGCACCGTTGGAATCCTTTGTGAAACAGATCCTTTTGTGCTTGTTTTCACTTCTGTGACGGAAGCTCAGCAAGGATTATATGAACCAAGTCTAGTACGGAAAATGGGTGTCCTTCCATATAACATCAGAGAGCTCCTGGAAGCTGGAAATCACTTTCTATTATTAGGACAGGTGCATATATGGGTCATGTACTTTATACACAATGTACCTGAAAAAAGAAAATGTGGCCCTCATCTGGTGCTCAAAGGAGCCGCTCATCCTGGCACATGTAAGAGCAGTACAGGACATGTAGTACCACACTGTACTGTAGAGAGGCGCTACTAGACCACCAATCACTGCAGGCTCTGCACTAATAAATGTAAGAGCAGTACACGACATGTAGTACCACATTGTACTGTAGAGAGGCGCTATAGACTGCCAACATCACTGCACTGACCCCTCCATATATACATGTAAGAGCAGTATAGGACATGTAGTACTGCACTGAACTGCAGAGAGGCGCTACTAGACCACCAATTACTGCATGCACCTCATTAATAAATGTAAAGAGCAGTACAGGACATGTAGTACCGCAGTGCACTATAGAGAGGTGCTAAAGACCACTAATCAGTTCATGCACCTCACTAATATATGTAAGGACATTACATGACATGTAATACCGCTCTGTACCATAGAGAGGCGCTACTAGACCGCTGGAAATCACTGCATGCACCTCATGTAGACAATCACAGCATGCACTGCACTAATACATGTAAGAGCAGTACAGGATATGTAGTACCGCACTGTACTGTAGAGAGGCGCTTCTAGACCGACAATCACTGCATGCACACTCCACTAGTACCTGTAAGAGAAGTACAGGACATGTAGTACTGCACTGTACTGTAGAGAGGAGCTACTAGACCACCAACCACTGCATGCACTGCACTAATGTATGTAAGAGCAGTACAGGACATGTAGTACTGCACTGTACTGTAGAGAGGCGCTAATAGACCACCAATCACTGCATGCACTGCACTAATACAGATATTTTACCAGTAAAATGTGGATACCTGGTTGGATTTTCAACCAATCATATCCGCCGCACATCAGCCGTGTCTGGGGAGTGTGGTGTCCCAGGACAGATCATTGTATGCTGGAAATATTGTATCCTGCGGTCATTGTAACTTGAGAGACCATTGTACAATTTGTTTCTTATATAATAAAAGTGGCTGCTCCTCACATGGGTTTGTTCCTCTGGATGGAGCTGCAGAATAATAAATCAAACTCAATGGCCCTATGTCTCTCTTTCAGCCATACCATGCTACCGTGGGTCTCATTTTACATCCTTTGGAGACGCGCTGACCTTGTTCACATAAAAACATAAAGGCACTTTAGGGGTGGAAGGACCCAGCAAACAAATTTGCACAAGTGTTAATTTAGTGGCATGGCGTCATTAGAATGAGGGAAGGCCAGGCGTGAAATGTAGACTTACATGGAAAATGAATCCAAAGCGGAAAGTAATCTTCTTTGCTAATTACTCTGGGGAAGAGACAATTAGTGCTGCAGAGGGTCAAATCTGACGACAGAATAAAACAAGAGCAGAGAAATCAAGTTTGCAGCTAGTTATTAGGGTTGTCCTCTACTCTGCATCCAAGAGAACATGTTTATGAGATAAAAGCTCATCTGAGATTCAAGTTCTCATTATTCTTGTAAATGCTGAATTTACTGCAGTATCTGACAACATGGGAAATATCCAGGAGCCTTTGGTATTTAAGGGGTTGTCTCACTACAAGGATTTGTTTTTTTATGTTAAAGATCTTGCAAAAACAAGTCACTTTGCAATATATGTCCATTACCAGTGTCCTTCCTATTCCTAGATATCCCCTCTTGTATGGGCTGCCTCAGCTCCTCAGGTCGCTATAGCTACAGACCTGTTCAGTCTCTCATGATAGGCTGTCAGCACTGGTTGCTATAGCTACAGACCTGTGTGATCTCTCATGATAGGCTGTCAGCACTGGTTGCTATAGCTACAGACCTGTGATCTCTCAGGATAGGCTGTCAGCACTGGTTGCTATAGCTACAGACCTGTGTGATCTCTCATGATAGGCTTCCAGCACTGGTTGCTATAGCTACAGACCTGTGTGCTCTCTCAGGATAGGCTGCGAGTGCTGTATGCTCTAGCTACAGACCTGTTCAATCTCTCATGATAGGCTGTCAGTACTGGTTGCTATAGCTACAGACCTGTTCAATCTCTCATGATAGGCTGTCAGCACTTGTTGCTATAGCTACAGACCTGTTCAATCTTTCATGATAGGCTGCCAGCACTGGTTGCTATAGCTACAGACATGGCTTCTACTGCAGCCTAATAGAAGCCAGTAAACACGCCCCTGAATTCAAAATGAAACCAAGAAAACAGGACTGAGGTGAGATGAATCAATGTAGTGAGACAACCCCTTAAAGGCATTGTACACGTTGTACTCCGTTAATGCATCTAAAATGACAAATGAGGCAATTTTGCAATAGCAGCCTTAAAAATGCCCTACCGTTTTGTATCTACAGCTCCTATGCAGACTAGGAGTCACCATGGTAACATAGCAGTGTGTTTTAGGCCTGATTCATATCTGAATTGCAAGTTAAGTTGAGAGCCTCCGTCATAGATACAGTCAGACCCCACTGTAGACAATGGGGTTCACTGGGCGCTATTGGATCCAGTGTGAACCTTACCTTTCTTGTCCCCTACGTCTAGTATCCTAATAAATGTAGATCAGCACATAGTGGAGGACTAATGCAAGGTAGTATAAAGCCGGGTTTACATGCTGTGGCTGCAGAGATCAGTTACATAGTAGGGTTAAAAAAAGATATATGTCCACCAAGTTCAACCAACGGTGGAGTAAAATGTGGATGAAAGGGGCAGGAGGGAGATGGGGAATTTTTAAGCTTTGTTTCCCCTACTGATGAAGACTTCAAAACCATAAGGCAAGAACCAATCTGCCTTAAAAGAATATTTAAATTCTGCTACCAAAATTGCCTTCAAACTGGATCTAGATGTTTTATTCGGCTACATAAGTATTAATACTATTTAGATCGCAAATGCGCTGAAAAAACAGGAATAGAAGCGCTCCGTGTGTAGACAACTCAAGGCACTTATAATGCACAATAGATGATTACTCTCACCTGACTAAGTTGTACGGTTATGGTACAACTCATATAGGAAAAACAACGAACCACTTCGTAGCAGCCAACCTCTTCAGCTCAGAGATCCCTCGCGCACTCGGGTCCTCGGCAAATAGTAAAAAAACAAAGTAGAAGAGGGTACTAGCGCAAACCGTGGATAAAACTAATGACACTTGGGCATAAAGCCACCAGTAGTAGTGTCAAATGGACAATTTATTGGATAAAATAAACAACGCGTTTCGCAAGTCTATGCTTGCTTCATCAGGTGTCAAACAGTCAGTACAAATGCCATTCTTTAAATAGCCCGCGAAGCGAAAGCGAGGCTCAGCGTTCTGTTACAATTTAAGCATACACCATGTTGCAGAGAAGCGGATACATTTACAAATACAAGAATGTTGAAAACAGATAAAATACATTCAAGTTCATAAATTACCTATGATCAAAGGACTTATAGTTAAAACATAATAAAAATATATAATAAAAATGATAATACATAATAATAACATCATTCTCACATAATTAATTCTTGAAGTTCATTCAGACCATTCGGTACTTAACTTAAAAATCCAGAATATCTCTCGTTCAGAGAGACATTGTAATCTATTGGGAATAGACAACGGAATCATCTCAATAGGTTGAACGCTGTAGGTAGAAAAATCATCCGAGTGATAATTCCAAAAATGTCGGGAAATACTATGATTTGCTTTTTTATGTTTTATACAATAACGATGATTATTCAATCTTTTTGAAAGTTTATTACTAGTTTTCCCGACGTACTGAATTCCACATGCACATGACAGCATGTAAATCAGGTGTGGTATTACTAGACAATAACTCTTTTATATTAAATACTTCTTTAGTAGAGAAAGATCTAAATTTATCACTTGTGATAATAACTTCACAGCATTTACAAGTTGGGACATTACAAGGAAATGACCCAACCGAATTAGCATCAATTTCAACCATAGAGAATTTTTCACTCCTCAACCGTTTCAAACGGGACGGGGCAATTAGATTTTTAAGCGTTTTGGCTCTGCGATATATGACATGCGGTTTAGAAGGTAAAAGGGGTTTCAGAACCGGGTCTAACAATAAAACTTTCCAGTGTTTATTTAATAACTTAAAAACGTCCTTATGTTGTGAGTTAAAAGTTGTGATAAAATCCACATTATTCTCATACTTATTTGTTTCAGTATTCTTATTAGAAAAATCAAGTAAATATTCCCTTTGGGATGCTGTTTTAGCTCTTTTTCTAGCAGCAACTACTAAATCTAGGGGAAACCCTTTTTCCTGAAATTTAGACGACAGACGATCCCCTAGATTTAGGGGATAAGGAAGTTTTTAAGTTATTAAACACAGAAACACAGAAACAAGGCCATACTCAAAGCTCAAAGGCTGGACTGAAACGGAACCTAGTAGGCAACACTGGCCCCTATGCTACTTGGGAAAAATAAACAGGTGCAGCCGATTGCTGAGCAGTAGCTCACATACCCCACCACTAGGAGAACAATTAAACTGCACATTAAATTGATACCTGTTCACACAGTATGCAGAAAAACCACAGTATAATACAAGCATCCTCAAACTGCGGCCCTCCAGCTGTTGGGAAACTACAACTCCCAGCATGCATTTATATAATCTATAACAGTGGGCATGCTGGGAGTTGTAGTTCCCAACAGCTGGAGGGCCGCAGTTTGAGGATGCCTGGTATAATACATGGGGAGATTGCACAAATGGTTTTACGTCATGCCCACTTATGGTGGACAAAGATTGTATAATGCTGCAGGTACAGCCACTACTAGTCACAAAAATCTTACATCTCTGAGAAATGGGGCTGTCCAGGATTTATACTGGGACTTACGTAGAAGACTGCAGGCTTTCACTAGAATGGCATAGAACTGCAATACCATACACCAGACCTGCACAACTTGGCAGAATGTGAGGGCTAAAACCACCCAGGACCTACCCCAGGATGCCCCAAAACAGTCCAATGCTGCCCATTAGGGGAACAGCGTTTCCACAAACCTGGCCCCTTTGTTGGCCATTGTGGGACGTCAGACATCCTTTGCCCATAGGTTGTGTAGGCATGCCATAAACCAGGGACAAAAGGGGCACTGTTTGTGGGGAAAAAGCAGACCATCTAACCAAATCCTTTACTACAAGGTAGCATACAAGTTCTCGATCAAGACAATCAAGAAAATTGAATTGCAACTCAAAATCTCAAAATCAAATAGAAGCTTAACGGGGTTTTGCCACGATCTCATTTCATACCTCATGCATGCAGCTCTTCAGCTCTGTGTGCTCAGAAGGGGGCGTGTGTGATTTGTTTGAATTGCATACCATATGACCCAGCAGGATGACCTCACCAGACCTTTCCCCTCTAGTCAAAGAAAGGTCTGTTTATGTATATAGCTGTGAGTAGTTACAATGTAGCTCAGAGGTAACATTTTTGCTTCAGAGCACAAGGGTCCTAGGTTCAAATCCCTAAAGGAACTTAACCTGTGGATTTTTTTTTCCTCTTTTTCAATGCACAGACCTCAATGAGGTTTCTTTTTTGTATTTGCACTGTTTGACTTATTACTAGGGAGTCCAAAGGACGGGAGTAGAATGACAGCACCCGGGGTTTGAACACTCAGTAGCTGCCTGAGAGCAGAGGGGATGTCTGAGCATGTGCGACCAGGACTGAGAAGCTCTCAGCCCTGGTCATATCCCCTGGAGACGAGCTGTAAACAATGGATCACTAAAAAAACAGCTAAAACAAAAACGGACCGGAATTTATAATAATGATGAATGGTGAAAATGTTTATTATTTAATTTTCAAACTTCCCACGTCAATTTTACTTCATGGTAAAACCCCTTTAAACAAACACAACAGTTTATACGCTCTTCTACTGGTGATCTTTGAGGCTCCATTAACATCAAGTTTATGGGCTTTTTTTTTTTTTTTTTTAATTCTCCTCAGTCCCTGGTATATTCCATCTTTTGTCTCATTGTTTTATTTCTTATATGTATAATGTTGTACTATTCTAAACTGTTACTAAGGAGGGATTTACGTCGTCCCTGGATACTTACTTTTATCTGTAATTTTTTCAGAACCATTTGTATATTCACTTATTCTGCAATTTTTCGCTGTTGTAAGGATTTATAAAAATAACATTAAATTACAAAAAAAGGTTTATGATCTCCATTTGTGGTATCCACTGGGATACTTAAAAAGAAAAAAATGGATCCCAGCGAGGCTTCCAGCAGGATGCTCTCAGACGGAAGTGGCCACTGAACTTTGAGTGTCAGAGTGTCATCAGCAGGGTGTATCAGAGACCGAGAGAGACTGGAAGAGTCACAGAAAGGCAAAGAAGTGGACGTCCTTTGGCTCCATCACACATTGATGACCGCTTCATTGTAAACAATGCCCTGCAGAACCGGATGATGAAGACCATACAACTCCAGACACGTTTAAAGGAGGTGAGAGGCAACAAGTGTCACGTCAGACCATTTGTAACCATTGACATCAGCATTGTCTGCGTGATAGATCAGTGTTCCCCAACTCCAGTCCTCAAGGCACACCAACAGGTCATGTTTTCAGGATCTCCCACCAGATGCACTGGACAATAATGATATCACCTGTGCAGAATGGCACTGGACAATAATGACTCACCTGTACCAATGCTAAGGAAAGCCAGAAAACATGACCTGTTGGTGGGCCCTGAGGACTAGGGTTGGGAACCTCTGTGCTAGACGACCGGCAAGGGTATCTGACCGGTACCTGACCTGGCTGATGCCTAGCACTCCTCTAGATGGCTCCAGCACTATTGGCTGCCATAATTTCTGTACTTCCATTGCAGTTAAACGGGTTGTCTCACTACAAGGATTGCTGCTTTCATGTTAAAGATCTTGCAAAAACAAGTCACTTTGCATTATATGTCCATTAACAGTGTCCTACCTATTCTGAGATATCCCGCCTTGTATGGCCTGCATCAGCTCCTCAGGTCACTATAGCTACAGACCTGTTCAATCTCTCATGATAGGCTGCCAGCACTTGTTGCTATAGCTACAGACCTGGCTTCTACTGCAGCCTAGTGGAAGCCAGTAAACACGCCCCTGAATTCAAAATGAAACCAAGAAAACAGGACTGAGGTAAGATGAATCAATGGAGTGAGACAACCCCTTTAAGGCATTGTATACTTTGTACTCCGTTAATGCATTTAAAATGATAAATGAGGTAATTTTTGCAATAGCAGCCTTAAAAATGTATTACTGTTTTCTATCTACAGCTCCTATGCAGACTATGTGTCACCATGGTAACAAGGCAGTGTGTTTTAGGCCTGGTTCACATCTGAATTGCAAGTTAAGTTGTATGGGCTGCATCAGCTCCTCCGGTCGCTATAGCTACAGACCTGTTCGATCTCTCCTGATAGGCTGTCAGTGCTGGTCGCTATAGCTACAGACCTGGTGTCCTCAGCAGCTCGTCACTGCAGGCCAGTAGTAGCCAGTAAACACCGCTAAATTCAAAATGAAACTGAGAAAACAGCACTGAGGTAAGATGAATCGATGTAGTGAGACAACCCCTTTAAATAGACACTGATGTACACTGTTAAGTCTGCAATGCAAAAAGCAATTGTTCTAAAATATTAAGGGCGACATGTATGAAACGTGGCGCCAACATGCAAGCTCTAAATCGATAAAGTGGAGTGTAGGATGCGACAGTATGTATAAACCTGTCCTATGTGGGTTCATAAACCTGCCGTGTGCTAGGCCTTGCATAACATAGCATATCTTTGGCGCCTTCGAAAGTGCCGTGCCTGGCGCAAGTTTTGTCATACGACTGTTCATACACCTATAGAACAGGGCTACCACAGTTTTTTGGGGCAAGATACAGCAAGTAAACGACCTAGCCCCCTTCATACGTCACCCTTATTTTTTAGGTACTGCATCAGGCTAGGTCCATACCTGCCATGTTAGTTCTGGTTTTCTGTTCCATCAGAGTAGAAAACCAAAAATAATGGCACATGGTTACACGATGCACACCTACATGGTGGCTCCTACTGATTACTATGGGATCCGTCGGTGTCCAACATGATACCTGTCACTTTAAGGCCATGTTCACACGACGTAATTGCAGGGCGTAATTACTCCCCGCAATTACGTCGTGTGGCCGGGGGCGGGCGGGAACGGGGGGCTGGCACTTCGCCGGCCCATAGACTATTATTACTAGCGGCGCGTATACGCCGCTGGTAATTCACATGTCACTTATCTCCCCCCGCGGCGGATTCGCCGAGCAGGGAGAGGAGACGTAATCCATAGTTCCCCAAAACTGTGGTTTAAACCGTAATGCCTGGGCCGTATTTCAGCCTTAATTCACGCAGGACGCTGCGAATTACGGGGTGAAATACGTGCCCAAATAAGTGTGAACATAGCCTAACAGTGTGGCAGAATCGGTTGGGCTCTGCTCAGTCCTGAGGAATACAGAGCCCATCCAAAGTTTTGCAAAGCTGCGACAGAGGCTCCTAACGAAATCTTTGCTGCAGATCTGAACCAAGCATTTGACTACAAAAGCCCCCTGCAATCTTATAGCCCCATGTAAGGGATCTTCCAGTTTCATGGAGTCAGAGCTATAGTAGATCTCATCTCCTGCTTTTGCACACAAACCTCCCTAGTTAACGGCCACCTCTCTGTTCTAACACGTTGTAGCAAGAGGTGGGATGGTGAGGTCACTCCCTCTTCCCTTTCTTATCTGAAAGACGGGAGCTTGTTTACCTTACTTACTGACAAGATTTAACACTTTAGAGCTCTGTAGTCTTGTGCACTACAGTGTACAAAGCTTCTGCACTCATGTCACAGGATCAGCTGGGAATATGACAGCTGATATGCCAGTCACTGCTGTAGAACCACCCATAGCCTAATCAGAAAGTGCGAGTCTGAAGCTGTAATACCACCCACAGCTTGGTCAGGAAGTACAAGTCTGAAGCTGGCTGTGGCTCTATAAAACAGTATGGTAAGATAAGCACTTTAAGGGCTTTTCCCCATGGCACCGGTTTGCGGCCGGTTTTTCAGACGGTTTGCAGTTTTGCAGACCATCTGAAAAACCGTCCATAAACTAACACACCGGGCCGCTATGGAAAACCCGTGCAGCCGTCCGAAAAACGTTGTGCATGTTCATTCTTACGTCCGGCTTTCAGACGGAATATGACCATATCAATGTGAAGGGGGAGGGCTCATCGCGGAGAAAAGCTGTCCCCCTGGCGGCTGTGGGGACGGCACTAAAACAGGCAAATACCGGTCGGATAAACCGGTATTTGTCCTGTGCCATAGGGATGAGCCTAGGGTGTTTTCCGATGGTGGACCTTTGGTTTGGAAATGCAATTTGCGGGGGATTTGTTCTACTTTGACTTCAAGGGAGAAGGCTACATATGGGAGGAGCGCAATTTGGGGAGAAGGCCGCACATGGGGAGAAGGCCGCACATGGGGAGTAGGCCGCACATGGGGAGAAGGCCGCACATGGGGAGAAGGCCGCACATGGGGAGGAGGCCGCACATGGGGAGGAGGCCGCAAATGGGGAGTAGGCCGCACATGGGGTGGAAGGGAACCGCATTGGGGGTGGCCGCCATGAGGGAAGGGGGGGCCCCACATGGGGAGTAAAGGGCCCCCAATGGGGAGTAGGCCACAAATGGGGAGAAGGCCACATTGGGGAAGGGAAGGCACATGGGGAGAAGGCCGCACATGGGGAGAAGGCCGCACATGGGGAGAAGGCCGCACATGGGGAGAAAAGGGGCCCCCAAAGGGGAGAAGGCAAATGGGGAGAAGGCGCAATTGGGGGAGGGGCAACATGGGGAGAAGGCGACATTGGAGAGAAGGCGACAATGGGGGGGAAGGCCCCCATAAAGGGAGAGAGGCCGATATGGAGAGAAGGGGCATATGGGGAGAAGGCCCCGATAAGGCGGGAGAAGGCCGATATGGGGGTAGGCCGCAATGGGGAGAAGGCCGCGCATTTGGGGGGAAGGCCGCCCAAAGGGGAGAAGGCCGCAATGGGGAGGAGGAGGAGCCCATATGGGGAGAAGGCCGCATATGGGGAGAAGGCCGCATATGGGGAGAGGCTCTCGCATATGTGGGGAAAGGGGCGCTAATATGGGGAGGGAAAGGGCCCATATGGGGAGGTAAAGGGCGGGCAAAATGGGGGGAAAAAAGGGGAGCCCTATGGGGAAAGTTAGGGGCCGCATATGGGGAGAAGGCTACATATGGGGAGTAGGCCACATATGGGGAGAAGGCCACATATGTGGAGAAGGACACATATGGGGAGAAGGCGACATATGGGGAGAAGGCAACATAGTGGGAGAAGGATAAATATGGGGAGGAGGCCACATATGGGGAGTAGACCTCATATGGGGAGCAGGCCACATATGGGGAGAAGGCTACATATGGGGAGAAGGCTACATATGGGGAGAAGGCTACATATGGGGAGAAGGCTACATATGGGGAGTAGGCTACATATGGGGGAGAAGGGCTAACCATATGGGAGAAGGCCCTATGGGGAGGAGGCTACATATGGGGAGTAGGCTTCATATGGGGAGGAGGCTACATATGGGGAGAAGGCTGCATATGGGGAGAAGGCTACATATGGGGAGAAGGTTTATCTGCAGATTTTACCTTCTCGAAAGTATACAAAAGTCTGCAGTAAAAGGGGTGATAAATCTCTGATCTTTCATGCGAGATGCAGAGAATAGGGGGGTAGTTTACAACCTGACATGGGGTTAGGTGGGGGACCGACAGGATGCCCTACTGGGCAAACGCGATCTTTTTGGAGTGCGGTAAAAGGGGAATTTTAAGAGTCAGAGTCACACAAAAGGTGACATTTCCAGAGGAAAGAAAGAATCAAAAAAAGTCCAGACACAAGTAAGGACCAAGCCCACCCCACCAATGTGAGGGCTTTTTTTAGCTCCCAGCGCCGCTTCTTGTTGTCTTGAGCTTTTTTTAGGTGAGCTGTAAAAAATCAATGTTAACCTTTCAGACACTTGGGATCAGTCAACCGGCAAGTGATATTTTTATTTTCCCCCATTTGCTGTGTCTGCTATCAGGACACTGAAGACAGCATGTTCAGGATACAGCACTTGGCCTTTATTAGAAATTTCACCATTCATGACAACAAAAGGCTGCCCGTCTGTCCGAGCGCTGACAAAGGACCCATTTTCTTTGTGGAATTGTTGACAATTATAGCTGTGCCGCTCCTGGCTGGTAGCGAAAGCAGACATCTCTGTCTATTACCGCGGCTGCCCTATAAACGACGGTGTGCTATCTAACACTGATGCCTATGACCAGGAATGATCCAGAAAGGTCTAAATTAACTGGATATAACTCTGGGAAATAAAAGGAGGCCGACGGCGCTAATGGGAAGAAAACAAGTTTATTTTCCGCCACAGCTGTTGTTGCAAATGTGCAGCAAATAAACGTGTTGCATAAGGATTGTGCGGCAAATCGATGGTAGCACTTTACAAACCCATGCCGGCTATACTGAGAAGGCAACATCCACAATAAAAATTGATTTCAAATGCTCAACATAAGGTTGGGTTCACATGGAGTTTTTTATGCTTTAATACGCAAAACATATGTTTTAAACAACAAAAATATGGGTCTAAAAATTGTCCTTTCCCATCAAAGGCAGTTTTTTTTAACTCAGTCCTAAAAGACCACCAAACGGGCCAAGTTTTCAGGATTTTCGCAGCAAGGTGATTTTTATGTGGCCCCTTTCCCCAAGGTTAAAAATTTTGCCGGGGTTTTTCTTTTGGGAGATCCTCCACAGGGGTAATTATTGTAGGTTCGGGGGAATCCTAAAACAATTTAGTTTTTGGGTGGGGGCTGGAGGAAAAAAATGATTTGGGGTTGTTCTTTTTGGTAAACATTTTATAACATCATCTTACCTTATCTTATACATAATGTTTCAGCGGAAAAAAGAACAAGTGGGTAGAGCAGGGGTCTGATGGAATACAATTCCTCAAAACAATCAAAACTCCCGAATTTCCTGCCCAGTGTTTTGCAATTTTTAATAAAATTTTGTTTTGTTCCTAAAGTTTTTGTCCCCAAAAAAATTTTTAAATTTTACATTTTACAAGCAAAAGGTAACAAAGGTTTTTAATTGTGACTTTCAGGCCCCCTATCTTTTATCCACTAAGCTTTGTACATGGGCTACTTAATTTTATAACATCATCTTCCTATCTATTCATAAATTTTGACTTGCAATATTTAGCATTCTTATTTTGCGATTTTTTCCTTAAAGCATTATTACTGTTTTGCTCCTAAAAATCAAAATGTTAATTTTTATTATTTTGTTAGTATTTGAGAAATCCATCTTTGGCTTTCAGCTCTGCCTGAATCCTTCTGAGCTCTTGATCAGCTTCAAGCATGTCTCGACCAAAATCTGATCCCAGGTCTCTTCTAAGCGTTCCCAATGTTGGTGCAGACTGGACTTGGATACAAATACAGCTTTTTCTTCAACTCTACCCACAAGTGTTCGATTGGGTTGAGGTCTGGGGACTATGTAAGGCAATACAGCAACTCTACTTCATTGTCATTGAGCTATTCCTTCTCCAACCTTGATGTCTGCTTCAGGTCGTTGTCCTGCTGAAACAATATGTTGTCCTTTTCATACCCATAGTACTCGAGTATATGAAGTAACTCATCTTGTAGGATACTCACATATAGCTCAGCATTGAGATCAACATTGATCCTGGTCAAGTATCCAATGTCTTTGGCTGTGAAACAACATCAAATCATCAGGCGTTCTCCACCAAACTTGACAATTTCTTCAATTTCTCAATCCGTTAGCCCCATTTTTCCAAACCCATTTGCCCCCATCAGAGCCCGGTCTATTGCCTTACATCTCATCGCTCCAAATCACCCATTTCTCATACATTTTTTTGCAAACTTGCTGTGTAAATTCAGAATTACACTATGAGAACTTCGCTTAACAGGGGAGAAGCATATGCAGCCTATGACTTGTCTACTTCTGTAATGTGCTGCAGATTTTACATATGCAAAGCCGCAGGTTAAAAGGGTTGTCTGGTTCCTGTAAAAAAAAAAAGAACTACTAAGCTGCCGGCACCAAATAAAGAAAACAACAATCCTAAATCCCTCTCCTCTGCTCCTCCATTCCAGCGATGGGTCTTTCCAGTCTCTTGTTTTCTTTGTTCGTCTTCTTCTGAATGGGGACGTCACTGCTGCAGCCGCCCATCGGCTGGCGGGGGTCACGTGCTTCTTCCATCACCGTTCGGAGGTAGAAGAAAAAAGTAATTAGAAGACTGGGGAGACCCAGGACTGAAACTGTAGTTAGGAGAAAGGCGAATGTAGTTTTTTTTTTTCTTTTTTAATTTGGGCACCGGAAGCTCAGCGTTTCCTTTTTTAATTAGAGCTGGACAGCACCTCAAATCTGCAGCTTTTCTGTAAATAAAGTCCATATTTTTACTTTGACTAAAAAAAGTCACATTTTGAGACTACGAATGACTAAATGCCGTCTGGCTTTTTTTATTGCTTATATTATTAGGATCCTTCTCTTTTACTCTGTCTTTACATCCAAAAAATATTTTTTAGGGGTACTCATAATACTTTGTGATCTACATTGTCTTTTTGCCCATCCAGTACAGAATACAGCATAAACTAATCACTCTCACTCATAAAGCTCTCCACAGTGCTGCACCCCCATACATCTCCTCCCTCGTCTCTGTCTACCACCCTGCCCCGCTCTCTCCGCTCAGCTACGGACCTCAAACTACAGACCACAATCATCCGAACCTCCCATGCCCGTCTTCAAGATTTTGCACGTGCTGCACCAGTTCTCTGGAACATCCTACCACGTACCATCAGGCACAATCCCAGCCTTCGCAGTTTTAAGAGTGTCCTGAAAATAGTGTCTTCTTAGGCAGGCCTACCAAAACCACTAATTGCTAACCCACACCTTCTATCACACACATTTCTGTCACTCCCTACACTAGGGCAATCACAGGCACTTATCTGTATATAGATGTACTGTCATGGTGGCAGGTTCACCCAATTATTATTTTTTTTTTTTTTTAAACCACCTCATATTTATGAAACAAGGCTGGACCATTGTAAACTTAGCACTTCTCCCCCTTTGTTTCCCCCCAGGCACCCTCATAGATTGTAAGCTCTTGTGAGCAGGGACCTTGTGTATCATCTGTAAGTAGCTCTTACTGTGTAATGTCTGTCTGTTGTCTGTGCTTATACCCTCTACATTGTAAAGTGCTGCGGAATATGTTGGCGCTATATAAATAAAGATAATTATTATTAACATTTGTTTGACCTTTGGATATGTTGCACTTTTTACACTTTATTATATTAAAAGTTTTGGATAGATATATTTATTAAAATGCACTGCTCCAAAAAATAAAGTGAATACTAAAATACCACATCCCAGATCTCAATAAATGAAATATTCACGTTGCAGTTCTTTATTCATTACATAGTGGAATGTGTTGAGAACAATAAAACATAAAAATGATCAATGAAATTCAAAATGAATCTCTCACGGAGTCTGGATTTGTAATGATACTCAAATCCAAGTGGGAAATCAAATTTCAGGCTGATCCAACTTCAGTGGAAATGCCTCAAGACAGGGAAATAAGGCACAGTAGTGTGTGGCCTCCATGTGCCTGTATGACCTACCTACAAACGCCTGGGCAAGCACCTGAGGAGGCGGCGAATGTTCTCCTGAGGGATCTCCTCTCAGAAATGGATTGAAGCATCAGTAAACTCCTGGACAGTCTGTGGTGCAAAGTGGCGTTGGTGGATAGAACGAGACAGGATGTCCCAGATGTGCTTGATTGGATTCAGGTCTGGGGAACGGGCAGGACAGTCCATGGCATCAATGCCTTCACCATGCACTTCAGCCACATGAGGCCCAGCATTGTCATGCCTCAGAAGAAACCCAGGGCCCACTGCACCTGCATATGGCCTCACAATGGGTCTGAGGATCTCATCCTGGTACCTAAAGGCAGTCAGGGTACCTCTGGCCAGCACATGGAGGACTGTGCAGCCCTCCAGTGTAAACCTGCCTTCATCAATGAAGAGCACAGGGTGCCAATATCAAATCTGCCAATCTTGGTGTTCTCTGGCAAATTACTAAGGGACGTATCGCAGCAGAGTTTGGAGTGCACGTCTTCATACATTCTTTTTGGCTCAACGTACAGCAGAAAACTGGCACAGCCCCGTTCATACATGTCACCCTATATGAATGGGGTTTAAGGTGTATGACCTCCTATAATGTTCCTTCAATAATATGAAGAACGTATATTCAATAAAGAGCTAAAAAATTGTCCAAGCCGAAGAAGCAATAACACTCTGCTAGATCTGATGTACGACGCACACTAACGGTATACAATGGACCGTAAAGGGGTTG
Source organism: Phyllomedusa bahiana (assembly GCA_025379985.1). Lineage (NCBI taxonomy): Eukaryota > Metazoa > Chordata > Amphibia > Anura > Hylidae > Phyllomedusa > Phyllomedusa bahiana. Next base: position 450,617 of record JAODAL010000038.1, read on the forward strand.
TCTCACTACAAGGACTGCTGCTTTGTAAGTTAAACACCTGCCAAAAACAAGTCACTTTGCAATATATGTCCATTAACAGTGTCCTGCCTATTCCTAGATATCCCCTCTTGTATGGGCTGCATCAGCTCCTCAGGTCACTATAGCTACAGACCTGTTCAATCTCTCCTGCCAGCACTGGTTGCTATAGCTACAGACCTGGCTTCTACTACAGCCTAGTAGAAGCCAGTAAACACGCCCCTGAATTCAAAATGAAACCAAGAAAACAGGACTGAGGTAAGATGAATCAATGCAGTGAGACAACCCCTTTAATGACTTACAATGGGGTTCACCAGGTTCTGTCATGGTTTCCTTCATTTTGAGGGGAAAAACACCTCTGCATTTAGCAGTACTCTTTTTGTCAAATCCGCCACCATTGCGCGGAGCCTCCGACATTGGCGTAAACAGACCCTAACTTATCTACAGTCAATCGTCTACTCCTGCCATAATTACATGCCATGTTATAACTCATCGTAATGGAGTGGAAAGCATCACAGACAGTGCCCATAAGAGCATATACAAGGGACATGACACGTTTTAAGCATCTTCGCTACAGGAAATTTACATCCTGTCTCTCATTAACAATTATGTGAGAACAGTCAGGACATGAAGCCTCTCCTATTAATCATACACTCCTCATTAATAGGGGACAGCTGTGCAATGGAAGAAGTAAAATGTCTAGTTACACAAAAAAAAAAAAAAAAAAGCATTATTTGTTGTTCCCGATCAGATGCCAGACACGAATATGTTGTCTGGCTATAGAACATGGACGCAGTGACAAATCGGCAAGAATCCTTATGAAATCAGCCCCTGCGACTAGATTATCCGACATGGCAGCATGCTGCCCCCTACTGGAAACCGGAGGGAATTAACTACATATAGTGATCTTACTGCGACCAGAACCCTAGTCCGATTACTCTCCACTCATGAAGAACAGAAGAATATTTGAGCAGCTGAAGGTTAACAATGCATTAAAATCAATATTAGATTACATTAGGTAAATAGCGAATATAGACACGTTTGGTGATTTATACAAAAAACTGAATGGACTATATTGATAATACTCATTTATTTCTGGTAATTGTATCCCCTGGAAGCAAAGAATATTTCCATAAAGAAAACGTCCTTTAATATTCGCTGGTCCAAATCTTGGGTATATTTGAACCACATGATGGCTGAAGATTTTGTAATCTCAAACAAGTGTGATCAAGAGTCCGCTTGGAACTGGAAACGCGTAAGCAGGACATGGGATGATCTGTTGTATCTTTATGTTTGCGCTTTATATTGGAAGAGAATAAAGAAGTGCTGTTATGAGGAAAACTCCGATCTATAGCCTTTTTACAATACAAATTTACCTTTGGAATTGGCGCCGACAACTTGGATATCTGAAGTACCATAGATACAGAGCACATGTACTAAGTAAGCATGGCAAGCAAATATGTGTTTACGTCACTGTAATCTCAAATAAGTCTGCCCTCAATTAGACAACAAGGGAGACGACGACAAAGTCAGGGCAGTATTGGCAGTACCGATGTCAGGACCATAAAACCATTAATAGACAGGGGGTTGGTTGTATGTTGCCGAGCAGTCCTGTATTTCAGTATTACCTAGACAGATTATGATACAATTCCCTTGTATCTTTCTCGTCTTGACTATTGTAACTCCCTGCTTATCGGTCTCCCTCTCTGCAAGCTCTCCCCTCTCCAATCTGTCCTGAATGCAGCAGCCAGGCTCATCTTTCTTTCCCGCTGCTATACTGATGCCTCTACCCTGTGTCAGTCACTGCACTGGTTGCTCATTCAGTACAGGATACAACAAAAACTCATCACTCTCACCCATTAAAACTCTCCACAAGCATGCACCCCCTACACCTCTCCCCTCATCTCTGTCTACTACCCTACCCGGTCTCTCCACAGCGCTGCACCCCCCTAAATCTCCTCCCTCATCTCTGTCTACCACCCTACCCAGTCTCTCCACAGCGCTGCACCCGCCTACATCCCCCCCCTCATCTGCTGTCTCCTACCAATCTCCTAACACACCAGGCTCATCTTCACCAGCGCTGAGCCCCCTACATTCACGTCCTCATTCGTCTGGTCATAACCACCCTACACCATCTCTCCACAGCGCTGCACCCCCTACATCTCCTCCCTCATCTCTGTCTACTACCCTACCCGGTCTCTCCACAGCACTGCACCCCCTACATCTCCTCCCTCATCTCTGTCTACCACCCTACCCGGTCTCTCCACAGCGCTGCACCCCCCTACATCTCCTTCCTCATCTCTGTCTACCACCCTACCCGGTCTCTCCACAGCGCTGCACCCCCTACATCTCCTCCCTCATCTCTGTCTACCACCCTACCCGGTCTCTCCACAGCGCTGTGCCCCTTACATCTCCTCCCTCATCTCTGTCTACCACCCTATACCCTCTGCTGTGGATATCAAACTACAGACCACAATCATCTGAACCTCCCATGCTCGTCTCCATTTCATACGTGCATTTCATTTCATACGTGCTGCAGCAGTTCGCTGGAACACACTACCCAGTACAATCAGGCACAATCCTAACCTTCATAGTTTTCATAGGCAGGTAATCAGAGAGCTATGGTTACCTGCTGTCTTCCGTGCCGCGTACTGAACGCCGAGGGAAAGAAGTGACATGTCACGCGGCAGGAATAACTAAAATGAACGGGGCGGCTGATCAGCGCGCTCTTCTAAACACACAGCGTCTTGCAGAGGTTCGCACCGCAAGACGCCGTGTGAACATACCCTTAGAGGATAGAACAAAAAACGGTCAAGATAATTTTACATGTTCAAGAAAAATTAGTCAATGTGTCATTTTAGGACTCCAATATAGTGGCCTAAAATTTAACGTCGTATTCCCATCTGCTAGTTTCTGGCTTGTGGTCACCCCGTCGCTGACAGCACAGAACAGGAAGGTGGCCGCGCTTACGCTGCTCTTTCCAGTCTCTTCCATGGGGATCATGATAAGCGAGTGTGCTTTGCTGTACTTAGAGCTTCCACAGAAAGAAATAGAGAACTGAACAAACGTGGGCATTTCTCCATTCTCTGCAGTCGGCAAGGAGTTGGCTGCAAACTGGAAGTCAGCAGATGAGAATAACAATTTAAAATGAGTTTTCTAGTTTAGAAAGCCTATTATTGATACCCTCTTAGGGTAGTGGAGATACCATATTCAAGACCTCATCAGAGATTGGCTACAAAGAGCCTCTTCTGAAGACCGGGCACATTCAAACTTCACATGGGTAGCCTATAGATTTATAGGAGAACAGTGTAATACTTCAGTTTCTTTATGGTGGCGATGCAGGGAAATTGAACACTTTTTACGTGGTCTTCGACCAATCGCAGCTTACCGCAGACTTCAGTAATACTTGAAATAAAAAAGACTAGTATCTTACCGCTTGACCGATTTTTCCTATTGGATTTTCCGCCACTGAGAAGCATCTTTAGACTGTTACGGAACATGTCGGCTCTGCTAGTATCACGTCAGACAGAACCTAAAAAAGAAAACAAGAGCATTCCAGTTAAAATATTTGCACCTGATGGATGCTCAGAACACACATTTACCTATAGCTCTTTGGAATACGAAAGCTACATTGAGATTATGTGTGTGTATGTATATATACACACAAATATATTGATTTGTGTGTATGTGTATATTGGGATTGTGTGTACACACACAATCCCAATATAGCCTTGCTTTTCTACAGATATATATACACAAACATATACAAATATATATATATATATAAAAAAAAAAATAATATACTTGCTTTCTACATATATATATTATATATACACAATAATAATTATTAGTCATGGCCAAAAGTTTTGAGAATGACACAAAATATATTTTCCCATGATCTGTTGCCCTCTGGTTTTTATGTGTGTTTGTCATATGTTTTTTTTCACATACAGAAATACAAAGTGCAATCATATTATGATTAACAAAAGCTTTTATTGACAGAAATGAGTTAATGCAGCAAAGTCAATATTTGCAGTGTTGACCCCTTCTTCAGGACCTCTGCAATTCTCCCTGGCATGCTCTCAATACAACTTCTGGACCAAATCCTGACTGATAGCAGTCCATTCTTGCACAATCAATGCTTGCATTTTGTCACAATTTGTTGGTTTTTGTTTGTCCACCCGTCTCTTGATGATTGACCACAAGTTCTCAATGGGATTAAGATCTGGGGAGTTTCCAGGCCATGGACCCAAAATCTCTATGTTTTGTTCCCTGCGCCATTTCGTTACCACCTTTGATTTATGGCAAGGTGCTCCATCATGCTGGAAAAAGGCATTGTTGATAAACCAAACTGCTCTTGGACGGTTGGAGAAGTTGCTCTTGGAGGACATTCTGGTACCATTCTTTATTCATGGATGTGTTTTTAGGCAAGACTGTTAAAGAGGATCCGATTCCCTTGGCTGAGAAGCAACCCCACACATGAAGGGTTTTCTGGATGCTTTACAGTTGGCATGAGACAAGACTGGGGTATCGCTCACCTTGTCTTCTCGAACAAGCTGTTTTCCAGATGTTCCAAACATTCGGAAAGGGGATTCATCAGAGAAAATGACTTTACCCCCAGTTCCTCAGCAGTCCACTCTCTGTACCTTTGGAAAGAATATCAGTCTGTCCTGATGTTTTTTCTGGAGAGAAGTGGCTTCTTTGCTGCCCCCCCTTGACACCAGGCCTTGCTCCATGAGTCTCCGCCTCACAGTGCGTGCAGATGCACTCACACCTGCCTGCTGCCATTCCTGAGCAAGCTCTGCACTGCTGGTAGCCCGATTCCAAAGCTGAAACACTTTTAAGAGACGGTCCTGGCGCTTGCTGGTCTTTTCTTGGGGCCCCCGGAGCCTTTTTTTTGGGAAAATGGAACCTCTCTCCTTGAATTCCTTGTGAGCGAAGATTGTTGATGAGGTGCAATCTTTTAGCTGCGATACTTTCCCTGTTAGGGCCAGTTTGTGCAGTGCAATGATGACTGCACGTGTTTCTTTAGCGATAACCCTGGTTAACAAAGAGAAAAACAATGATGCCAAGCACCAGCCCCCTTTTAAAGGCCGTGGGGTGTTCTTACTTAATATGAAAGATTGATCTCCCGCCCTTCCTATCAACACCCGCCCTGTTTAATGGGGGAATCACTGAAACATGTTTTGCTGGTCCTTTTAGGCAGGGCCCGCAAAGAAGTGGAAAATGTGTTTTGGGGGGAAAAAGTTCATTTTCTGGGACTATTGATTTGCAATTAATTTGCTGTTAAGTGATCATCTTTATAACATTCTGGGTATATGCAAAAATTTCCATTTAAAACCCCGATGCAGTGCTTTTTAAAAAACAACATTTGTATCATTTCAAAAATTTTGGCCATTTACTGTGGTATTGTAATATATATAATATATATAAATTTTTATATATTATATATATAAATTATAATATTAACATAAATTTCCCACAACACACACACAATCCCAATTGCTTGTCTTTCCTACGGATTATATATATCTCTCACAACCAAGACATATTTTATATATATATACTCTTTTTCATACAATTACTGCACGACTATTAGAATAACCATACAGAAGAAACAATATAACACCATCCTATTAAATTCCAGTTGATTCACACAGCAATATATAGATGTATATACACTACACACATATTAATAGAATCACATACAACATTATATTTATAATACCTGCACACTGTAACTATATTTTTAATTATAATACAATGCCATTTAAAACTATATAAAATAAATTGTACATTCAAAACCCATACATATATATATATATACATTTCACAATATATATATATATTATATATATACACACATACACAACCCAATATACTGCTACAAGAATACATATATATATATATTATACCACAATATATATAAAATATTACATACACACATATATATATATATACATACACACACATATATATATATATATATATATATATATATACACACACATATAATATTTATATACATAACACATAATATATATATATATATATACACATTATATATATACATACACACACATATATATATACACACACACACATACACACCCAAAAAAACATACACACACAAATATACACACATTCACACACACATATATAACACACATATACATACACACATATATAATATATTATACACACACACATACTATAATACATAATATAATTACAAAACACAAAACATACACACACACACACACCCAACATCACACACACACACAACAACACACACACATATACACAACACACATATACACACACACACAATAGATACATATATAAATTTTAATATAATTTTTATATATATATAATATATATATATATTATATATATATATATATATTTTATATATATATATAAAATCTCCTTATGAGTGTGGAGTCTTTAAAAAGCAGATAATTGTGGGGATTTAACGACTGAGCCCCCAGAATCAGCTCTAGGATGATGCTCAACTAAAATGTCAGGCTCTAAAGAGTCAAGAAACATGTTTAGCTTTCTTTTTGCCTTTCCCTAAGACGTTCGCTTCTTGCCTGGTCGTGTGCCTGTGCGGTGTAATTACATAGCCTCTGCTCTTTGTAAAGGGAACATTAATAGAGGGATCAATTACACAGATACCCCTGCCAGTCACTCCTCTCATAGGCAGTAAAGGAAGGATTAAGTGAAACACTTCAGAATTAGGAATTATTTCACTACCGTTCCGCCTCTTCTGGACTCAGCCCTCTAGGCTGAATGCCAGGACTTAAACTAAACGCTCAGCAAGGGCAATGGGATCACTGCTCAGCCCACCGAGACAAGACTTTAATCCCTTCTGATGGGAGATGACAGTACACACAGGCCAATGACTTGTAACCCAACCAAATCCCAGACTTTGTAGTCCCAGATGATGATAACCAACAAAACCCAAGGCAAAAAAAAAACCTTAAAAAAAACAAAAAAATTCAACACAAGATGTCCTCCAAGAGGTTGTCCATTCGCATCCCTCACACAGGTAGGACTAGACCCGGCATCCTCAAACTGCGGCCCCTCCAGCTTTTAGGAAACTACAACTCCCATCATGCATTTATATAATCTATAACAGTGAGAATGATGGGAGTTGTAGTTTCCTAAAAGCTGGAGGGCTGCAGTTTGAGGATGCATCACACCTGTTGACCGGGAGAACAGACATTCCTACCCCTGAAGAAATCCAGAGCAAAAGCGGCAAAGTCTTAAATTTTCATCAAAAAGCTAATTATCTAGAAGACCGTCGACTGACAACTTGATATGCGACTCAGCAATCAACAGTCTTCATGTTTTCAGCCACGTTTGTATCTTAAAATATAATGCAACAGATGCAGCACGACAATTACGCCAATTTGTGTGCACAGCAGGCAACAACACAATTTGTTTTTACTAAGAAGAGAAACCCAGGACATTGCCGTTAATTGTGCAGCTTGTGGGCCATGGAAGAACATCCTGTCACGAACAAACCAGTAAAATGATCATTTGTACAAAAACACTGCGGAGAGCCATCTGAAGCGGAGCCCCGGCGCAATACGGTTCTCTGCTCATTCACACGCGCCATTCAGCAACATCGTCGCCCATTTCCACATCACGTCAGGCAGCCTGCGGCTCAACGAACATTAGACACTACTAGAATGAATAGCTCCACCACAGATGTCCAAAACACACCCTGGTAAGAAGAGGGAGAACTGGAACGAGTGAGCGGCAGCAGAACATAGTCTAGACCAGGCATCCTCAAACTACGGCCCTCCAGCTGTTGGGAAACTACAACTCCCATCATTCCCACTGTAATAGATTATATAAATGCATGATGGGAGTTGTAGTTTTCCAACAGCTGGAGGGCCGCAGTTTGAGGATGCCTGGTCTAGACCTTCTCCAAAAATAAGCCCTACCCTGATAATAAGCCCTACCCCGACAATAAGCCCTACCTCGACAATAAGCCCTACCCCGACAATAAGCCCTACCCCGACAATAAGCCCTACCCCGACAATAAGCCCTACCCCGACAGTAAGCCCTACCCCGAAAGTAAGCCCTACCCCGACAGTAAGCCCTACCCGACAATAAGCCCTACCCCGACAGTAAGCCCTACCCGACAATAAGCCCTACCCCGACAATAAGCCCGACCCCGAAATTAAGCCCTACCCCGACAGTAAGCCCTACCCCGACAGTAAGCCCTACCCCGACAGTAAGCCCTACCCCGACAGTAAGCCCTACCCCGACAGTAAGCCCTACCCCCATAAGCAGCCCTACCCCCATAATAAGCCCTACCCTGATAATAAGCCCTTCCCTGATAATAAGCCCTACCCTGATAATAAGCCCTACCCTGATAATAAGCCTTACCCTGATAATAAGCCCTTCCCTAATAAAAAAAAAAAAGCCCTTCCCTCATAATAAGCCCTACCCCGATAATAAGCCCTACCCCGACAATAAGCCCTACCCCGACAATAAGCCCTACCCCGACAATAAGCCCTACCCCGACAATAAGCCCTACCCCGACAATAAGCCCTACCCCGACAATAAGCCCTTCCCTGATAATAAGCCCTTCCCTGATAATAAGCCCTACCCCGAAAATAAGCCCTTCCCCGATAAAAAAAAAAAAAGCCCTTCCCTCATAATAAGCCCTACCCTGATAATAAGCCCTACCCTGATAATAAGCCCTAGCTGCATTTTTCAGGGTTTTTGGAGTAGGCATGAAATATAAGCCCTAGTTACAAAGAAACATACCCTATTTACAGCCGGGAACAGGGAGTAGCCGCACACAACTCCATTCCCGTCCTGAGCCTCAGTACTGACGGCAAGAGCCTGCACAAGGTTGCAGCCTACTTCCTCTTAAAGAAGTTCTGCCACGGGTGGAAAAGATAGCTGCCAGTCGCAGTGCCGACTGTAGATCCGTCCACACTTGCGCAGTCGCTCTCCATTCTGTTCTATGGGATCTCTGAGTACAGCGCATAGAATGGTGCATAGAACAGAATTAAGAGCCGTGCGCAAGCGCAACCAACTCTCCAATCTGTAAGGTGTCGGGGGCCCGTTTCCGAGAGGCGGGACCTGCACCTATCAGACAATGATGGCATATCCTAGCGATATACCATCCTTGTCTATCGTGGCAAAACCTCTTTAAGACACCTCATGGGCATCCTATGCCTGAAATACTATGGTATAGTGGTGAGCTCCAAGACACTCCAGGTAAGCTCTGGCCCGGTCTAAGTGACCAGTGAGAGCTCCAGGTGTACTGCCTCACCAAGGCCCAAATCCGTCGTTAATAGTCCTGCTGCACCCAATCCCGGTCTCCTCCTGTGACAAAACACTTACCGGAGCTTTCTGAGGTCGTCCCGACACCCTCCAGTTCCATTTGCAGTGCATTAGTGGACTCAGGGCCTTCACAACAACCTGCCGAAACTTTCGTACCTACTCCCGGATCTACTGGGCCTACTTCCGGATCTACGAGTCATCAAGCCGGCCAACACTTCTATATTGTAGCTGTCTGCCACGAAACGTCACACTATACGGAGTAGTGTGACGATGCGTTTGGGGAGGGCGTTTGTTGACTACACTACAGAGGCGACGGCCTTTTGACTAGTGCTAGTCAGCAGGCACTTATATAGTGAATGCAGTAGTAAGGGGTGAAGTTCTGAACTGAATGTCACCACTTACTGCCATGCACAGAACAATAAAAATATGCATAATAAAAAAAAACGTAAAAAACACTGAGCATCAATAAAGGCTATAAATATATCGTAGCCCTGATGAACCGAATTAATTAAAAACAACAACAACAAAACACAGACAACCCCTTTAAATTAGTAACTGTTCAGGATCCATCCGGTCTCATTGGCCCTAGGGGAGCATTATCCTGCTGGCTTGTAGTGTTGCACTTTCCATTTAGGTAGGGCCAGTTCGTCCTGACCTAAATTTTGCTGGCGATCGTGGGAAAACAGACTACCATCCCTAATCCAGACAGAAAAAGGAAATGTGGCCGATCAATGAATGATACACTGTCCGGAAGAAGGCTGGTGATTGGTTGTATGGTTTTCCCACAATCTCCAGCAAAATCCGGGTCCAGCTGAACTGGTCCAACCTGAATCCAAAATGCAACATTACTAGTCACAAATAAGCTCCACTACTCCTCCCTCCATCAGCTGCATAGACATCAGGGCAACTCAAACAGTTCACAAGGCAACTATGAACAAGAGCACTCCGTGGCTTCCCTGACCCTTGAAGGGAAGTCATTCTTGAGAAGGTACTAGCAGGAGGAGAGCAAAGCTTGACCGGATCTGACTGCAAATCTATGGCAATGTCACAGCAAAATCAACACTTGTTAAATTGCTGTGGATTCACTGTGGGTTTTACCCCATTTACATTGAAGAAGTAAAATCTGCTGTAAAAATCCATAGCATTTCTAAAAAATCAAATAAGCATAGAATGAACGTAAGGATCCACAGCAAACGCCAATTTTGGTGCAGATTTGTTTCCAGTACATGGGAAAGAGGTACTAGAAATCCGCACTTTTACTGTATTGTAAACAGCTATGGATTTTCAGTACCGAGTCTGCCATGCCAAACCCTGCTCTTTACATACAAGGACCCAGCAGACTTCCACATGGAGATAAGTGAAGTGACCATAGTTTTTGCCCCCTGGCTGAAGAACAGGCTAGTGTCAGACCTGCTGTTTCCAGCGCTGTGTCCCTTATTCTGTAAGACGCTGTCGTTTTCGTATATTTAATGCTCAAATCTGCAGTTTTCATCCAGAAGAGTCATTCGAAGAGTCCTTCAGAGTGTCAGTTTTTTTTCAAACCCCGCCCACCTGAGGCTAGCCCCGCCCACCTCAACTGACAAACCTATTACTTTGAATAGGTAGAAACATGTGAATAACTGTCAGTGGGCGGAGCTAGCCTTTGGTGGGTGGAGCTAACACCTACTCATGAATAAGATTTGATGGGTAAATGCTCTAAAACTGCTGCATCTTACAGAATAAGGGACACAGCGCTGGAAACAGCAGGTCTGACACTACCTTGTGCTGCCCTCAGCAAGAGGGGCATAACCTATGTGACAGGTTCCCTTTAAGTCTATCTGTGAACAGATTCAACTCCAATCATCTATTGTGTGTATCAGTCTCCTTTTTGAGAGAACTCGATTATCGGTGGTTGTCTCAAGTAGATTTATACATACACGATCAATGTATACATTGGCTTAGGTTAACTATAGCAGTTGCATTACAATTCTAGCAGAATCTGCACACAAAAAAATGGCACACATGCCTTGCACCACATTTATTATGCCCTTTAGATACTTCGGTGCCTAGCTTGACAAGGGGGCACGGCTTAGTAGAAAAGGGTGGGGCATTGAGGAAAGGGGACATGGCTTGGATGTGTTAAAAAAAAAAATTAGCTTAATTACTTATGTGACTAAACCAGTTTAGACACGAGTATCTAAACATGCAAGTGCATCATACAAATGAGCCACTGTAATAAATTGGGAGCATTTCTAGTCTATGCTGATAGCATTCGTACATTTGCTTTATTGTGTCCATAAAAAAAAAAAAAAAAAAAGGCTTTCTGGTTTGTAATTGCTACATAAGTACTGAGTTAAATCATAAAAAAAAAATACTTACTGCTATATAGGCGGGTAAATGCATTCCAATCCCAGTAGGAAGCAAAAAAAAAGCGAAGCACGACACATGCAGAATAGTGATGAATAATATACAGGCAGTCCTCGACTTACAACGTTACAACTTACATCTGTCCCCTAGTTACATACGGAGACTTATGGGGCATGCTGGCACTTGTAGTACCATGTTCCATAGCAGATAGTAGCGGTGGAACGACAAGTTCCAGCATGCCACAGCAGCACATGAGGTGAAAATGAGGTGAAATCTTCTTAACATGGGCCTGTTAACCCTTCCCCTGCACTATCAGAAACAAAAAAAAAAAACCTTTTGTGCTGGAGTTACATTTAATAAATATACCTGTTCCGACTTAGAAACAAATTCAACTTAAGAACAAACCTACAGTCCTTATCCCGTTCATAACCCGGGGACTGCCTGTACTAAACAACCCTCACAATCCTACTATCCATGAAAGGGGAAGAAGCAGTACAACTGTTAGTATTACAACTGCACAAGGAAAAGGCTTCAATAGAGAGGCAATCATACGGTTATGAGTGATCCACCATGCTGTCTTTCAGCCTATGGCTAATGCCCATACTGAAAAAGCCTTCCTCGGCTTATAACCGAGTCACCATTGGCAATCTCTTCAGCTATATGTGCCTCCTCTGGGAGCGCATACAGCTGAAGTCACTATTGTAGTAGACTTGCAGCCTTTTGGAGTATCCGTAACAGGTGGTGTGCTAGGTCATCACGTTGCCTGCGCGGCCTAATGACATTGTGCCGCCTGTGCCACAAGACGGAGCGCATCGGAGCAGCGGGGGAGAGAGGTAAGTACTTGTATTTTTTATTTTCTTTAAAAACTCAGCCTATGGAAGACATATACCTGCCAATGTAATTTTTTTGGTATCCATTTTTATTTTTGAAATCAGGGGCGTCGCGACAGGGGGTGCAGCGGTAGCAGTCGGTACCGGGCCCTGCAGCCTGAGGGGGCCCAAAAGCCCTTCTTCCACATCAGAAAACACCAGTCTTGTAAGTGGCACATGGTAACTGGGGGGCCCCTTTTCACTTTTTGCACTAGGGCCCAAGAGCTTGAAGTTGCACCTCTGTTTGAAATTTACTGCATTTTCCACCCTGGGCTTATTCTCAATTCAATAAATTTTCCCAGTTTTTTGTGGCAAATTTAGGTGCCTCGGCTCATACTCGAATATATACGGTATATACACACACATATATACGCACACATAAATACACACTAGCCCATGTTATTCCAGTAAAACCTGAATTTTCAGGAATCATAAAAATGAAGCGTTTTATATGTGCTTTTTTTGTCAGCATCATCTGTTCCAATTCATCGAATGGAAAACGTCATAAAAGGGCCGTATGTTTACATTATTATAAAACCAGTAAAGATTACGCTCATCAGAAACAAGATGCAGTGATTTCCAAATTAGACGGGATTCTCCTCTTAGAAATGAACAGGAATGGAAAATTTCAGGGAATCTGGTAAAATAATTATTCAATAAGCAAAAACACAGCTGCTAGAGGCAGAATCACATGCTCATTTAAAGTGGAAGTTTTCTTCTTAAATGGATCATTGGGAAGAAAAAAAAAAAGGAAAAGATGAAATCTACACATAAAAAGTAATCCGCAATATAAAGTGCTGAAGCCATTAACACAAAGAGTCATCCATGCAAATGAAGACTTGGAAGGCTCGGATTAAAGAGGCTCCGCGCAATATCGACCCTTCAAGGCAGCTGTAAATGTTCAATTACTCTTCTTTTGTAAGGTTGACCCGTCGACTCTCAGTTTTAGGCCCTGATCACAATTAAAGCTCTCAATAAGGTAATGAAACATACACTGCGGTGTACCCACAGGCTTCAAGCAGACCAAACCTAGTCTACACTGCTCTATCCCACAAATCACATTATGGGAAAGGAGCTGAGAAGCTCTAGCGCCCTCTTTTGGATGTAACAAATCCTCAATTTGCTTTATCCAAAAGAGGGCGCTAGAGCTTCTCAGCTCCTTTTCCATAATGCCTTGTGATATGCAGATGCTTCGTGGAGTGCAAAAAGGCAATTTCGAATCTCCACACACCTATATAGGTGCTCTCCGTAAGGAGAGATCTTCCCTTTCTGAGCTATCCCACAAATAAAATGTATAAGTGTAAAACAGACCAAACCGCCACAAGCTGATTATCTTTGATCTTTTACGGCTACTCCACAGTATATAGCGGGTAAAGGAAGTACTCAATAGTGGTATATTTACGGGGAGTTACTCTATCTAGGGTCCCCCATATATATATTTTTTTTTTTTGCTCTTTGGTACCATGATTAAGGATCCCCTGAGGAACCCCTATGCATCTGAGGGGGGAAACGCGTCGGGAGACATGGTTCTCTCATCTAAGGACATATTTTGAGCAGCTAAGTATATACCTTGTGGCATAACTTGTGGTATTTTCTTCTTTGTATATCTTATCCCTATCTAGAACTGAGACGTGGATAATGTATGCTACTGTTCTATAAGGGACCTATGTCTTAGCAGTTAGGTATATACTAGTGTATTTTTATATTTTTTCACTTCCCATTGTACCTTCTAGGTTTAAGTATTAGGGTAATATAGGATTAGTCTTCAGTGGATGCGTCCGTCCCTGTCGGGACGATTACTCTGTCCTTATAGGTAGGTACTATTGTAGGGCTATTGTTAGATTTACCAACTTAAGGCTGTTGTTTATCAGTCCCTATTGCTGTCAGTCCCTTTTATTGTTATGGCAGATAATTAATACGTCAATATCCATGCATGGTGTATACCCTATGGTCTTTGGGAAAGTGTAATTAGTGATAAGTGGTATTGAGACTTTTTGTATGTAGATTATATATGGCCCTTGTGTGTATATTTTAGTGGTTAATATTTAAGGTTAAATTTTAGTAGTAAGGACTTCTTAGTTTTCTTCTGTGATTGAAGTACTCAAGTCAACAATTTTCTAAGTAAATCTATTTCTGCAGGCAGCACTGACATGAAAATCTCCACAGATGTCAGTAACAACCCATCCAATCCACACAGGCAAAGAAATCAAACCATAGATGTCCATAAATGAAGTTCTGTGTAATAACAAGAAATGACACAGGGATAAAGTATTGAACGCGCTTATTAAAATGTATTTAACACTGGTAGAAAAGCCTTTGTAGCTTTATTTTCGGTCTCTGAAACCAATTGCGGGTTTCCTTGGCCATGTTTATGGGATCACTGTCTTACTGAAATGTCCACCCTTGTTTTATCTTCATCATCCTGGTAGATGGCAGCAGATTTTGATCATGAGGGTCTTGGTTGATGGGTCCATTCATCCTTCCTTCAATTCTATGAAGTTTGTTAGTGCGGCACGCTGAAAAACAGCCCCGCAGCATGATGCTCCCACCTCCACACTGCACTGTTTATTGGGTAATATGCAGCCTTTGGCTTCCAAGCATGGTGTGTGTTATCACATCCAAAGAGTTAGATTTTGGCCTCAGCTGACCAGACTATATTCTCCCAGTATTTCACAGGCTTGGCTAGATGTTGTTGAGCAAACTTTAAATGAGCTTGAACATGCTTTTTTTTCGGCAATGAAGTCTTCCATGGTGAGTGTGTATACAGGCCATGGAGGGCGAGTGCATTACTTATTGTTTTCTTTGAAACAATTGTACCTGCTGATTCTGGGTCTTTCTGTAGCTCTTCAAAGGTGGTTCTTGGCTCTTGGACAACTCTTCTGATAATCATTTTCACTCCTCGGTCTGAAACCTTGTGGGGAGCACCTGGTCGTGGCTGGTTTATGATGATGTTCCTTCAGCTTTCAGCCTCAACAGTGCTCACTGGAACTTTTAGGGCATGTCCCTTCGGCCGGTTTTTCAGCCGATTTGCGTTTTTTCACCGCCTGAAAAACCGGCCGAAAATGAGCACAATGGTGCTCTATGGAAAACCCGTGCGGTTTTTCCGCCCGCGGTCCGGCCGCAAAATATTGTGATTGCACAATCTTCCGGATTCTGTGCATCTCAATGTGAAGGGGGAGGCCTCATCACGGAGAAAAGCTGTCCCCCACGTGGGGACTGCCGCAAAACAGGACAAATACCGGCCGGCAAACCGGTTTGCCGATATTTGTCCTGTGCAGTGGGAACGCACCCTTAGGCCTCGTTCACACGGCTTATTTCGCCGCGGATTTGCCGACGGATTGACGATCGTCAATCCGTCGGCAAATCAGTCAGAAATAAGTCACAGCCTGATTTTCTATTGATTTCAATAGAAAAACGGCTCGTCGTTCACACGACGCGTATTTCCGTGCCGGATTTGCCGCCGCGGATTGACGACGGCAATCCGACGGAAAAAACAATTGACATGTCAATTATATTACGGACGGATTCACCACCTACAATGATTGGAGATGGTGAATCCGTCGGGAAATCAGTTACAAATACTTCCCACACTTAGTGACAGTTATTTGCAAACTGATTTTCAACTGATTTTCAGAAGGGATTTACATCGGCAATCCGATGTAAATACGTTCTGAATAAGCCGTGTGAACGAGGCCTAAGTAGTTTAAAAATTCTTCTGCAGGGTTGGAATATCTTTTTGGTATAGGATTTGCAGAGAACAATAAATTCAGTAACAAAAAGGACTTTATCAGATACTTTCCCCAAGAAAGTCTTAAAATGTGCCACATTTATCACAATGTTGATAAATCTTCCTCCTAATAGACTATCTAAAGGATACACCTTTAATTAGCTGGCTTACTTAATGCCAATAATTGCGCCAAAATTTGGCCTTTTTTAGTTTATTTTTATTCTTTTTTTTTTTTGCGCACACTAAGTCAAGTCTACTGTTCACCAAATCATGTTTTTTTGCTTTTTTTTTAAAAACAAAAATCCACAACCTTTTAGTCGGATAAGGAGCTAGTGTCTAGAATCTGTCTAAAATATAATTAAGATGGTGTACAGCATGTATGCCAATATTTTTATACAAATTCTGCCAGAATTCTGGCACAATTGTCATAACAATTTTGCTATTCCTTTCCCCTTTAACATTGTGTAGGATCTTGGAGAATAAAATGTAGCCCCTTTTTAATTTATACATTTTTAGGAGGAATAACAGCGCAATTGCCCATCCAAAAGTTCTGAAAACAGAAGCCATAGGAATATTATTTGCATGTATTTAGTGAAAGAGTTGACGCGTCCAGTAAATTATTACAGCTCATGCGATTGTCATGTGACTAACCACCAATTCTGGCAATGAACACCGATGGTACGTTCACACAGGTCAGATCCATCTCAGTGCAGATTTCATCAGTGTAGAGTAAATCTGTGACAAAATCTTAAAGGGGTTGTCTCACTACATTGATTCATCTTACCTCAGTCCTGTTGTCTTGGTTTCATTTTGAATTCAGGGGCGTGTTTACTGACTTCTACTAGACTGCAGAAGAAGCCAGGCCTGTAGCTATAGCAACCAGTGCTGGCAGCCTATCAGAATAGATCAAACAGGTCTGTAGCTATAGTGACCTGAGGAGCTGATGCAGCCCATACAAGAGGGGACATCTAGGAATAGGTAGGACACCGTTAATAGACACATATTGCAAAGCGACTTGTTTTTGAAAGAGATTTAACATAAAAAGCAATCCCTATAGTGAGACAACCCCTTTAACCGATTGGTGCAAATGTTTGCATGCAAATTTGTCGAAATAAAGGGCATTGCTAAAATTCATAGGACACCACAGCAAAATACGATAAGCCCTCACCACCTCTATAACTGAAGGAGATGCATAGGAGATGAATAGCTAACAATAATTAAAGGAATAACTAATGCCGCCACGTATCAGAGAACCTACATAGCAGGTAGCAGAAAGATACCAATGTGTTATTGCCTATAAGAAGGTACCGTGTTCTTGCACCTGAGTGGGCCTCTCAACTTCTGCGCTGGAAATGGTTTCCACAGAGCATAAAAGGACTTTCTCACCCCCAGAGCTTGAAAAGTCTGATCCACCACCTCGACCGGAGACAAGACCTCTTTACATTAATGCAGATAAAGCTTCATATCCTGGACACAACTCCCTTCTCAAATTATCCGCCTGTGCACTATTGAACCCTAACAAGAACATTACGCCAGTAGGATCTGTGATAGTGTCTCAGCGCTCTCTCTATTCTGTTCTCACTTCAATGTAGAGGTGGGTATTTCTGTGGGATTTAGAACAGGATCACAAGGACTTTTTTAGGGCTACTGATCTACAGAGATCCTGCAAACAGAGTTTGATGGCATCTCTATAATATATGCCATCAAAGTCCGATAGGTGTGGGTCCAGAGGTGGCACTCACCTGTACTCGAAACGCCCATAGAACAGAATAAGGAATTGTGTGCGACTAAATCTTCATTCTGAGCCAAAACCTTCAGGGGCCCGTTCCCAAAAGGGACCCATCCACACCTATTAGACTTAGATACCTTTAAACTTTATGGTGGGAACCCCTCTTTAAACCATGGTGTCAGTGGCAGCCTGCAGGACTGAGTTGTGTGCACTATAGTTCCATATGTAAAGGGGTTTTAAGCCCATAGACTCTGATGGCATATGGTTAAGATATGCCATGAAAAGTCTGAAAGGTGCGTGTGTGTCCCCCTCTGGGATCCACATTGACCTTGAAAAAAGGCCTGGAAGTCACAGAGCAGATTGGAGAGTCGGTCGCGCTTGCGCAAAGCTCTCCATTCTGTTCTATAGGTGTTCTGAGTACAGGGGTGCGGTGTGATTGGCTCTGCTCAGAACTCTCATAGAACAGAATAGAAAGCTGGCTCTCCAGTTTGCTCTGTAACTTTCCGGGTGGGGGGGGGGGGGGGCGCGTGTTCCCACGATAGGTGTGGGTCCTAGGGAGAATTACCCACACCTATTACACTTCGATGGCATATCCTAGCGATATGCCATATAAGTCTATGGTGGTAAAACCCCTTGAAAATTAATCCGTAGCTCTCCAAGAGGTCTCTGGGTAGCCCTGGTTTTAACCTATGGCCTGAACCTGACTTTATAGAGAAAACTGCACAATAAACTAGTTAGCAACATGTGTATATAGGCAGCCACAGGTCAGACATTTAGGGTATGTGCAGACGGCATCTTGGATAGGTTTTTACAATGCGTCAAACGCATCCAAAAAGGACACATTTTCTGGACTGCAAAAACCTATCCCTATGGTTTCCATTGCCTTTTCAACACGTTAAACGGATCAAGAATTGACATGTCAATCCTTTGAACGCATCCATTTAACACAATGCAAAAACGTATGTAAAGCACATATCGTCTGAACGACGATACGTATCTTACATTGAAATCAATGTGCTCACACTTGAACATTGTTAAATACATATTGGGGTCCGTTTTTCGCTATGTAAAACATACCCAGATACTTATTTAATAAACGCCATGCCAACATATCCTAATAACGTGAAACCGGGGACAGAAACGCAACGAAAAATTCTACTCTGCTATACTTTTGTTTTTATAAACCCCATTATAGAAATCTCTACAAAAAGATCAAGGGCCACATATATGAAAGCTGTAAAAAAAAAAAAAAAAATCTGGTCAACACATCACTTTTGAAGAATAAATGTATAGGTGCACGCTGGTGTGGCAGCCAAAAGCAATACAAACAACACAATATCAGCAACACTCTATAAACACTAAAAAGGGTCAAAGAAGACATACGAATTTTACACTAAGAACCTCAAAATTTTCATATATTCCACAGTAGCAGCAATGCTTTTCCAAAAAATCTTATGTCCTCTTTGACCGTTTTTTAGTGCTGATATTGTGTTGTGTTTGCATAGCTTTTGGCTGCCACATCAGTGTGCACCTATACGTTCATTCTTCAAAATGGATGTGCTAACCATATTTTGCTTTTGGACTGTTTACATGGGGAAGTGGCTGGTTCCCATCTTGGTTTTTGCACTCCACTCACCTGCACAGGCTTTTTAATCAGATCAGGTTATAGCTGGAATCTTCTCTCCCTGAAATGTGGAGGTCTGAACAGACACCAAGAGAGGTGACATTAGCGTAGGTTCCCACCTGAATTGAGGTCACCTTGCCGTGGTAGGTGGGCATTTACAGTTTTGATCACAATTTTACATAAAGAACCTCAAAATTATTATATATTCCACCGTAGCAGAAATGTTGTTCCAAAACATTCGTATGTCCTCTTTGACCTTTTCTTTTAGTGCCTATTGAGTGCTGCTGATATTGTGTTGTGTCTAGGTTACCTATAGCAATCAGAGCACCCCTTTCATTTTTCCAGAGCACTAGATGAAATGAAAGGGGCGCTTCGATTGGTTGCTATGGGCAACAGTGAGTTTTAAACCTAGACAGTTTTTATACAAATGGCCCTAAGTGTCTATTCCCCTTTAAAAATTGTGTGGAATATGTATCTCCCACTATTGGTGTTATCTGACCCCTCTTGACATAGGCGGGGACAGAAGGGGGGGCTGCATCAAAGATGGGAAGGAATTTCTTGTCCCGCCAGGGGAAAATGGTTTGCTACTCCAATATCTCGATCAAGTTTCTCACACCATTCCTGGAAGTACATCGTACTGACAGCAGCCGCTACATGCAGACTGGAAACTTTTATCTTGCCCGAAAAATTTTGATGCCATGTAAAGTGACTACCATAGAGAACTGCTCTGTGGTAACGCTTCAGCTTCTTTTACCTTCCACACTGCTACATGGCACCGCCGGTTCATATACATGGAGGTTGATTTGCCTGAGTTATTGAGTGTCGAAAGCCGAGAAGAATTCCTTAGGCTCCTATTCCTCTATTCCGTGTAGTTAAATTGCAAACATTGCGACAAAAGGGTTGTAAACACAAACAACCAAGAGAAAAAATAAAACCCCCCAGCACTGTGGCCAGTCAATAAACTGAGCAGTACGCTCTCAACTCTCTTAGCACAGCCACTGAGCAATTTCAAGCTGCAAGTACTGTAGTCAAATTTGTATGTCTATTAGAGTGTTCACATCGGAAGAATTTATTACATTTGCAGCAATGTGGATTAAGAAATTTATGTTGCAGATTTGTTGCAGATTTTCCATTTTGAATTAAAAGCGGAAGTTGAAATCCACAGTGAAATTTTACGGTTGTTGCTTCTGCAGAAATACATTGGTCCCTCTCCATGCAATAATAATTGATATGATGAAACCATAACTCTATACAGTGTTGGACTGGGGTGACTAGGACCCACAGGTGTAGTCGGTTTTGAAGGCCCACCATTGGAGTTGATTCTTGGGGGCCACCAGTGGAGTTGGTTCTTGGGGCTCCACCAGTGGAGTTGGTTCTTGGGGTCCACCAGTGGGGTTGGTTCTTGGGGCACCACCAGTGGAGTTGGTTCTTGGGGTCCACCAGTGGGGTTGGTTCTTGGGGGCCCACCAGTGGAGTTGAGTCTTGGGGGGCCACCGGTGGAGTTGGTTCTTGGGGCTCCACCAGTGGAGTTGGTTCTTGGGGCTACACCAGTGGAGTTGGTTCTTGGGGCTCCACCAGTGGAGTTGGTTCTTGGGGCCCCACCAGTGGAGTTGGTTCTTGGGGCCCACCAGTGCAGTTGATTCTTGGGGGCCACCGGTGGAGTTGATTCTTGGAGGCCACCGGTGGAGTTGATTCTTGGGGCCCACCGGTGGAGTTGATTCTTGGGGCCCACCAGTGGAGTTGAGTCTTGGGGGCCCACCAGTGGAGTTGAGTCTTGGGGGCCCACCAGTGGAGTTGAGTCTTGGGGGCCCGCCAGTGGAGTTGATTCCTGTAGGTTCTGAACGCCTACCCTACAACTACTGTACATGTCTCTTAAAATCTGGCTCTTGCTTGTTGCCTGTCTGTCTCCACCTCTGTGTCTCTTATGAGAATGCATTTGCAGTTGAAAACCAATTATTTTGGTCTCCATGCTTAAGAGACCAACAGGAGTTTCCCCTGTCTCCCTGTGGGCCAGTCCAAGCCTGACTCTATGGAAAATTGGTAATCGATTACCTTCTGCCATCTAGCAGATGGCACCTAGCAGTGACATCAGCAATGTCCAATGGGCAGCACTGCACACCTGCAACCATGTGTAGACCCCATTGCCAAACGCAGGTTCTCTGGTGGCATCAGAGTCCGGCTGGAGCACAAGCACTGGAGAGGGCATGGGGCCCAAGCAGCCAGAACTCCCTCCAGAAAAAAGGGTCACCCCACACCGTAGCATTGATGTTACCACAACAGAGCTAAAACCCCTTTCTGGCTGCTGACAGTAAAATATGACAACATGCCTGTTGAGAAAAGGGCACAGAGCTGGATTTGGGGCCTGTGGGGTTAAAGAAGGCAGGCAATTGGTTGTGCTGATTGCTATATGGGGTGGGGCAGTGGCCACATGTTTGAAAACGGTCTAGGGGGACACGCATGAGGTTTCAAACTTTGGTATCGGGCCCGGCACTATCTAGTTACACTCCTGTTCCTGAAAGGGGTTGTCTCACTACAAGGATTCCTTTTTATGTTAAAGATCTTGCAAAAACAAGTCACTTTGCAATATGTGTCCATTAACAATGTCCTACCTATTTCTAGATATCCAACCAGCAATCAAAGAAACGAACCAGCTTCAGCAAACAACATGGTGTCAGATGAGGAGAGAAAAATATATGCAGGTGCAGACCGGGCTCTTAAAAAATATCAAAGATTTATTTCTTTCTATTTAAAATCCAAAGGCAAACATGCACAAACAAACCAGAGACCCTTCACCTAGATAGGTGTGGACAGAATGGAGCTAGACTGCCGACGTGTTTCGGATCACATGACCCTTACTCATGGCTGTTGTACATTTCCTCCTATCTCCATTATATAGGACCTTTATAGGTTTGTTTCTTTGATTGCTGGTTGGAGTTGAACACAAGGGAAGGCACCCTGAACCGAGAGCTCGCAAAGAAAGTCACAGGTGAGCTGCTTTTTTTGACTTTGCATGCTATTTCTAGATATCCCCTCTTGTATGGGCTGCACCAGCTCCTCAGGTCACTATAGCTACAGACCTATTCAATCTGTCATGATAGGCTGCCAGCACTGGTCGCTATAGCTACAGACCTGTTTGTTCTCTCCTGATAGGCTGCCAGCATTGGTTGCTATAACTACAGACCTGGTTTCTACTGCAGCCTAGTGGAAGCCAGTAAAAACACGCCCCTGAATTCAAAATGAAACCAAGAAAACAGGACTGAGGTAAGATTGATGTCGTGAGACAACCCCTCTAAGTCACAATGATACACATGATTACTCTTTACCACAACATAGTACTAGCCCAATGTAGCTTTGCGAAACCATTTAAAGTGGTTTTCGCCCACTTATCAGAAGTGTTTTTTTCCCCTAATCTGCTATATGGCTTGTTAAACATGGCGCACGTCACTTGTACAATTTACCTAATGCACAAGACTTTTCACTTTTCTGTTTTCACTTAGAAAAAGGAGCCTCAAATCTATCATATGTGGCTGCACTATTGACAGCACTCTGTGCCCTATTACTCATTTCTGTACATTTGCTTAATACATCAGCTAAATGACCAATATTGAAACAAAGATAATCTAGAAGTAGATGGTTTAACGGCAATGACTGAATAAACAGTTGGCATATAATAACGTTATTACAGCACCAGACTGGTATGAAAGACTCCCATTGTACAGTAATCTCCTCTAAACATCACTACTCTTTCATCTGCTTAGCGATGATTTTAGCGGAGGCCAGATGCCACGAGTCTGAGAATGAACACCAATTCCGGCAATGAACTTTCACAAAAAGTTGTTTAACAGCAGTGTGTAGCTGTGTACATCTGTAAAACTGCTTTACAAAGTCTCTAGATGGTTTTCTCACTTCCAGATCTTGGAAGACGGATGCACCATCTCCGGAGCTATAAACCACTTTTGAAGTGATTTGTTGCTAAGTATCATGGAAACATGAAATTAAGATGGCAAATGTAAAAAGTAATAGCGGAGATTAAAAATAATGCAAAAAAATATGTAAAACTGTTCTTTACACTATTACCGCTAATAACTAAGCTGGAGTGAGCGTTCCCAGCGGTATTGTTAATAGCGGTTCTTTCTATAATAAAATCTGAAGTCGTCTACATATACAGCATTTTGCTTTTTGTGTTTTTAGCAAACGTTGCACGCTCTAGATATGGTGTTCCTCTCTTTTGGCATCCCCTCCAGCATGAAAAGTTTGTGCAAGAGGATACCAAATCAATGCAGCATCAAAACAGACCAAAAGTTACATAAACTCCTGAAACTCCTTGCAATGGAAACATTAAAGGGGAGATTTAACTGTTTATTACACAATAGAACCATTAAGGATAAAAAAAAAAAAAACTTGACTTGTGAACCCAGAAAGAATTAAAATATCTACAGAAAATTATTAAAATAAAAATATCCAAATGAAAAAATATGCATCAGTATCTGCCTTTAATATTTATACAGTATCTCACAAAAGTGAGTAGACCGCTTATATTTTTGTAAATATTGTATTACATCTTTTCATGGAACAACACTAAACATAAGGCACAATGTAAAGTAGTGAGTGCATAGCTTGTATAACAGTGTAAATTTGGTGTGCCCTCAAAATAACTCAACACAACCATCAATGACTAAACCGCTGGCAACAAAAGTGAGTACACCCCTAAGTGACAACAAAAGTGAGTACACCCCTAAGTGAAAATGGACAGATTATGGTCAAAAGTGTTAATATTCTGTGTGGCCACCATTATTTTCCAGCACTGCCTTAAAGGGAACCTGTCACATAGGTTATGCCCCTTTTGCTGAGGGCAGCACAAGCTAGTGTCAGACCTGCTGTTCCCAGCACTGTGCCCCTTATTCTGTAAAATGCAGCAGTTTTAGAGCATTTACCCCTCAAATCTTATTCATGAGCAGGTGTTAGCTCCACCCACCAAAGGCTAGCTCCGCCCACTGACAGTTATTCACATGTTTCTACCTATTCAAAGTAATAGGTTTGTCAGTTGAGGTGGGCGGGGTTTGAAAAAAACTGACACTCTGAAGGACTCTTCGAATGACTCTTCTGGCTGAAAACTGCAGATTTGAGCATTAAATACACGAAAACTACAGCATCTTACAGAATAAGGGACACAGCGCTGGAAACAGCAGGTCTGACACTAGCTTGTTTTGTCCTCAGCCAGGGGGGCAAAAACTATGTGACAGGTTCTCTCTAACTCTCTTGGGCATGGAGGTCACTAGAGCTTCACAGGTTGCAGCCACTGGAATCCTCTTCTCTCCTCCATGACGACATAACGGAGATGGTGGATGTTAGAGACCTTGCGCTCCTCCACCTTCCGTTTGAGGATGCCCCACAGATGCTCAATAGGGTTTAGGTCTGGAGACATGCTTGGCGAGTCCTGAACTTTTACTCATTTTCTTTAGCAAGGCAGTGGTCGTCTTGGAGGTGTTTGGGGTCCTTATGTTGGAATACTGCCTTGTGGCCAGTTTCCAAAGGGAGGAGATCTTGTTTTGCTTCAGTATGTCACAGTACATGTTGGTATTCATACTTCCCTCAATGAACTGTAGCTCCCTACAGCTGGCAGCACTCATGCAGCCCCAAACCACGACACTCCCACCACCATGCTTGAACATAGGCAAGACACACTTGTCTTTGTACTCTTCATCTTGTTGCCGCCACAAATTCTTGACACCATTTAAACCAAATAAGTTCGTCTTGGTCTCATCAGACACAGGACATGGTTCCAGTAATCCATGTCCTTAGTCTGCTTGTCTTCAACAAACCATTGGCAAGTTTATCGTGTACATCATCTTTAGAAGAGGTTTCCTTCTGGGACGACAGCCATGCAGACCAATTTTCTGTGGGGTGTGGCATATGGTCTTAGCACTGACAGGTTGACCCACCCACCTCTTTAACCTCTCCAGCAATGCTGGCACCACTCTAATTTGAAAAGACCATCTCTGGATGTCATGCTTAGGCGTGTTCTTCATGGAACCTGTCTTGTTAAACTGCTCTATGGTCTTGGCCACAGTGCTGCAGCTCAGTTTTAGGGTGTCGGCAATCTCCTTATAGCCTCAGCCTTTCTTTACATAGAGCAACAATTCTTTTTTTCAGATCCTCAGACAGTTCTTTGCTATGAGGTGCCATGTTGAACTTCCACTGATCATCAGAAGGTGTGAGAGTGATAACACCAAATTTAACACACCTGCTCCCCAGTCCCACCTGAGACCTTGTAACACTAACGAGTCACATGACACTGTGGAGGAAAAATGGTAAATTGGGCACAATTTGTCCATTTTCACTTAGGGGTGTAGTCACTTTTGTTGTATATTGATGGATGTGTGTTATTTTGAGGAGACATCAAATATACACTGTTACGCAAGCTATACACCAACTACTTTATATTGTTGCATAGTGTCATACATTCACGGTTATTCCATAAAAATATATATTACTTACAAAAATGTGAGGGGTGTATTCACTTCTGTGAGATACTGTATTTATATTTATTTATTTTAGTGATATCTTTTCTGCAAAGGGGTGTTCCAACAGTTTTAGCTGCTCGTTAGTCATTAGAGGATAATTAAAAATGGACAAAAAAAAGTGGTTCAGGTACTTAAACAGGAGGGCAGTGATAAGGCACTAAAAAACTACAAGGAAAAAATTAAATATGTAAAGTAAAGATAAAAGGCAGCAAAGCTGAAGTAAGGAAGACATATTGCTATAGAAAGTAAAACTAACTCAAAAATATTTAACTATATAAATAGTACAAAGCTTAAACCTGAAAATGTTCACCTTTTAAAAAGTAGTGAGGAAGGTACTGTAGAGGACGAGGAGGAGAAAGAAAACCTATTAAACAATTTTTTCTCCACTTTATTTATTAAGGACCTTTCTGTTGATGAGAAGAGGAATTTTTTGTTTTATTCTTCTATTTTTTTTTATCATCCTTTAATGACTAATGTGCAGTTAAAACTGCTGAAACACCCCTTTGAAGGCAATGTATCTCCAATATCGGTTTATTAGTAATACTTTTTACAAATTAAAAGTAGATACTGCAACGCATTCTTTTGTTTCTTAGCCATTATTATTTTCTGTAGATTTTTTTATTCTAATAATGCTTTTTTTGGATAGGATTATAAGGGCAGCATTTGTACCTGAGCTGCTTGTAACAGCATTTAGAGATTTGCTTGCAGCTCCATGGATATAGGAGCCTGTAAGAAGGAGCTGAATTTTTCAGGCATGCGCTATGACCTGGGAAGAAAATGGAGCACACTTATTAATACAGTCTAAAAATGCAGCAGATTTATCACAGAGACTCAACTGTATGATAAATCTGGCACATGTCTACGTTTACGCCATCAATTAGTTGGCTTAGTTTGCGCCCAAAATTTTGGCAAGCAGGGTCAAAAATGAAGTCATGCCTCCTGAAAGTCCCACCCATTCTCATAGAGTCACACCCCCTAGCAGCATAAAAGGGTCTAAAAACCTGTCTAAAACTTACACTAAAGGTCTAGTATAAACATGAGTATTTTGGCCAAATTTTGTGCCAGATGTCATGGTGAATCTGACCAATGCAAGAGGAGAGGGTGAGCTGTAAGTATTTCCTATTGTGATTGAAAAAATTGTGTTATCTATACATGGTGTCACCTTTCATAGTAGTCCTCCTTGTGATAGTTGGGAGACTTCTGAGAAGTGATCTCTACAGAACAGGAAGCATCAAGCTATTTCTACACAGCTAAGTTAAAATACCGTCCAAAATCTGAAGGTATTTTAAATTCGTCACACTGCGTTTTTTGGCATGGGTTGGTGGTAAAGACCGAGGTCGGTTTTCGTACTAGCCATCGACCCCGTACATTGAATGTATGGGAATCCAGCGTAAGGAGAGAGCAGGGTGGAGAGAGAGGGGAGAGAGAGAGACAGAGAGAGACAGACAGAGACAGAGAGAGACAGACAGAGAGAGACAGAGAGAGAGACAGACAGAGAGAGACAGACAGAGAGAGACAGAGAGAGACAGACAGAGAGACAGAGAGAGACAGAGAGAGACAGAGAGAGAGAGAGAGACAGAGAGAGAGAGAGAGAGACAGAGAGAGAGAGAGAGAGAGAGAGAGAGAAATATATATGAATATTGCCAAAAATTCTTAAAACAGGTGTTTATTTAAACAATAGGTTATTTTATCTATTTTGCTAGGGCAGGATGTGGCCAGCAATTTTGCAGGAAAGAAAGAAGTACATGCTGGCCATTCAAGTGTTTTAAACTTTGGTGTAGTGGGTCAGTCACGTCCTATTTATTACAGTTTAAGACAAATGTCAAGCTCATTTCTACTGAGGGCAACACCAGCATTATGGTCGTCTTCAGTGGGCCGTGGTGAACCATGTGGTCAGCAACAATACAATCTTAAAGAAAATATTGTCTAATAAATGTCCCATTCCCCCTCTTTAGCACTGAGCTTTTTGGACCTTGGAGGATATCTGGGGGACATGGGTAGGGCTGTCAAATCTGTGACACCAGCTAAGAGTTGTTAAACAGAACGGGGGTGCTCTGAATCCAAGATGGCACCTGCTTCCGGTGCTGGGTCTACGGCAAGCACTGGCTGTTTCCCCCCAGAAAAAGTGGAGAGCTGATCCCTCTGTGTTCAGGCCTTGCCCATCCCCACTCGCAGTGTCTAAACTCTAGCGATACACATGACATGGTGGGCCGGATTCAGTCCACCGACCTCGAGTTTGACACGTACAGTAAGATATATGCAACTTTTCTGTTGTACGATTGTTGTGGGTCAATAGGAAGACACTCAACCGAGTTGCATGTATGACTATGAACGGAGACAAAGAACTTCATGATCAAGGTCAACAAGAAGTCCTAAGGGTGCTCTCACACGGTGCATTTTTGACGTGTTTTTTGCTGTGTTTTTTGTGCAGAAAGGCACAGCAATTAATACTAATACATTGCTATACATTTCTGCACAAAAAATACAGCAAAATACAGCACCCTAAAGCTGATAGACATGTCTGACACCCTTAAAGAGGTTGTCTCATTACATTGATCTATCTTACCTAAGACCCGTTTTCTTAATTTCACTTGGAATTCAGGGGCGTGTTTACTGGCTTCCACTACTGGTCTGTAGCTATAGCAACCAGTGCTGGCAGCCTATAAGGATAGATCAAACAGGTCTGTAGCCATAGTGACCTGAGGAGTCGACGCAGCCCATACAAGAGGGGATATCTAGGAATAGGTAGGACACTGTTAATGGACATATATTGCAAAGTGACTTGTTCTGCAACATATTTAACATAATAAGCAGCAATCCTTGTAGTGAGACAACCCCTTTAGAGAAATCTGGCAGCTCAGAGATAGTCCGGAAGGCAAACGGAGACCCGCACAGCTCTATCGAATGCATATGCCGTAAATGTTACTACTTGCAAATCCCTTTTGTAAAGCCAAAATATAATAAACACTTCAGCGTCACGTGTGGCATTTTATATCATGCAAAGTACATAGCAGTTTTGTTGTTTGATGGATGCATTTTATTCCTTGACCCCAGCATCCACAACATCCCTTTCATGTCAACAAGCCATGTACTTGTAGGCTTACAGGACTGTAATTATCTCGCCAGGAGAGGCCTGAAAACAGCAGAGGAGTCTATTTTGAGACAAGGGTGCAGCCAACGGGGTGAGCAGAGTTGGCTGGAGCGAGCAAAGGATAAGAAGATGCTGAGCTGGTCAGTTTGAGAGAGACTGTAACCCGAAACTGCAATGCTCGGAAAGTCTACCACAAAAATGAGAGGGGAGAGTCAATCCCCGGTCAGCTGAAGCTGTGCTTTTCTGGGTGCAGGATTCTCATCTGATCTGTGCCGGCCCATTCCAATCAAGATTTATAAGTGATATTAATACGGAGGAAGAACAAAGCAATTCTGAACATAAAGCAAGTGGACAAGTACTGTCTCTGCTTGTGGAGACTGCCAGCTGGTGTAGGAAGTCTAGGGCTACGTCTACACAGCACGGTACTCGCGACGGATCCAGTTTTTAAAATCAGACGGTACCTTGTGCTGCACAGACAGCGCTAAAAAATCTATGCTGCAGTCTACATAGCACGGATATTTTATGATTGGTTTTGATATCCACCAGATTTTAAGCCAGGTCAGATACTCCGCCCGGATTTGCTGTTGGCCCCGTACATTGGTCCAGCAATGCTAAAATGGCGTCGGATTTTGGAAAGCATTTTAACTTTACTGTGTAGGCATAGCCTTAAAGGGGTTGTCTCACTACAAGGATTGCTTATTATATTAAAGATCTTGCAAAAACAAGTCACTTTACAAAGTCTCCATTAACAGTGTCCTACCTATCAGCTGCTCTGGTCGCTATAGCTACAGACCTGTTTGATCTCTCCTGATAGGCTGCCAGTACTGGTTGCTATTGCTACAGACCTGTTCGATCTCTCCTGATAGGCTGCCAGCACTGGTTGCTATAGCTACAGGCCTGTTCGATCTCTCCTGATAGGCTGCCAGCACTGGTCACTATAGCTACAGACCTGTTCGATCTCTCCTGATAGGCTGCCAGCACTGGTCACTATAGCTACAGACCTGTTTGATCTCTCCCGAAAGGCTGCCAGCGCTGGTCATTATAGCTACAGACCTGGTGTCCTCAGCAGCTACTCACTGCAGCCCCGTAGATGCCAATAAACATGCCCTTGAATTCAAAAATGAAACTGAGAAATCAGGACTGAGATGAACAAATGTAGTGAGACAACCCCTTTAAGCTAGATCTACACAGCATAGGACAAAAAACTTGTCAGAAACCAAATCCTAAAAACCATTTTGAATCTGAGTATTTTGTCAGTTTTGTTGTCCAAATCAGCTGGATTTCCGACCAGTTTTTTGGGTGGTTTTTAGGGTTTTTTTTGTTGAGGTTTTTAGCGTGTTTTTTGGGTGGTTTCTAGTTTATTGTTGAGGTTTTTGCCGTGGTTTTTTGGGTGGTTTTGCAGGCAGTCTATGGCTATACAGCACAGGTTTTCCAATGGACTTTCGGCGGTTTTAGGATTTTGAATATCCGACGGTACCCTGTGCTGCATAGACAGCAATGAAAAATCCGTGCTGTAGTCTATACAGCATGGGTGTTTTTCTTTCCGTTGCGTTAAAGATCTGGCGGAATATGCAACATGTATATCCCTCCGGATTCTGCTTGGATTTGCCGTTAGTCCCGTACATTGAATGTACGTGGCCGACAGCAAATCCGAAAACCGACTGCAGCTTAAGCACTAATCTCCACCAAAAAACGCGGTGCTGCCGCGGTCCAGCAATGACAAAATGCTGTCGGATTTCTGACAGTATTTTGTCACATGCTGTGTAGACCGAGCCGAAGTGAAAAGTTCTCCGTTCGATTTTCAGAGGTTTCTACACACTAGAAACCATTGAAAATCTGACGCAAAATCTGTGCTTTGTAGAAATAGCCACAGATTTCAATCAATAGTAAATTTTCTGCCAGACCGGCAGATTTTACATGTTCCTAAAGCCAGCAGCTATGAAAACCAACCAGAAAAAAAGACCTGTGTAGACTACGGGTCGTTTTTTTATATTGAAGTCTGTGAAAAGTTCTCCGGCAGATTTTCAGAGGTTTCTAAATACTAAAAACCAACGAAAATCCGATGGAAAACCGGCAACGTGCAGATATAGCCTTACAGGCAATGTTCCACGGGAAAGGGTATGCCAAGTAGCTCTCCTCCAGGAGGAAGAGAACAGTCTCTAGTTCTGCCTATTGGAGGCATCTTAGGGTTTGTTCACACGGCGTGTTGCGTCCGGAGAACATACGCTTTTAGATACGTGTTTGGATCCGTCTGTCAGACCCTGAATGGACCCAAACACGTATCTAATAAATAGCCGTGTGATTTACATTGCTTTTAATATGAAACACGCATCGGCGTTCACACGAGTGATCAGAGTGTCAATTCTTGATCCTAAAGACGCAGCAGGAGCCCTATTTAAAACTATAGGGTGCGATCCTGCTGCATCCAACACGCATCCAAACACGGAGCTGCGTGTCGGATCCGTTTAGGGTCTGATAACCGCTGCGTTTTTGGATGCGATTTTCGGATCCAACACTGATCCAAAAACGCCGGGGTAACACCCCTTTAACATTAACAGAGTCGATAAATGGGAAAATATATCAATAAAAGGTCTTTAATGGAGGTTGACTACAATGAGGTCTGACAGGATGATGTAGTTTTAACCCAAAAAAAACCCCCAAAAAAAAACTGTGCAAGTTTTACTGGTATTTTTAACCAAATTTTTTATTACGGTTCCAAACGATACCTCCAACACAGTGTGAAGCGGGTCCAATAAGTGGGAATTTACAAGACGACATGATCAATGATCACGTAGATTTGTTTTTGTGCAATCAAAAGTAGAATGAAATACATTCCTATTTCCCTTTAGCGTAGGGACCCTCTTAATAGAGGTTGCCGCGACGTGGCAAGTGGGCCTATACGTTTTGATCAAAAAGTATACTAAGAACCTCCTGTTCGTTTTTCATATAGTTTTGCTGAGAAGCATTAGATAAACGTATAATGTGAGGATGTGCGATCCATGTTTCTTTTTTGCATACATTCCTATTTATACCTCCTCCCAGATTTTCTGCCAACGTTTCAATTTCTTATTTGGTTATGTTCACACGGCGTAATTGCGTCACATACCGTACACGCCGCAGTCACGCCGGGTGTTTTGGGAGTCGCGCTGAACGAGGGGGCTCATTGACATGCATTACTCATGGCGCATATTCGCCACAAATAAATAACATATCACTTATCTCTCCGCGCGTACAATACGAGGAGGTGTAATCATAGTTCTCTATGGGAGCTATGGATTATCGTAATTATACCCTTAGGGTATGTTCACTTGGTGTAATTGCAGGGTGTACAGTACGCCCCGCAGTTACGGCGGGTGTTCGGGAGAACTATGGATTACCGTATTTATGTGGTGCATCTCACTTATATTAGAGTGCAGTACGGCATGAAATGTGCCCCATAATAAGCCGTGTGGACTTACCCTTAGAAAGAAAAAAAAAATTGTGGTTATATATCTAATCCAAAGTTCCCAATAAGTGGCTCTAGGGCCACATGTAGCTCAGAGGATATGTTTATGGGGCACAGTCCGACAATTTCCACGTCAACGTCCAAGTGAAATTAACGTCCCATTTATTGTAAAGGGGAATCTGCAAACGAATATAAAATTAGGAATGCAGCTATTTCATACTGTACAACCGACCTGCTGAAATCCCAGTCTCTGCACCCACAGCCAGTAAGAGTAGTGTGGAGAACAGATAATAGGCAGGTTTCACTTTATGTTTTGGTGTTAAATGCTTTTAAAATTCCTTTGTGCCCTGCAATTTTGCAGAAGCTCGGTGGCTTTAGATCTAGCATTGGAAAAGTGCTGCAGTGACTGCTCGCTCACAACAACCTGTCACCTGCTGCTAATAAACAAGAAGCACAACTACTTATGTCTAGGTCGGGAGTCCCACGGTGTAAAGGCACGGCAACCGAAGGCCATACATGATTGCCGCTGACGTCACCGTGTCTCCAGCAATCTGGTACGGCCATTTGTGACCGTCTTTCGTGTCCACACAGTCTGGAAAGTGGAACCCCGGCTTTACAACGCTAGAAGAATGAGGAATCCACAATGAAGATTCATCAAGGAAAGACATGGAGCTTACTGGACAAGCACATTCAGCAGGACTACTCCTACTACTTCTAGGTCTACGCTGAATGCAGCATTTTGTCATGTTTCTGTACTATATATATATATATATATATAATATATATATATTATATATTATTATATATATATATATATATAATATATAAAGAACTTCAAAGGATTTTAAATGTGCAGAAAGTTAATTTAAAATTATGTTGCAGATTTGCTGCAAATGCTCCCCAGCGAACTTAAGGGGATTTTGCCACTATGTATTGTTGACGTGGGATCCTCCAAAATGGGTATTTAATCACTTTTCTAAATATATGTGACTACAAAAAGTAAAGCCTGTGAGAACTACAGCATTTCTCAATCCCCCTTAGTTACCTGAAAGCTTCCACTAGACCACAGGTGTCAAACTGCCAGCCCTCCAGCTGTTGGGAAACTACAACTCCCATCATGCATTTGTATAATCTATAACAGTGGGCATGATGGGAGTTGTAGTTTCCCAACAGCTGGAGGGCCGGCAGTTTGACACCCGTGAACTAGACCTAGGAGCTGACAGGCCAACACTTCTTATCTGATGAAACACTTCTTATCTGATGACAGGGAAAATGAATGGTTAGAAAGTGCAGTCTATGAGGCTGTGTCTGCTCTGTTGCAATGTCATTATTTTAGTTAAGTTTTGAGACGCTCCCTTATTCCTCACTCCTCGCTCACCCCCTCCCTCTCAGCCCTGCAGCCTTCATGACTCAGTGTGATTTGTTGACATTCTTCCTGTGCTGATAAGGAGGTAAGTAACTTGTGTCCTGGCAAATCCTCTTTAAGGACTTGTTCACACTGCATCTTGCATCTGTGTGAACATACGCTTTTCAGATGCGTCTCCGGGACCGACAGAACAGACCCAGAGACAGATCTTACAATTAGCAGTGAGATTATCACTGCCGGCAATGACAGACACGCAGCGGCGTTCACATGAGAGATCGCCACTGCGTGTTTGCATCGCGCCTGTCGGGTCCGTCTTTCAGAGAATTGCTTGAAAATATAATTCAAAAGACACCTCTAATTAGGCTTTCTTTTTTTAAAGCAGATTTTAGAGCGTATTTTGAAGAGTAAATTAACACTTCAAAATACGGCATGTGAAAATACCCTCAGTCACACGGAGAAAAACCTCACCAGATATAAAAATATGCATTAAAAAACCACACACACCTATAGCCAATATTTGAGTGGGAGGGGGGGTTATTTTTGGCACACCACATTCTTTTTGCTAAATTATTTTTAAAATACCTATTATCTATATTAATTCACTAACAACCGGCATGTTATACCCTTTATACATTGAGTAAAAAAATTAGAAAAATCAAGTGAAGTTTGCAGAACCATGGATATATTCACACACATATACACCTTTCTCACTAAGATAATACACACAATGCAGTTTCAGCATGTTGAAGTTTCTTTTTTGTTACTATCAAACTATTGTTAAACTATAAATGTGGAACATTGCAAGATGTGTAAGCTTCTTTCTTCATTATAATTGTACGAACATCCTGTACTCTTATGTAATGTGAGATGACTTGTGTACATGCTAACTTCAATAAAAATAGATGTAAAAAAAAAAACAACCTGTTAAATATAACTAGAATATGTATTTTTTCAATAACATATAACCTTGGACTTGCCAGACCTAGCACAAGTGATGTGTTTTAGATTTTGTTCCAGTCGTATTTTGGGTAACCAAAATGCAGCTAACAGGAAAATTAGGCAATGATTGGTCACCCGATTTCCCCATGGCCTGCAGATTGGTTACTTAAAATTCGGATGTGGCCGAATCAACCAGACCCAAATCTGTAGCACAACACTACCTAGCACCGCCACCAACATGATCTGTGGTGATCAAGGCAGGCCATGTCCCCACGGCACGGTTTTTCAGCCGGTTCTCGGTTTTGAAAACCGACTGGCAAACTTTTACACGGACTTTAATGGAAAATCCGTGCAGCAGTCCCCACTGCACGGATTTTCCGCCCAGCGTTTTTTCAGACAGAACATGTTCATTCTTCCGTTCGGTTTTCGGACGGAATATGAACATGCCGATGTGAAGGGGGAGGGATTTTCTCCGCTAACCGTGGAGAAAAGTCGCCCCCCCCCTGCTGCCGTGTGCACGGCACGAAACCAGTGAAAATACCGGTTGGATAAACCAACCGGTATTTGTCCTGTGCCGTGTGAACGGCCCCTATGGGCATGTCCTCACGGCACCGGTTTTGCAAACCGTCTGAAAAGCTGGCGGCAAACTTTACACGGGCCGCTTTGGAAAACCCGTGCAGCAGTCCCCACTGCACGGGTTTTCCGCCTGATGGTTTTTCAGACCGCTGGCCGCCCGAAAAACATTGTGCATGTTCATTCTTCCTTCGCTTAGAAAAGCCGCCCCCCCCTGCAGCCGTGTGCACGGCACAAAAAAAACGGACAAATACCGGTTGGATAAACCAACCGGTATTTATCCTGTGCCGTGTGAACGGCCCCTAACTGTTCAAATAATCATGAAGGAAAAACAGGTCAATCAAGAAACCTACAAGTTGTCATATTTTTAAAGTGAAGAACGAGCTATGGCACTATGAGTCCAATCAAGAAGCAAAGGCACCTTGGGTCAAAATGTTAACTCTTCACTAGGTTGCCCCCCCCAGTCGTAATTCCACGATCCAAAAATGTATTCAATTTCTACTCCTTTTATATGCAAAAACCAAGGAATACACATAAGGAGTAGCCCAAATATTAGGATGCATTGAAAGCAAAGCAAGCAGCTGGTCATAATTATATTAGCACTTTTAATAATCGCATAAAGCGCGGCGCATGCTGCAGAAATAATAGCAGCCTTACATTGTGTATATGTAAGGAAAAAAAATAATATAATTAAGAAGATTTCAAAAGGACCCAAATTACAAAGAGAAGACATCAAAATCTAATTACTTTTTGCGGGATAATCTGTAGTTTTTCCATTGTTTGCACTGAACACACAGTTAAATGAAAGGGGGAGGGAGGAGAAAGACAGATAATAAAATTAATGAGCTCTGCTGCCAAATCCAATTTTGTAGATGTTCCTCCATCCATCACTCTGGAGTGTCTTGAGAGGACGGGGAATTCAGAGCTGCTTTACACACCGATGCCTTCATCTAAACCATACCTCTTCCAATGTTTATTACATTTGTTACAACAATTTCATTTTGCTTCCTAAGACATAGGAAATCGGAAACGGCGTTGGGGACCACTCACACGAGGTTCTCCACTTTAGGAAAATGCATTTACTTCCTGAACAAAAAAGACCTGAAACAATGTCTTGGTACAGTCCACAGCTTGGGACCTTGAAATGCGTCAGCACATCAAATGGGAAAGAACAGGTCGCAAGCGAAACCGCTTGGACTCCATTGTGACACATTGGAATCAACAATCAAGGATGGAAGGGAGATGGGAGGCCATACAGACTGATTGTTTTTTATATATATATATATATATATATATATATATATATATATATATATATATATATATATATATTATATATATACACACACGCTTATACACTCACCGGCCACTTTATTAGGTACACCTGTCCAACTGCTCGTTAACACTTAATTTCTAATCAGCCAATCACATGGCGGCAACTCAGTGCATTTAGGCATGTAGACATGGTCAAGACAAATCTCCTGCAGTTCAAACCGAGCATCAGTATGGGGAAGAAAGGTGATTTGAGTGCCTTTGAACTGCATGGTTGTTGGTGCCAGAAGGGCTGGTCTGAGTATTTCAGAAACTGCTGATCTCCTGGGATTTTCACGCACAACCATCTCTAGGGTTTACAGAGAATGGTCCGAAAAAGAAAAAAC
The DNA here is from genome assembly GCA_025379985.1 of Phyllomedusa bahiana. Taxonomy (NCBI): domain Eukaryota; kingdom Metazoa; phylum Chordata; class Amphibia; order Anura; family Hylidae; genus Phyllomedusa; species Phyllomedusa bahiana. Next base: position 487,835 of record JAODAL010000038.1, read on the forward strand.
ATCCAGTGAGCGGCAGTCCTGTGGGCGGAAATGCCTTGTTGATGCCAGAGGTCAAAGGAGAATGGGCAGACTGGTTCGAGCTGATAGAAAGGCAACAGTGACTCAAATAGCCACCCGTTACAACCAAGGTAGGCAGAAGAGCATCTCTGAACGCACAGTACGGCGAACTTTGAGGCAGATGGGCTACAGCAGCAGAAGACCACACCGGGTGCCACTCCTTTCAGCTAAGAACAGGAAACTGAGGCTCCAATTTGCCCAAGCTCATCGAAATTGGACAGTAGAAGATTGGAAAAACGTTGCCTGGTCTGATGAGTCTCGATTTCTGCTGCGACATTCGGATGGTAGGGTCAGAATTTGGCGTCAACAACATGAAAGCATGGATCCATCCTGCCTTGTATCAACGGTTCAGGCTGGTGGTGGTGGTGGTGTCATGGTGTGGGGAATATTTTCTTGGCACTCTTTGGGCCCCTTGGTACCAATTGAGCATCGTTGCAACACCTTGTGGAATCTATGCCACGAAGAATTGAGGCAGTTCTGAAGGCAAAAGGGGGTCCAACCCGTTACTAGCATGGTGTACCTAATAAAGTGGCCGGTGAGTGTATATATACACACACACATATATATATATATATACACACATATATATATATATATACACACAAACACAGACATATATATATATATACACACACATATATACACACACACACACATATATATATATACACACACATACATATACACATATACACACACATATATACACATATACACACACATATATACACATATATATATACACAAATACACACACATATATATATATATATATATATATATATATATATATACACACAAAATACACACACACACACACATATATATATGCATATACATATATATATATGCATATACATATATATACATGTATATATACACACACATATATATATTATATATATATACACACACACACAAACATATTTATATATACACACACACACACATATATATATTATATATATACATACACACATATATATACAGATAGATATATACACACACATATATATATATATATATATATATATATATATTACACAAATACATACACACATCTATATATACACATACACAAATACAGACACACATCTATATATACAAATACACACACAAATATATATATATATATATATATATACACACACACACAAATACACACACACACAAATATATATATATACACACAAATACACACACACATATATATATATATATATATACATATACACAAATACACACAAATATAGATATATAGATAGATACACACACACATTTCGTGATCTTGTTAGAGGACAATGGTTCTTCTTTTCCACCATCTGTCATGTACACCCTTACCAGCATATGACATGGGGGCCACTGTAAAGGGGTTTGTTTTGCCACACAAAGTTACCTTTGCCACCGGGTGGCAAACTAAGCATAAATCATACCCCAACACAGTCCAGACACCCCAAAATATATCTGCTGCCACCACCTTCCTCAATAATCAGTCGGAGGGGAAGGACTCACCCACAAACACCGCTCACCGCCACTTGCAGGGTTAAAATAGATTAATCAAACACTGCTCTCCAGCAGTCACAGGGTTAAGCTAGATTTAGGTAATGGATTCTTAGAGCATGCAAGGACCAAACTTAAGTTTAAGTTTTAATATAAAAAGCTACAGTGCTTATATCAAATTCAAAATAAAAAATACAATAAAGGTGACATACATATAGGCAATACAGTTCTAAAATAAAAAGGGAGAAATCGCAGAAAACACCTAACACAATGTAGATTATCTTCTGTCCTGGGGCAAGGAAGGAATTGGCACACTGCTCAGTTGATGATTGAACCCCACACTGTGAACTCATTTCATAATCTGAACAATCGGTTCAGCTTTCGGAGCTGTCCATCAGTTCAAAAGAGTAATTTTGTTGTCCCTGACTGGCTGATTCGGTGATGAACGGCAAGGCAATGAGTATATAGTTGTAATGTGTCCCTTGATTGACCCATTGTGATGTAGTTTGGAGGAATGATAAGGCTGGGTGGACAGACCTCTTCTGCCATTCTTTGAAGCAGATGAAAGTTAAAGCCCCATGTCAAAAGTTGCAATTTGGAGATCACCTATCACCCCCGCCCTCAATAAATGACAATTATAGTGGTTTATGACTGGAATGAATGATGCTTGAATAAGCCAGCTTGTAGATAGCGGAATACACTTAATTGATCTGTGGTGAGCGGGGTATATATAAAAATACTGATATACTGCACATAACAGTTTTTTATTACAGTATATACATAACACACATTTCTATTACACCACCTCTCCTGCTTCCTTGTCTGTTCACTCAGTCAAAGAGAATCCCACGGTCCCTGCTTCACAGAGAACTCAGGTTGTAGCTACATCTTGACAGTCTAGTGACATCACACAGCAGAAAGAGCACCTGTAAATCTAGCACCGAGGTGCGATCAGAAACAACCTCACTATACAGCCAACACCGTTGTTATGTACAATTGTTACTGGCAAGAGGTTAATATATATCCACTCAATCAAGCACTCACCTTCCAATCAGGTGGCAAAATGAGGATAACTCACAACCCAACAAAGTCTATATAGCCCAAAACATACGCTGCCACTGCCTTCCCAAAATTGGAAGGGAAGGATCTCTGTCCCCCCCAAACACCACTCACCAGCATTCACAGGGTTAAAACACTCTAACCAAACACTGTTCTCCAGCAGTGACAGAGTTAAACGCTATAGTCAAAGCTATTCATTATTAGAGCATACGAGGACCAAATTTAATAAAGTTTTAAGCTTTAATAGATAGAAGGTACAGTGCTTACATAAGATAAAATATGATGATGAACATACATGCAATCTCAGAAAACACCTGCCGCTTACAATGTAGATAGATAATCTTATGTTCCTTGGGGCAAGGAAGGAATGGGAACACAGCTCAGATGATGGCTGTGAACAAGTTTTTTCTGTTGTAACCATATTTTATAATATGAAAACTCAGTTCAGATTTCAGAGCTGCCCATCAGTTCATTAGGGTAATTTGTTGTCCCTGACTGGCTGGATAAGTAATTAGGGGGAAGGACAATGGATACCTAATTTTATATGTCCTTTGAAAGACCCATGTTAATATGGTTGGAGGGGATGGCAAGGTTAGATGGACAGACACTCATCCTTGGAAGTAGATGAAACTCCAGACTCAACGTCAAAAGTCTCATTTGGAGATAACCTATTACCCTCGAACTCACTAAACCACTGGAATTTATGGTCCTTGAATAAACCAACTTGTAGTTAGTGTAATAAACATAACCCAATTTTCTTTGACAACCATCTGTGCGTCTCTTCCCTCCCATTCCTCCCCTCTCCTGCTCTCTTACCAGTTCACTAAGGGAATCACTCTTGCAAAGGAGAAGAGGTTCCTGCTTTACTGAGAGCTCTTGTTATACTTACCCACAGAAGTCTATTGAAGAGGGGAGGGGGAAGTGAAGGTGAGAAACTCTCACACACAAGCAGCAGCATGGAGGACATTCGACAACAGTAAGGAGCTGTTAAGCATGAATCCAGCTCTGAGGAGAAATAAACCACTCAAAATACAGCCAGCATCACCTCAGTGTCTCCTCTCTGCCTCTCCTCGCTTTCTTAATAGTCTTCTATAGGCAGCTGTAATCTGAGCTTTCAATGAGGCAGAGGCCCCAGGAGATGGATTCCCTTAGTGATTTATGACTAAGTAAGCAGATAATAAAGCAGGAGGTAACAGAAAAGGAGGCTGATAAGTGACAAAAGAAGCATTTTTTTTCTAATAAGATATTACAGTTTCTTATTCTTTCTTGTACTGTTGATTTATGGAAAGCTGTGTTATAATTGAAGGGACGCTTTTAGCTTTCTATACATTAAACAGAAAAACCTATTCACCTATTTCTATTTTAGACTTAACTAATCAGTCTAGCTTTAAACAATAATTAGCTACAGCTTACAGATCATATTTATAAGAGGAAACTAAACTATTTTCTATAGCTACAACTGATTAGCAAAATCTTTGATTTAAATTGTCTACTTTTTATTGTAGAGTTATCACATAGGACCTATATGTCTCCATAATTACAGACTAAAAAGAGATCTTGTGACGTCTAACATTAGTCATATTCTAAGTTTGTGTTTCCACCATCTATTAACTGACCTAAATCTGATATTTCCATTTTAGTGTCCAGTACTACCCTAACTATTGGCAGCACGCCGGCTGTATTAGGGTTATGTTTGACCCAGATCTTACCATCACTCCCTTTACTTAATTAAGTGCCTGCGCATGCCAGCCCCATCTAAAAACCATCTCCATAATTCGCAATTTTGTGAAAAATGGCAACATCTCTTGATGGTGTCCTGATTCATTGTCAACTATAACTCATTATGAATCCGTATTTCCCTCAATAAACTCTTCCCTCTTCAATCCATCCTGAATGCAACTGCTCGGCTCATCTTTGTGTTCAACCACTACGCAGATGCCTCTACCCTGTGCCATGCACTGCACTTCCTGCTTATTTAGTCTAGAAGGCAATTTAAACCTATCACTCTCAAGTAAAAAAAAAACAAAAAAAAACCCTCTCCATAATGTTGCACCTCCGTCTATCACAAGCCTAATGTCTACCAACCCACCCGTGCCGCACTTTCTGCTAACGACCTAAGACTAGCTTCCACGATGATCCGAAACTTTTGGCCGCATCTTCAGGACCCTTCTTCTCCTGTACTAGTTCTCTGGAATGTGCTACTCTTGACAATCAGAATAATTTCCAACATCCATACTTTAAAGTGTGCCCTAAAAACAGAACTTTTCAGAGATGCCCATTATTTCCCCTAATCTATCTCCTTTCCTTTTTACCCACCTCCCATACATTATTCCTCAGAACTTAATCTCTTTATTAAACAGTATTCCCCATACTCCTTGCAGCCATACACACTTTATATCTATACATACACTGGCTGGTGACAGACTCCTGCAGCTTTATATGTACTACCCTATTTTTATAAAACATGACTGGACCATTGTTCAAAATAAGCATTTTTTTTCCTTTGGACCATCCCTATTACAAATCAGAATGCAAGCTTTTGTAGGCTGAAGCATCACACCTCGTGACTGAATTACTTTTTTAGGCTAAGTCCACACCTGCCTTGTTCTTTTTTTATTCCTGACGGACCCCACTGACTATAACAAGGTCTATCGGGTTTCCCATCATATTGTCTGTAATTTTAGCAGAAGTAACGGCGCTGCCCTCTTTTTATCATCATATTTGATGGAATCTGCAACAAAGGCTCCGAGTGGAACCTGCCATGCAAATGTGAACAGGCTTTATTCCATTAGTAAGCCTGCTAACCCTTATACAAATATATCTCAATTAGAACAAAGTACATCCAGGACTCGCCAGTTTAAAATATCTGCTCTTTATTATTTTACTAAAATAAAGGGGTGTTCCCAGCATGCACTTGGATGGCATATCAATAGGTGCGGGTTCTAGAAGTGGGACCTGCACCTATCTCGATAACAGGCATTGGCTCAGAATGGAGAGCTGGTCGCGCTTGTGCACGACTCTCCATTCTGTTCTATGGAATTCTGAGCACAGCTGAACACACCGCTCCCCTATACTCACAACTCCCATAAAACAGTGAAATGGGGCCGCTCCGCTACCATGCACCACTTACAATGCTGTGGCAGTGAAATGGGGGCCCCCTCAGGCTGCAGGGCCCGGTAGCGCCTGCTACCTCGCCACCCCCTATAGCTACGCCCCTGCTCTTTGTGATCTGCAGGATTTGACATGACATATTTATTGGTAGTCTGTATCCATGAAGATCCATAGTTCTACATAAATGTCATAGTTATAAAACAGAATGGTAACGTTGCTTCATTGAAAGAAAAAAAATGGTTGCAAAGGCGGACACACGATATACAAAAACTCATGAGTTACTTTTATAAAATGTACAGTAAACTACAACATAGAGGTTCAGTCATCCCTCACCTTCCTAATTTAGACCGACATTCAGAATGAAAATTCTCTTAAAAAATATTTTAAAAAATTCTCAAAAAGCTCATAGATTTCTGTCACAGTAGACTTGCTTCTATATTCCTCGGCTCTTGCTACTGAATATGACGGACACGAAGTAGATGAACCTCAACACCTTCTCCCAATGAGGAGGTAAAGACTCATAAGAAGCTCGCTTGCACACGACACCATTTTAATAGACCCGAACAGATCTCTCTGGGAGACAATTACACATGTGAATCGTTTTCCTCGCCAAGGATTATATCGAATTCAAAATGCGGCCAGCCGTCTGCTGTAATTTATATATTGAGATTGCAATGAGGGAGAAAACAATTGTACAGACTGCGCTGCCGTAACCAGAAAATTACACTTCTGGTCCTTGCAGCTCATCTCTGTCAAGGACACAAACATTATACAAGTTTACATGATGGAAGCATTCAGGAGGCATTGCCCATCAGGAGCTCCGGCAATTGGTACCTGGGATACAGAAAATAAGTACATGACACTTCAATCAAAGGCTGTAGATATAAAATAAATCAATCATTCACTAAGCAATTTTTTTTATTTTTTTATTTTTTTTTACATAGCTTCGTTTGACTGTCAGTAAGCTAGCAAAAATAAAGGATTTCCACCGTTCACCATTCCCAGTGAACCCCGTTGTCTACAGTGGGGTCTGACCGAATCTATGACGGAGGCTCTGAAATTAAATGGGTTGTCTCACTACAAGGATTGCTGCTTTTTATGTTAAAGATCTTGCGAAAACAAGTCACGTTGCAACATGTGTCCATTAACAGTGTCCTACCTGTTCCGAGATATCCCCTCTTGTATGGGCTGCATCAGCTCCTGTGGTCGCTATAACTACAGACCTGTTTGATCTCTCATGATAGGCTGCCAGCACTGGTTGCTATAGCTAAAGACCTGTGTGATCTCTCATGATAGGCTGCCCAGCACTGGTTGCTATAGCTACAGACCTGGCTTCTACTGCAGCCTAGTGGAAGCCAGTAAACACGCCCCTGAATTCAAGATGAAACCAAGAAAACAGGACTGAGGTAAGATGAATCAATGTAGTGAGACAACCCCTTTAACTTGCAATTCAGATGTGAACCAGGCCTTCAAGGGGTTGTCTCACTACATTGATTCATCTCACCTCAGTCCTGTTTTCTTGGTTTCACTTTGAATTCAGGGGTGTGTTTACTGGCCTCTACTAGGCTGCAGTAGAAGCCAGGTCTGTAGCTATAGCAACCAGTGCTGGCAGCCTATCAGGAGACTGAACAGGTCTGTAGCTATAGTGACCCGAGGAGCTAATGCAGCTCATACAAGAGGGGATATCTAGGAATAGGTCGGATACATATTGTAAAGTGACTTGTTTTTGCAAGATCTCTAACATAAAAAGCAATCCTTGTAGTGAGACAACCCCTTTAAGGATTTAAGGCCTTGGTGGTCAACCTGTCGATCGCAAACTGGTAGATGACGAATGGGTGGTGCCGAGTAGATCCCAGACTGGACATCTATCTAGTTCAATACAATGGTTAGTTCAGTAAAGTGTACTGAAGTAGTTCACAGCAAGTTGGTGTTTCACGAAGGTGGCGAGGAGGTAAGGCTTGCGCCATTGAATGACGTCAAGCTCACAATATATTGCCACCACAGACTGCTATTTCTCTATGTTGTCTTGATTTCACCGTAACTGGGGATCTCTGGCTTTTGCAGGCAGGTTGTCAGTGTCTGTTCTACCTAAATAGCTTGATTATTGTATCATAAGGTGATAAACAGCCGGATGTTACCATTTCAATACTGTAAAGTTATCACTTAACCATGCGCCGTGTATGAGAGAGTCAGGAGTCAGAGTTAGGGAAATTGAGGAGTCAGCGCTTTGGCTTTCTGACTTCAGAGCCCTGCTATCAGGTTTCCCATCATATTGTCTGTAATTTTAGCAGTAATGGCGCTGCCCTCTTTTTATCATCATATTTAGTGGAATCTGCAACAAAGGCTCCGAGTGGAACCTGCCATGCAAATGTGAACAGGCTTTATTCCATTAGTAAGCTGCTAACCCTTATACAAATATATCTCAATTAGGACAAAGTACATCCAGGACTCGCCAGTTTAAAATATCTGCTCTTTACTATTTCACTAAAATAAAGGGGTGTTCCCAGCATGCACTTGGATGGCATATTGATAGGTGCGGGTTATAGAATCTCAGTAACAGGCCCCCAAAACTGTTCGCTCAGAATGAAGAGTTGGTCGCACTTGTGCACAACTCTCCATTCTGTTCTATGGGAACACACGCTCCCCTATACTCGCAACTCCCATAGAACACACAACCGAGTGGTGTGCAACCCTGACCAACACTTTATTCTGATCAGACACTTTCAGAGGCCTGTTCCTGTGATATGTGTAGGTCCCGGTCAGACTTTGATGACATACCCTATCGATATTCCTTAACGGGGTTGTCTCACTACGAGGATTGCTTTGCATATTAAAGATCTTGCAAAAACAAGTCACTTTGCAATATGTGTCCATTAACAGTGTCCTACCTATTCCTAGATATCCCCTCTTGTATGGGCTGCATCAGCTCCTCAGTTCGCTATAGCTACAGACCCGTTTGATCTCTCCTGATAGGCTGCCAGCACTGGTTGCTATAGCTACAGACCTGATGACCTCAGCAGCTTGCCACTGCAGGCCAGTAGTAGCCAGTAAACACACCCCTGTATTCAAAAATGAAAATCGAGAAAAAAGGACTGAGATAAGATGAATCGATGTATTGAGGCAACCCCTTTAAGTCTTTGCTGGGAACATCCCTTTAAAAGGTAGGAAATGTCCAGGAAAACCAACTCGGATGACGTGTTTCAAGCAACACTGCTCCTAATCATCGCTCTATTGTCCTATATATTTTACAGACCCAATACACGGTATGGATTAAAAAGGCAGATTAACCAATCAGAACACTGTTTCACCGTAATTGGGGGTCTATGGCTTTTGCAGGCAGGTTGTGTCCAGCACTAGTCACCATTACTGGAACCTAAGACTGTACTGTCGCAATGAAGTTTTTGGGGCTCCCTATAGGATATTATTCAGAGGGCTTGTTCTTTATCAATACAGGACATGTCTACGTTCTTATTTAGGTAGGTCTACTTTAAAGTAATCTTCATACCTGCCAGGTTTCATAGCATATCTAGTGATTGATTCCAAAGTCAGCTACAAATGAGGTTGTCTTCTGCTAGACCTCTGAAGCCCTGATATGTGAGAACTGTCAGAGATGCATAATAGATATGACCATACAACCTCATGACGTGAAGGAGATGTAAGAATTAGTCAGGTTGTATGGTTATATTTATTATGCATCTCTGACATTGAGGTTTGAGCAATGGCTTGACATTTATGCATCAGGGTGAAAAGGACATCTGAGAGCCAGTTACATTACATGCATATATTTAGCATATCGTAAGGTCCCCTGATTAACCCTCATTGACTTTTAGAGGGGGGAAATGCGTCATATACCTGATGCTGTTGCTTGTCACTAGGAATATATTGTGATCATAAGTTTTGTTGTTTGGATATCTCTAAGTGCTGAGTAATCAAAGTTTGGACAGAGAAAAAATAATTAATAGGGCGAGCCACCGATAGGTGGGGCCGTCCTTTTCGGAGTGAATCCCCTGCCTTGTGATAGAGGAAAGAATAAGGGATAGTCTCCTTGCCCCATTACAGATGTGATAATGTTGCTTACCCTATGAGGTCATCTAAATGTGGCTATGTGATTTTTCTATATTTCCCTTTTTGTCCAGATGGCAGTATTAATCAATTCCAGAAAATTATATTGATCAAGTTTTTAATTAAAATTGAAGGTTATACTTTAGATTGGCTCATTCTTTATCTATAAAGGACACGTCTATGTACAATTTTACATACTATATGCAAGTCTATTTTAACAATTTGCCGATCGCACATAGACTATAAGGGTATGTTCACATGGCGTTTTGAATATGTTTTTAGGATCCGAAAAATGTATATAGAAGCGCTGCGTAAAACACATCCAACATGCACCCAAAGTGTAGTGCGCAGCAGAAACGTACTCTACGGTTTTAAATAGGGCGTCTGCTGTGTCAGACGGATCAAGAATTGACATGACAATTCTATGAACGTATCCGAAAGATGCATCACAAAGACGCATGTAAGACATCCGGCGTATATCAGTGCGCACAGTACACGCTGCTATACGACAGGGAAAAGCCGTGTGAACATACCCCAATTCTGTCCTTGCTCTCCATGCATTGACTTGCCAGTGATACTGTGGTTATTATACACAGGATCTAATTTAAGCATGCAAAGATGCTGTGTAAAGTATGGGGAAGGCTCAGTGCATCAACCTACCTTAGAGGCCCAACAACCGACATAAATAAGCCAGAGTCAGTGTTCATATGTTCTTATTGAGTCGCGCTCGTCTAGCTGCTGTCTGTGCTGTACATGACTGTTAGGGCTTGTTCACACAATGTTTTTGGATCCGTTTTGGAAATTCACATCCAAAAATGCAGGGGCGATCGGATCCTAAACAGATGCAACAGCATGTTTGGATGCGTGTTGGATGCAGCAGGATCGCACCCTATAGTTTTAAATAGGGCGTCTGCTGCGTCTTTCGGACCAAGAATTGACATAATTCTTTGAACGGATGCGAAAGACGCAATGAGATACAGCGGGTATCACTCGTCTGAACGCCGATCCGTGTTTTACATTGCAAGCAATGTAAATCACACTGCACATTGTTAGATACATGTTTGGGTCCATCTAGACAGACCCAAACATGCATCTAAGAACATATGTTCACATACCCTTACTCTGGATATAAGCTGGTGGTCATAATAATGTGACTCAGTTTTGTAGTTGTTAGATGTTATGTAGACTTGTACGTAGGGACTAGCAGAGGTGACCCCAACGATAATTGTGAAATTGAGTCATTGTAGTCTAATGGTAATGACAATTATAAGATCACTATGAAAACTTGAGAAAACAATGGTTGTTTACTTCAGAAAAAGAGATGCCTACTAGGCAATTTAATTACCAATACATTTTTTTTCACAGGGTCAATATAAAAATTCCTCTGCAGGCCCTAATCCCTCACAGAGAGCACACGAGAGCTCCTTGGCTCTTCTTTATATACATGCGCTGTTTAGTAGTCAGGGAAGCACACTCCTGAGATATCCCCACAGGAGCACAATACAATATTAGCTGCAGGACTGTTACCATCCGGTTTACAGAAGCCGTGCAGATTATGGAACCACAGAAGCTGAAACCTCTGCGAGTACGGGCTGAATACAAACTAAAGCAAAGATTACAGAAGGGGAACTGAAAAATGAGCAGAAAGGGAGGCCAGCTTTATCTTCCACCTGGAACACATTGGGGCACGTTTATGACGGTAACTGCAGCAGAATTCTGCAGCAAAACACTGGCGGGCATGCTCAACACCCCATTTATTATGTGTTTTAGACAGTTTCTAGACACTTCTGCGCCTCGTCCAGCAAAAGGGGTGCAGCCTTTGTAAAAGTGTGGCTCTTCCGGGAGGGAGCGTGGCTTAGCATGTGATGCCACGCACCAAAATTGTGGCTCAGTTAGTGCTAATGATAGGAGGTGGAAACTTAGAGGGCGACATGTATGATTTATGGCATTAAAAGTAGCCTAGAATGCACCTGATTTATTAACCTGTTCTACAGCGGGTCATAAATCAGGCTCATTCTAGCGCTAAGATGACATTTCTGGCTCAGGTAAACCACTTTGTAAGTGGTTTACCTGTTCCAGCAGTAATGCGCCGGGAATTGCCGTATTGAAGCAATAAATCTATAGCTTCGTACGGTTCTAGTGCGCCACGCCTCCCGCACTCCCCCCCCCTCCGAAATCAGGCGCATTACAAAGTGCAGCGGGCGCTCTGTAATGTGCCTGATACTGGCATGTGGGCAATTTAAAACTATAGCGAACGGGACTGCGCTAGAGGTCGGGCTGAAAAGACGCCAGACTTCTGGCGCAGCCCCATTCATACAGGTCGCCCAGAGTATATGAACATGCGCCAGATTAATTAACACTGTGATACATGTGGCGCATTGTCCGACTTTCTAGTCTAAGTTTACACTAAGCATTAATAAATCTGCGCTATTCTACTTAAAGGGGTTTTGCCACGATGTAATGTTGACGTGGGATCCTCCAAAATGGGTATTTAATCACTTTTCTAAATATATGTGATTACAAAAATTACAGCCTGAGAGCGCTACAGGCTGCCCTACCTACCCTTAGTTACTTAAAAGCTTCTATTAGATACGACCTGACAAGAGCTGCTGGCCAGGCTTGGGCAGAGAACACTTCTTATCTGATGAAAGGGAGCTGAAGAAGCTTTCAAGGCACCGGGTAGAATTATGTTGTCTTTTGCAGTGTGATTATTTGAGTAGATCCCTGCTTTATCTGATGACAGGGAACATGAAGGAGCTTTCAAGCTGCTGTGGAGAAAAGCTGTTGTCTTTCGTATACAGAATCCACTAGTTGTAGTTTGATTATTTGAGTGAACATTTCACACAATCCCTTATGCAGGCTCTGTGCTCTGGCTGTGTCTCTCTCTCTCTCTTAGCTCAGCGTGGCTTGTTTACATTTGATTCTTAGCAGATAAGGCACGTCCTGGCAAAACCCCTTTAACGGGGTGCTCCCACCATAGACTTTGATGGCATATTGCCAGGATATGCCATCAAAGTCCGATAGGGACTTGCACCTATCTTAGGAATGGGCCTATGAAAGTTTCGGTTCTGAATGGAGAGCAAGTCACGTCTGCGCACAATTCTTTTCTATGGGAATCCTGAGTACAGTCGAACACGCCGATCCCCTGTACTCGGAACTCCCACAGAACAGAATGGAGAGTTATGCACAAGCGTGACCGGCTATCCAGGCTGCTAACCTTTGTAACCTTTTGGGGGCATGTCCCAGAGGCAGGACCTGCAGCAATCAAGCTTTGATATCATACCCTATGGAAATGCCATCAAAGTCTATGGTGGAAACATTCCTTTAAAATACAGTATCCTCTTTAACCAACAAGCTAGTGTGTCACAATAAGGCCATGTCCCTATTTTCAGCCGGTTCTCTGTTTTAAAAACTGGCTGAAAAACTTTTACACGGACCTTAAAGGGGTTTTGCCAAGATGTAATGTTGACGTGGGATCCTCCAAAATGGGTATTTAATCACTTTTCTAAATATATGTGATTACAAAAATTGCAGTCGGAGAGAGCTACAGGCTGCCTTACCTGCCCTTAGTTACTTAAAAGCTTCTATTAGATACGACCTGACGAGCTGCTGGCTGGGCTTGCACAGAGAACACTTCTTATCTGATGAAAGGGAGCTGAAGAAGCTTTCAAGGCACCGGGTAGAAATATGTTGTCTTTTGTATACAGAATCCACTAGTTGTTGTGAGATTATCTGAGTAGATCCCTGCTTTATCTGATGACAGAGAACATGAAGAAGCTTTCAAGCTGCTGTGGAGAAAAGCTGTTGTCTTTCGTATACAGAATCCACTAGTTGTAGTTTGATTATTTGAGTGAACATTTCACACAATCCCTTATGCAGGCTCTGTGCTCTGGCTGTGTCTCTCGCTCTCTCAGCTCAGCATGGCTTGTTTACATTAGCTTCTTAGCAGATAAGACAAGTCCTGGCAAAACCCCTTTAATGGAAAATCTATTCAGCGGTCCCCACTGCACAGATTTTCCACCCAGCGGTTTCTCAAGACCGCCGGCAGTCCGGAAAACATAGAAAGACCACAAAGACCACAACCTACTGAAAACAGCACTTTACTTTTTCATGATATACTTTTAGAGCAATCTGAGTCGTGCACCCATAGTATCCTTAAAGAGAACCTGTCACATAGATTATGCCCCCTGGCTGAGGACAGCACAAGCTAGTGTCAGACCTGCTGTTTCCAGCGCTGTGTCCCTTATTCTGTAAGATGCTGGAGTTTGTGTGTATTTAATGCTCAAATCTGCTGTTTTCAGCCAGAAAAGTGTCATTTAAAGTCTCCCCCCCAAAAAACCCCGCCCACCTGAGGCTAGCCCCGCCCACCTCAACTGACAAACGTATTACTTTGAATAGGTAGAAACGTGAATAACTGCCGGGTGGGTGGGGTTAGCCTTTGGTGGGCGGGGCTAACGCCTACTCATGAATAAGATTTGAGGGGTAAATGCTCTAAAACTGCAGCATCTTACAGAATAAGGGACACAGCGCTGGAAACAGCAGGTCTGACACTAGCTTGTGCTGTCCTCAGCAAGTGGGGAATAATCTATGTGACAGGCTTTAACGGGAGCAATTCAGATGACAGAAATAGAACTATTTGTCACTACTTGTGAATGTAGAGGCTCATTTGTATTTGTTTTTCATTTTTGCATCTCAGAAGGTGGTTCTGACCTTCCTTAGGTGAAGGTTCCCGGTCATATGTTTCCTCCCAAAAAATCTGTAGTGTAATAAACCGAGGGACAACCTTGGATTTCTGCTGTGTAGATCTCTATTTTTTTTACTTCACACGTCTCACCGTCTTTCAGGATGTGGATTAGCCCCATGCAATGCGGCTAATCCGAGGCCAGACTCCTGTTGTGTATTTCATGTTGGACAGGCATAGGAAGCGCGTGAATATTTACAGGAGCAGATGTCGGTAAAAATGTGCAAAATTTAAACTATAGGACAATAAGTGCGATTTTTTTGCTGCATATTTTTGTGCGTAAAACTTGTGTATAACCCAACAGAACTCATATAAAACTAACACCCAGACAATAAAAGGTCAGTACTGAAAGCAGACCTCCTTTAGGTCTCCCAAAATAAATGCACAGCGCATGGTCAACTTCCTGGCACCACTTTGGGAGGGGGGTCGTCAACTTCCTGGCGCCATTTTGGGAGGGGGGATCGTCAACTTCCTGGCGCCACTTTGGGAGGGGGGGTCGTCAACTTCCTGGCGCCACTATGGGTGGGGGTCAACATCCTGGCGCCACTGGGGGGGGTGGTCAACTTCCTGGCGCCACTTTTGGGGGGAGGAGAGTAAACTTCCTGGTGCCACTTTGGGGAGGGGGGGAGATCAACTTCCTGACGCCACTGGGCAGGTGGGGGGGGGGGTGTATACTTCCTGGCGCCAATGGCAGGGAGTAACCTACCGGGGCCACTGGATGGTGCTAACTACCTGGTGTCAGTGCATAGTGTAATATATGGCGGATGGCACCAATGGGTTAACAGGATGATTTCTCTTTATAATTTTGTTTCTTTAGAAGGGTACCTTAATGACAAGCTAGTTACAGGTCTACTTATAACCCCCAGTGATCAGCTGAAATCCCTACTAGTTGCACATCATTTCGTTAAATGGAGCAGGAAAATGTATATATACATTTTAAATCCTATAAAAGGAATTGTTCCAAGAGTTTCCAATTCAAAGGTAACACAGATTTACATTTTTTTCGAATAACCGGTATAACGTTCCCATAACTATCGCTATCTTTTCCATCAGAGAACCAAGCTTGGTGTCCGCCCCAAGATTACAGACCTACATTAAACCACACAAGTCATATCTCTGTATCTTCTTTAGTGGGAAGATGCTGCAAAATCTTCTTACTGAAGACTGAAAAATGTCATGAGACGCTCAGCTCAGAAGCAACCGTCTCCTCCTTGATCCCGGTCCTATACCCTTTAATCTCTGACTTTGGGTAGGAGGACGGAATGTTATCTAATTGAGCAAAAGTATTTTGTGGCGAGTTTGTCGCTTCATTCCCAGGCTCCGAACTCATTAGTGATCAGTTTGATCAATGCTTTGTAGGATCACAGAGTGAGAAATGGGGAAGAGTTGTGTAAATTTGATAACTAACTTCACCTCCTGGCGACCATTAGCATTTCTGATGGGTAAAATAAACTATATCTGATGGAATATTGGGACATCACTGAGACATTTGTTTAAAGGGAAACTTTTATCAAAATTTTTTCAAATATTGATAAGACATATTTGACTATTATAGGGATTTTTATTTAGTTTTTTTTTTTTAAATTGGGTGTTAATGTATAATTTATTATAGTTCCTATATGTACATGACTTCCAGATATGTCTCTCTGACTTTCTTTCCTATAAGCTCTGATAGTGACAGTCCAGATTGCTTGATGACCCTCTTCCAGACTGACCATCGCCTGAGAGCTATATGGATGGAGCTACTTAGCCCTGTGTCTATGATATGTTAGACTGACATGCGTGAGATAGACAGATCTGTGACTCCCTAGTATTGGGTACTACACAATACAGTTCTGTTTTGTACACTGTATTATGTGGTAAAATGGGCGCATTTGTGTCCAATAGGCTGGTAATATTTTCATGTACAGTAGGGTGGGCCCCCCCAAGATCAACTCCCCTGTGGGCCCCAGACCCCCCAGTCCGACACTGCATAGAAGCCTGTGAACAGGAGCAGAGCCATTGACTTCTACAGGAGAGTTTTCTTAGCATGTTCTGTGACCTGGGAGGAAGTTGGTGTTCAGGGAGGAGGAGAGGGGGAACGGTGAAATCTGCTACTGTTACTAGTGGATCCTGTGTTATCATACACATTGGTGTCCTCCTTTCAGTGTAATCCTGCCTGTGCTGTTAATAAACAGATTATTGAAAATTTCTCTCTACAGAACAGGAAGTGCCAGACTATTATAAGGCCTAGCGGCCAAAGTGAGTACAGTAGCACTTAAGAGGGTTTTGCCACGAAGTAAAATTGACGTAGGAAGTTTGCAAATTAAATAATAAACATTTCCACCACTCATCATTATTATAAATTCTGCACCGTGTTTGTTTTAGCTGCTCCTTTAGTGATCCATTGGCTACAGCTCGTCTCCAGGGGATACGACCAAGGCTGAGAGCTCCTCAGTCCTGGTCGCACATGCTCAGACATCACCCCTCCTCTCAGGCAGCTACTGAGTGTTCAAATCCCAGGTGCTGTCATTCTACTCCCGTCCTCTGTACTGCTTAGTAATTAGTCAAACAGTGCAAATAAATAAAAAGAAATCTCAATCAGGTCTGTGCATTGATAAAGAGGAAAAAAAATCAACAGGTTTGGTTCCTGCAGGGATTTGAACCTAGGATCCTTGTGCTGTAAAGCAAAAAAATTGCCTCTGAGCTACAGTGTAGCAACCAGGGCTATGGAGTCGGAGTCGTGGAGTCGGTGCCTATTTTGCAGGAGTCGGAGTCGTCATAAAAGGGACCGACTCCGACTCCCAAAATATATAATAAGTTGGTCCAGTTAGTTTGATGCAGTGCAAAGAGCAAGAGGAATTGGGTCCGGCCGGTGCTACTGCTCCCATATCTTCAGCCTCATCACTTGAGGAGTGTAATTGATGACATGGAGCAGGCAAAGCGCTGCCCCAGGGGAAAAGATCCTGCCCCCAGGACAAACAGATTTCAGCAAAATTTTTCACCTGTTTTCAAAGAAGTAGAAGAGTTCAACCATTCAGCAAAACTGACTGTGGCTGAGGCAATTCCTTTATACCCTGACAATGTTAGAGATGTTTCCCCTGTGGTCACCACTTTGCCTCCAACCCAAGTTAGTGTAGAGAGGCCGTTCTCTAGCCTGGAAATAATGAGATCAGATGTGAGGTCATGTATGCAGGATTTGATGGAGACAATACTATTTCTCAGAACAAATTCAGAGACTCCACGAATGTTCCTTCAGTGTTTTGCATATTTAAAAATTGTTTGTGTCCTAAAGTCATGTCCAATAAATATATTTTACATTGACAAGCAAAATGGTAACAATGGTTTGAACTTGTGACTTTCAGGCTCCATATCTCACCATCCACTACAGCTTTGTACATGAGGCTACTGTAATTTTATATACAGTCATCTTGCCTATCTTATACATACATTTGACTTGCAAGTATTTAGCATCTGCTTACTTCTGCAGATTCTTTCCTATAAATGCATTATTACTGTTTTGCTCCTAAAAATCAAAATGTAAATTTTTATTATTTTCTTAGTATTTGGGAAATCCACCTTTGGTTTTCAATACTGCCGGAATCCTTCTGGACTCTGAATCAGATTCAAGCATATCTTGACCAAAATCTGATCCCAGGTCTCTTCTACACATTCCCAATGTTGGTGCAGACTGGACTTGGATACAAATACAGCTTTTTCTTCAACTCTACCCACAAGTGTTCAAAAGATCAGAACATTGTTACCCTTTTACTTGTCAGTGACTGTTCTATCTAAATAGCTTGATTATTGTATCATAAGGTGATAAACAGCCTAATGTTACCATTTTACTACAGTAAAGTTATCACTTAAACATGCGCCATGTATGAGGGAGTCAGGAGTTGGAGTCGGGAGTCGGAGGTTTGGGAAATTGAGGAGTCGGAGTCGGGGCTTCGGCTTGCCGACTCCACAGCCCTGGTAGCAACTTACAATTCTATACATAAACAGACCTTTCTTTGACTAGAGAGAGGAAAGGCCTGGTGATGTCATCCTGCTGGGTCACATGATATGCAATTCAAACAAATCACACAAGCCCCCTTCTGAGCACACAGAGCTGAAGAGCTGAATGCAGGAGGTATGAAATGAGATTGTGGCAAAACCTCTTTAAGAATTATTTAAAAATATTAAAACGGATATGGAAAATTAGAACAACACCTAGAAAAATGTGTTCAACATAAAAAGTCATTTTTTGAGGACACATCCCCTTTGAAGGACACCTGTCCGCTTGCCTGACTTGTATTTAAAGATGATGTTCTAGGATTACTTCACATAATTTCACTCATCTGATTATGTTTATTGTAAACTATTAAAACTCCTATAAGGGAGACAAAGAAATATTTTTTTTCTGCTAAACTAAAACCTTTTCTTTCCAAGCATCAGCTGCAATATTTTACATCTTTCACAGGTTCTGGCATATCTTTTCTAAAGCGGAAGAGCAAACACCTTCCCGAATCCAAAGTGGACATCATAAAAGGGCCCTTGAATCTCTGCCGTGTCCTGTTAAGTGTTAAAAAGCTGGGTGATTTCTAGCTGCAAGCGAGCGACAGGCAGATCCATTATATGCGCAGTGAATAGAGGGAGTGTTTGGCAAAAGAGATCTGAGAAAGGACAACATCAAGGCTTCACACTTCCAAAAGGGTTTTTGTATTAGGTCCCTAATAAAGCCAGATATTCAGCTACTGTCAGAGATGACAGCACCCCAAACTGACAAAGCGACTGCTGTTTACCGAAAACGGCTCCCGCCTCTCCATTTATACGAACACTTCCTTACAGAGGGCAAAATGGATCTGTAGGACAGCGAGTCTCGTACAACACAACTAGAATTACCCATGTAACAAAGGCAGGTTCAGTCAAATGATCGTCTTTGTGGTGGCTAAAAATACCATAGTGACCACAGCATCAAGGGCGCCTGAGGATCTAGGGAGAACGAGCATTAAGTAAAACTGTAGAAACGTGTGACATTAAACCAAAAAAACAGCGAATGTTACAGAAAAGTTTGGCTGGGTTCACGCAGTAAATTGAGCTGTTGAAATAACATTCTTGCAAGCACGTAATTTCAACAACGCAAACGACGCACAATAGCCCCGAGTATCAACAACCTGTGTAATTACTCAAACTGGGACCCACCCCAAATAGTCAAAAACCGTAGAAAACTCCCGAAATGGACTTTTCTAACAGTATTGGAGTCTCTACATACAGTAATGCTAAAACATAACTTTTATTTTTACAGATAATAGATCACAACACCCACACTAGAGTAGTGTCCACATCTCTAAAGAGATAGCAAGGGACAGAAAAAAAAAACAACAAAAAAGTACCCCTGTCTATCAAACAGCGGAGTACCCGCCCCGACAAGGGCAACTCCAATTCGAAACCTATCTCTGGTAAGAAGCCAGATCGGAGTCACCCTTTTCGGGGCGGGTACTCCACTGCTATTTGATAGACAGGGCTACTTTTTTGTTGTTTTTTTCTGTCCCTTGCTATCTCCTAGACATAACTCTTTTACGGCGCATACATGTCACAAAAAATTGGCATGCTAATTATTTTCAGATGCCTGTAAAATGACGAGTTTAAATACGCATTGTGCGAGTGACTGCACATATTTTACATTGTGCTCTACGAGAATTGTAGTGTACACTGTTTGGGGCATATCTCAGCATGCATTTGGGCGAAATTACGCCCGATATACGTGCAAAAATACATTCCAAAACATGGCGTATGAATACCCCAACAGTAAGATCATGGCAACGGTTACATTTTTTGGCTATGGTTGAAGCAAGAGGAACAATTTGAAGCTCCTGAGGAGCCTCAATGCAAAAACTGTAAGGGCATGTTCACACGGCATTTTTGGATCCCATTTTAGAAATGCAGCGTCAATTGGGTGCAGGTGCATGTTTGGATGCTGCAGGATCGCACCTTATAGTTTATAAAGGGCGTCTGCTGCTTCTTTCGGATCAAGAATTGACATGACAATTCTTAGAACGGATCCGAAAGACGCAATGAGATGCGCATCAGCCATCACTCGTCTGAACGCCAATGCGTGTTTTACATTGTAAGCGATGTAAAAATCACACCGCTCATTGCTATGTTCACATGGACAGAACACGCCGTGTGAACATACCCTAATGATCTTAAACTATTCCTAGTAGTAATCTCCACATTTGAGGCATTTTTTTGGGTACCCTAAAGCTCCAGGATCCTGATAAGGTGCAATGTCTGTACTTTATATCATTATGCCATTGGTTGCAAGATCATTTGTACTTTCTTCCCCATAGAGAAATATGTATTGGCAATTACACAAGGGTATACCCAAACCTTAGAAACTTCCTTCTAAGAGAACTCCTAATGCCATCAGAATACCTCTTTATTGTTACAGACGATCAATGTATATGTTCATATGATTTAAGTACTGCTCAAACTTTCCTCAGAATCAAACATCATAATGATTTGGGGAAGTATTACTTTTTTTTTTTAGGTATTTGTAAAAAAAAAAAAAAAAAAGTGCCTCTGTTATGTTGCAAGTGACCACTGAAAGCATATGGATTCATTTTGAGCATATCAAATGATGCCCAGTGTTCCAAAACCTACAAGAATATATTTGAAGCAAATTAAGAACCGTTCATACAGAAAAACCGGCGCGTTTCAGGCTGCATTCAAAGGCCATTTGTCATAGTATTTAGAGAAATCCCACCTGTGGAATACTAACTTGTAAATTACTTGTGCAGGAAGTAAAAACCCATGAGAGCCTATGCAAATAGATGGACACCTGGTAAGATGCACCTGCTCTACCACATTACCTAACAATAAAAAGGTGCATGCCTGTCTTTACCATTATAAATGAAGATAATGTGCCATATTTAAGGCCGGGGTCAGTGCAGCTCTTAGTAATTGCTTGAGTTTGGGGTTGGTATCGTCGTTTTAGCGGTTGTGCATTTGTTTTTACAGCCCATGGGTAAAACTAAAGCCAATGTTAACGACCATAAAATTTTGCAGGTAAACAGCAGTTTTACTTGCAAAATCAAGCATCCACTAACCACAACCTGAATATTGTTTTTGACTGCCTGGCAGCAGTCAGGGCAGAATCGAGAAGCTTTATTACCTTAAAGTGGTTTTCGCACCATGGAGTTTCAGTCGGCTTTTCTTTCACTCTGTCTCAGCAGGCTGCAAGTGGTTCTATAGCAGTAATTAGCATATTTAGCCTCTCTGTAACTAGCTGAGCCATTACACTGACAAGTGCAGGAAATGTTATCTCCAGTAAACTAAAGCTATGGGTGCTGTGAGGAGTGAAAACGATTGCTTATCTGTAAACAAAAGCTAATCTTGTTAGAGATAATTAGTCTTCTCAGAGTGAGCTCTCCAGACCATGGTGACTTCACTCCCTGCTCTAATCAGATAGCAGAGTTATTCTCAGATAATCATAGAAACCTGCAGATAAGATCTTGCTCATCTCATGACTAAAGTAAAATCAAAAGACCGATGTACTTAGAAAAAGTCTTCAATTACCTGTTCCTACATGTTGAAAGCTTAGCTGTAGTGAGAAAAGCCTCTTAAGGCTAGAAGACTAATTGCGATTTCGTCAGGAAGAGTCCATTCAAAACTACCTTGCTTGCTAATAAAAAAAAGATTTCAGTACACTTTGGAAGCACACTATACCTATCTATAAAAACCATACACAATAAATAGCAAATTACTATTAATGTAGCATGATATAGCCCCCAGACCCCAAAATTAATTGGATTCCAGACCAGATTTCAAAATTTTTTCAGACTCGGGAACAAACCTTAGATCAGATACCTAAATTCAGACCCCAGAACACAAAATGAATGAAAATTCAAAATCAGACCACAAAATAAATTCCACTCCAAACTAGAACCCTGAAAAGAAACCTCAAACCTCAAGAACAGAAGACGACCGAGGAGCAGTGAGTTATGATTGGAGCTGTGTTCCCTGCTGCCTGTGCCTCCAGTTTTCGTGAGTGCATCCCTCAGTCTAAGTATGGGAGCCCATAAGAGGGTTTTCCCACCATAGACTCTGCTGGCCTATCGATAGGATAGTCCATCAAAGTTCGACCTCTGGGACCTCCACCCGTCTTGTGAATGGGCCCGAATATGTCAGTGTAAAATGGAGAGCTGGTCATACTTGCATGACTCCATCTTGTTATATGGGAGTGATGTGTTCGGCCGTACTCAGAACTCCCACAGAAAAGAATGGAGAGTTGTTCACAATCGTGACCGGCTAAGCAAACCATTTTGGGGGCTCATGCCTTACATACACATCTGGGACCCGCACCTATTAAAATTTGATGGCATATCCTATTATGGCATAAAAAAAAAGTTTATGAGAACATCCCTTTAGTGGAAAAAAAAAAGTTCTCCTTTTGGGTAAGGTTTTTGTTCCAAATACACACCCAAAAACTATGCAAAAAAAGTTCATCCATCTGCTCGGTTCCCATTGACTTCAATGTTAATTTTCTGTCTGGAAACTGAGCAGAAGAATGAACATGTTGTGAGTTTTTCAGACCGCTGGCAGTGTGAAAAACCGCCCGCAGAACCGTCATGGGGACCGCGACAGGATTTCCTCAGTTACGGGTCTATGGGCAGCAATTACTGTTCCGTTATTCAGTTGGTTCAGACTCGTTCCTACCGGCAAACCACGCGGGAAAAGTGACATCCAATTATTTGCCAGCAGTACGCCACAGTGGCAACAAAACATTTCCAGGGGCCACAGGGCCACCAACTGCCAGCCCTACAGGCGCCACCTTAACAGTCCCAGCCATTAGTGCGCCAATACGGCCAGCAAACTGAGAATAACAGTGTGACCAGCTACAGTGGCCCATAAAACCAGCCCTGCAGTGGGACCATAACAGTTTCCTTAGCCTCTAGAGGCCACCATGTTCGTTTGGTCAGACTGTTGCAAAACCATAACCCTCTGAAAAGCTAACCATAACAGTGCCAGCCCTACAGTGGCCACCATAACAGTGCCAGCAACACAGAGGCCACCATAACAGTGCCAGCCCTACAGTGGCCACCATAACAGTGCCAGCAACACAGAGGCCACCATAACAGTCCCAGCCATACAGAGGCCACCATAACAGTACAAGCCATACAGTGGCCACCATAACAGTACAAGCCATACAGTGGCCACCATAACACTGCTGGCCATACAGGGGACACCATAACAGTACCAGCCACACTAGGCCACCATAACAGTGCCAGCCTTACAGTGGCCACCATAACAGTGCCAGCCTAAGCACAGTCCACAAACAGTGCCAGCCATACACTGGCCACCATAACAGTGCCAGCCTTACAGTGGCCACCATAACAGTGCCAGCCATATAGTGCCCACCACAACAGTGCCAGCCTTACAGTGGCCACCATAACAGTGCCAGCCTTACAGTGGCCACCATAACAGTGCCAGCCATACAGAGGCCACCATAACAGTGCCAGCAACACAGAGGCCACCATAACAGTACCAGCCACACAGTGACCCCCCAAACAGTACCAGCCACACAGTGGCCACCATAACAGTACCCAGCCACTACAGAGGCCACCAATAACAGTACCAGCCATACAGTGGCCACCATAACAGTACAGCCACACAGTGGCCACCATAACAGTGCCAGCCATACAGTGCCCACCATACTAATGCCAGCCATACAGTGGCCACCATAATAGTTCCAGCCATACAGTGGCCACCATAATAGTGCCAGCCATGCAGTGGCCACCATAACAGTGCCAGCAATACAGAGGCCACCATAACAGTACCAGCCACACAGTGGCCACCATAACAGTACCAGCCACACAGTGGCCACCATAACAGTCCCAGCCACACAGTGCCCACCATAACAGTCCCAGCCACACAGTGGCCACCATAACAGTCCCAGCCACACAGTGGCCACCATAACAGTCCCAGCCACACAGTGCCCACCATAACATCTGCAGCCATACAGTTCCATCAGCTGAAAGCAGCTGTTAAAAGATTTATATAGGCCCCTGGCCTATATGTCTAATGATAATCAATGAAGTGGAAACTCTAGTTTTCTCCACACATTGACTGGCACATTTGAAATACAGAATTAGATAGAGAAGGAGATTAAAAAGCTTGTTCCCCCACAAAGGGAAAAAAAAACTCCAAATACCACTTGGACATCCTTTCTGTAAGCCTAAAGCTGAATTTGTAGAATTTACAATGGCAATTTAAACGTGACCAAAATTTTCTGAAACTTCAAGACACAGAATTTATTCCCTGCTTTTAAAATAAAGGGATTATTTGTGTCAGATGAAATCTTTCTGCTCTATGACATTTAGATCATTTGAATAAGAGTCAGAGCTTGCATTGTGTTCACTACAATTATGCCACTCTGCTTCCAAATGTTAAGCCTAGATGCTAGGAGTATGAACCAAGTCCAGACATGCCATATGCACAGCATAAGCACGGGGGTCTTGCGAGGGGACCCACTGCTACCTTTTAACATTACAAGTGAGTTGTACAAAGATACTGTGCTGTGACATCATTCTGCAAACAGGAGTGACATAACTTTGTCTCTGTTATGTCACTTGCAACGATTTTAGTAGCTGGTTTCAGGCAGATATACAAATGCTGTGACCTTTTGAGAGTGATAAAGTAAGGAAACATGGCATCACCACAGTTTCTATCAGTTGGGCCGGTGTCACAGCACCCCTCCTTCGTTGCGCCGCCGTCACAGCACCCCACCATAGGTTGCGCCGCCGTCACAGCACCCCTCCTTCGTTGCGCCGCCGTCACAGCACCCCCTCCTTCGGTTGCGCCGCCGTCACAGCACCCCTCCTTCGGTTGCGCCGCCGTCACAGCACCCCTCCTTCGGTTGCGCCGCCGTCACAGCACCCCTCCTTCGGTTGCGCCGCCGTCACAGCACCCCTCCTTTGGTTGCGCCGCCGTCACAGGACCCCTCCCTCGGTTGCGCCGCCGTCACAGCACCCCTCCTTCGCTTGCGCCGCCGTCACAGCACCCCTCCTTTGCTTGCGCCGCCGTCACAGCACCCCTCCTTCGCTTGCGCCGCCGTCACAGCACCCCTCCTTCGGTTTAGTACAACTACTAAAAAGCTATAGCTCATAGTATTTATTTTTTTCACGAACAATAAAAATCAATGTCACTTAAAGGGGTTTTGTCACGATCTAATGTTGACGTGGGATCCTCCAAAATGGGTATTTAATCACTTTTCTAAATATATGTCATTAAAAAAAATGAAGCCTCCGAGAGCTACAGCCTGACTTACATGCCCTTAGTGTCCTGACAGTTTACTTTAGATACGACCAGGAGCTGATCTGGCCGTGCTTGCGTTGTTTACAATTCTTATCTGATGGCAGGGAACATGAAGCTTTGAATGGACTGGGGAGAAAAGATCCTGTGTCTGCTGAGAATCCACTGGTTGTAATGTAATTATCTGAGTAAACATGCAAACGCTCCCTGCTCAGCCCTATTCTCCCCCTGCAGCAGTTCGTGAAGAAATGAAAGATGCTGCCTGCTGAGAGCTTATCTTCTCTCCTGAGCAGATAAGAGGGAGAAACTTGTGCACAATACAGTTATCCCCTGTGGATTAGCCAAATAACATGTTTGCTCAAGTACAGAGACTGAGTGTCAGGAATGTGCATGGGAGGTGGAGTGATGACATCACAGAGGAGGTACTTGTTTTTTTAAACACAGAAAGACAACGCCCCTTTTTCAAGCCTCAAGAGGGAAATATCAGCCTGTTAGGCTAGGAACTCACTTCTTGGCAAAACCCCTTTAACAAAAAAAAAAAGTGACATTTCTGGATAAGCTTAACCTGTGTATTCTGTGTGCAATTTGCATCTATGAAGCCAGGAAGCTAAATGAATAGAGCAGTGCAAAAGTAGAGATGTGTGCGGTATATTGCATATTCCATCTCATATTTGTTTAGATGGAAAAATACGCTGTGTGAATATACCCTTCATTCAAAGACATACTCTCTCTGACCCAGTGAGAGAATCTCGTGCAGCCATACTCCTTTCTTCAATGCCATAATAACCTCTTCTTCTGCCACGTTTCTTTGCGATACCTTTCACGTTGTGAAACCTGCTCACATCAAACAGATGGAGGCCTTCAGGGAGCGGAGAGTTAAATCTAACACAATTCCTTTTTTACACACTGCAGCTATTGTTCCTTATGGCCATTATATTCTGTGGGATAATGATAGCAGAGTCTAAACTAGGGTAAATAACTAATCATCTCAACAACTGAATCTCTTCTTCGTCATTGTTGTGTTGCAGACATTACTGAAGAAAAGGAATCCATTATAGGTCTTTAATATTGAGGGTTTTGGATGATAGGATAATAACACGACCAATGTATTGTTCCATAATAAAGAATCCTGAAAGAGCCGCTGAGTCAGTTTTTTGTCCTTATCTCTTTCTTATTATGTCCATCACCGCAGGGGCGCAGATGAAAGACAATGGGGAAAAAAAAGAACAAAAAAAGGGAGATGTACATGCAACTTAAAGTTGGAGCCTTATCATAATAAGGACGTCAGGATAGATGATGACTCTGGGTCCGACTAACGACACCGCTATAAAAAAAAATAATAATAAAAAAAAAAAATTGGCTGACCTTTTCGTGCTGCAGCAAGTCAGGCATTTCCGCTACAGCAGCCACTGCAAGGAAGATTTCGTATTATTAGGGTATATTCACACGGCGTCTTGCCTCCGTGTGAACATCCGCTTTTCTGAGGCGTCTCTGGGTCCATCAGCACGGACCCAGAGACGCATCTAACAAATAGCAGCGAGTTTATCACTGCCGGCAACGAGGAACACGCAGCGGCGTTCACATGAGAGATCGCCGCTGCGTGTTTCCATCGCGCCTGTCAGGTCCGTCTTGCGGATGCGATCCAAGAAATGACATGCAAGACGGACCCGACAGGTGCGATGGAAACACGCAGCGGCGATCTCTCATGTGAACGCCGCTGCGTGTTCCTCGTTGCCGGCAGTGATAAACTCGCTGCTATTTGTTAGATGCGTCTCTGGGTCCGTTCTGATGGACCCAGAGACGCCCCAGAAAAGCGGATGTTCATCAGAGGCAAGACGCCGGGGTGAACATACCCTTACGGTATGTCCATGCGGCGTTTCTGGATCCGTTTTGGCTACGAAAATATCATCCAAGAAGCTGCAGCAATCGGACCAAAAACGATCCCAACTGCAGGTGCGTTTTTGGGGCTGCAGAGGACGAACCTTAGTGTAAAATGGGGTTGCGGTTTTTCGATCAAGATTAAAACCCAAATTATTTGAACGGACCCGAAAGATGCAAGTAAACGCGCATCGGCAAACACTCTCTGTTGTGTTTTATTTTGGAGCAGTGTAAAACACTGCTCATTGTTGATGGGTGATTGGGGTCCGAAAGACGGACCCAAACAGCATTAATACGTATGTCACACGGATACAAAACGGTGAACATACTTTTTGGCTGTCTCCAGGGAAAATAGCTTCCTCGTTTTTTAGACTTTTAGTTTTTTAAAAGCGATGAAATACGAGCGTTCGGGCAGCCCTAG
The DNA here is from genome assembly GCA_025379985.1 of Phyllomedusa bahiana. Lineage (NCBI taxonomy): Eukaryota > Metazoa > Chordata > Amphibia > Anura > Hylidae > Phyllomedusa > Phyllomedusa bahiana. The sequence continues at coordinate 515,938 of JAODAL010000038.1, forward strand.
TTGAAATAGAAAAAAAACCCTGTAGTCCCCAAAGGTTGTTTTTTTTTTTCAATCGTCTTTCGGGCATTATCAACTGTTAAAAAAGATGAAAAAATATACAAAAATACGGGGAATTCAGAAAAAAATAAGCTAGAAAAAATATCCCACATTTAAGAAAAAATAAGACTCAAAGTAGATCAATAGTTCAAAGGGTACAAAAAAGTCAATGTGACAAAAAAATTCCATAGTGTTGTGTAAAAAAGTGATTCATAGAGGAGTAACCTTAAATTCCCTATCAAAAGACCTAACCTGGCCCTTGGGGATAAAAACGGCCCAAAAAGGGGGGTCCCGAAATTTTAGAACCTATCAAAACTCTATTCTAATGGATTGATGGTACAGGGTATATAAAACCTATTAAAGATAAAGCTCGTTTCATTCATGAGAACTCTTTAGTGGACACAACAAAAAAAGATGTCCAAATGTAGAGAAAAAGGGAGTGTTTGCCCCAAAAAAGTGTTTTCCCGGGGAACAAATAAACCTGAAAAGCCCCCCTTAGGGTTATTGTTCCTGGGGGGACACTCCCTCCTCTCCTTTTTTGGGGGCACATAGCCCTTTTTTTTTTTCCCTACACTTTTTTTTTTGGCCCCCCCGAAGAGTTTCATAATGAAACACTCTGAGTTCTCTTCATGGTTTTGTATATACCCTGTACCGTCAATCCATTAGAAAGGGGTTTTTATAGGTTCTAATTGCGGGACCGCCCTTTTTTAATCTGTGTTGCTTAGATTTTTTCCCACCCGGGTTTTGAAACCCGCCGGATGTGCTATTCCACGGATTGCGCCGATTCCGAAACCAACTGCAGCTTTTAGAGCAAATCTGCGCCAAAAAACGCGGTTCAGCAACTTATACAATGCTTTTCGATTTTAGAGGATTTTTTAACTTGCTGTGATACTTTTCCCTTCATGTCACCTTCTTTTGCTGTAAATTTTGTATTATAGAGCTTTGATCCTACAGCACAGCTTTCCGTTGTGGCTTATAGAAAGTTTACAAGCAGGGGGACACGGTCTATGACATCCATGTGCCCTAATAGGACAAAGGGGCAGAGGCCGTCTGTAGCAGACAGCGCCTTTTAAACTATAAACATACATATAAAATAAGAATAAAAAATATAAGGGGTTGTCTCACTACAATGATTAGCTTTCAACATGTAAGGAAAGTAAATGAAAAACTTTCCCAAAAAAAATTCTTTATTTGGCTTTTTTTGGAGAGATTTTACGCTTGAGTGACAGGTTTATCCGGTTTTCGACCTGCTTTCCTGTTTCTCAATGTCTTTTTTATCTTATAAGAGGGAAAGACGTCACCACAGTCGGCACAAGGGCGCGGGCGTTGGGAAAAAAGAGTGTGTTTCTTTACAAAGGAGACTATTTTATTTACTTTGAGCTCTGAGATCTCTCTCCCTAGATAAAATCCCTGGTCTCTTTCAGTGCAATTGAAGGTGGGAATTCAGAGCTGTTTGAGATTATGCTATAGAACCCCCACATTTGCCCGGAAGAGACAGGAAGCATGAATCTGAAGCTGCTTTTGGGTCTGTGACTGGGACTAAGGAGTCTGCCGGAACGGAGGTATGGTAATGAGCAGTCCGTGGGATAGTGGAGGAAACGCCATAGTAGCAGCTAAAGTAGGCAGAGAAGCGTCCACAGAGCCATCTGGTAACGGATATTTGGGACCCTATGCAAAGGAGAATTTTGAACCCAACTCCTAAACAAAATTTGAACCCGCCCAGATTCAAAGGATTAAGGTTGGTTAAAAAATTTTTTAAAAGATACTTTTATTTAAATTTAATTTCAGAAAAAAATATCTAAATAAGGGATGTAAATTTCACGTTGCTTTCACCCAGCTTCAGGCTCCAAATTCCTGTTCGGCTGTGGGGGTTCTATGTAAGGCTCCCTTCCTGTTCAACTCCTCTTCCTGTTAGGGGTGTGGGGGTTTTATGTTCAGTTCCCTCTTTTTGTTCAAGCTATGGGCAGTTCTATAGCTACAGACTCCCTCTTCCTGTTCAGGTTATGGGCAGTTCTATAGCGACAGGCTCCCTCTTCCTGTTCAGGCTGTGGGCGATTCTATAGCTACAGGCTCCCTCTTCCTGTTCAAGCTGTGGGTGGTTCTACAGCAGTAATTGACATTTAGAGCTCTGGTTTTCCTAGTTAGAGGAACATTGGTGATGGAGAGGTTTTAAAAGCAGGAAACAAGCTAAAGAGCTCTAAAGGGTTAAAGTTTTTCAATTCGAAACCTAAACAAGCTTCTGTGCTGCTGATAAGACACAAGAGGGGAGTGATGTCACCACCCTGGCTGGAAGAGCAGAGAGAGGTGGTCGGTAATCTAGGAAATCTTCCGTACACAAGCAGAAGTTAAGAACTTCTCTGGCTCTGAAATAAAGCAAAATAAGAAGAGCAATGTTTATTTACCTGTACGCACATATTTAAAGATAAGATAAATCGATTTGGTGAGAAACCCCCTTACATTCTATTCCCACTATTGCTGCCGGAGGAAAAGGTTTCTTTTCAACCATTGTCAGACATACAAAACTGTGCTCAGCACAGCTATAAATATTCCAATGCACGCTTCCATAACCAGTAAAAGTCATTTTGCCGTCATGGTTTGTCACCAGTCATATTCTAAACCCTGATCTAGGCAACAACAGTCATGTAAAATTCTGTATTACACCTCAGCAATCCCGCTGCACAAATGTAAATCACTCTTTCAAGCAAGTTGCTGATTTTTACAGGCATAGACCGAACCGCTCTCCAACGCTCAAGTAAATTTAAGGCTCAGAAGAGGCGCACGGTTACAAAGCAGAAGGCAAGCAGTGACAAATCACTGGGAAAAAGCCCAAAGGACCTTGATGTGTTAATGAGCTGTCACCTTGCCACTGAGGTGCATATCCCCCCCCCCCCCCCCCTCCAGTCAGGTGCTATAATCCTTGTTGTGCCAGCGCAGGAGCAGAAACTAAAACCAGGTACACTATGAAAACCAGTGACCCAGAAAGGATTCGTGTATTCAACGGAGGCGCTAGATGACGACACAACCCGAGCCATTGATAAAACATACGTGGCCATACAGAAGGCATATACCAGGGATTCATGCAAAATCTGGAGCATAGAAATCAATCACACAGCTTTTGGCATTTTTCATAGAGCTGCTATTAAAACCCCCCCAAAAAAACAAAAAAAAAACCACACAAACACAAAAGCGCTCACACTTGATTAGTGGTTATAAGCCACATCTCTATTACTTCCAGCTTTTTCATTAGCTGCAAAAATATTTTCATAGAAATCCTATTGCCCAAAAGCAAACTACTGACCGGGCTTACTATAAAAAGCTGCAAGTTCCTGCATTCATCACGGTTTATATTGGTCTCCAAGTAGAATGAAAAGCTCTGCTGCTTTCTTATATACTTGTATTGCAATTATCACTATTTGGCGAGACAGGGCAGCACGGTGGCTCGGTGGTAGGAAGGGTTAGGGCCCGTTTACACGGCAATGGGCAAATACCGGTCAGTTTGTCCGACCAGATTTTGTGCTGTGCACACGGCCGCGGGGGGAAAGGGGAGGTGGGGACGATTTTTCTCCGCAATGAGCGGGGAAAAGCAACCCCCCCTCCCTTCACATTCACATGCACATATTCCGGACGGAAGAATGTGCATGTTGAATGTTGTTCGGGAGGCACGGGACTGCTGCACGGGTTTTCCATAGGAGCCCGTTGTGCTCGTTTGCGGACGGTTTTTCAGGCGGTCTACAAAACCGCAAACCGTCTGAAGAAGCGGCCGCAAACCCGTGCCATGGGGACATGCCCTTACCTTGCAGCATTAGGATCCTGGGTTCAGTTTACACTGCAAAGACCAAATACCGGTTGCGAAATTCCAACCAATATTTGGGGTTTTTTGCACGCAGGGGGACGGCTTCTGTCTGCGGTTTGCGGATTCAAGATGTCCCCCTTAGCACGCACCTGTTAGGGGCCGTTCACACGGCTTATTCTGAGACTGATTCCAGCCGTATTTGCGCTGCAGTACTGCTGGAATCCGTTCCAATCATTACGGTAATCCACAGTTCTCATAGAGAACTATGGACTCCCTCTCTCATCCCCGCTCTGCGGATACACCGAGGGGGGAGAAAGTGACATGCACATTATTTACGGCGTGTACAAGCCGTGAATAATGAATGTCTATGGGGCCGGCGAGCTGCCGGCCCCCTGCCCCCACCCCGCTGCCGGTGTAATTGCGGGGCGAAATCCGTCCCCGCAATTACGTCGGCAATAAGCCGTGTGAACCATGCCTTAATGTTCAGTCCAAAAACCGGGCAGAAGAATTAACATGTTCTAAGTTTTTCGGACTGTCGGAGGTGTAAAAAACCGACTGGCGGAAAATCCGTGTAGTGTGAACTGCTGCATGGATCTTCTATTTAAATTAATGTAAAAGGTTGACAGTCGGTTTACAGATGGCTTTAAAATCCAAAAAACATCTGTAAATCCGACTGAAAACCTGTGCTGTGGGGACAAGCCCTATATGTTCTCCCTATGTATGTACGGGTTTCCTCCGGGTACTCTGGTTTTTCCCAAACTCCAGAAAACATATGTACAGGTTAATCTAGAGTTTAAGGGAACCTTTCACGTAGGCTATGCTGCTTTGGCTGAGGACAGCACAAGCTACTCTTATACTTTGAAAATAAGCCCTAGCATGAGTAGGCTTAAAAAGCACCTATCACCTCCACACAAACAGACAAAAATTGATAGTAGATGAAATAAGAATTTTCTCAAACACAAGTCATTAGCAATGCAGAGGATTTCCCTCAGTTTTACAGGGAGACAGGTTTTACTTTCACTTTGTAACTCAGGAGATCCTTATCTAGAAGAAATCCTTGTGTAGAAGTTACCAACTGTGCAGGGAGAGCTGAGGGCATAGGTGCTTGTACAGGGTGATCTCAGTCACTACATACAGTACAGCAGACACAGGACACTGAGGACATAGTGCGACAGAGTTTACCTGTTGCTTCAGCCTCCTCATCCATAGAACACAATCATCTTTATTACACTTCTGCTGGTGTTCACATGATGTAGACTTACAGGCTCCCCCCCTGCACAGTGGGCTCTTCCAGCTCAGAAACAGTTACTTTCACACAACTGTCAACATAGTTATCCATCAAGCTGTCATGTGCCGACTTCAGAGCGGTCTTAAAAGCCCAGAGCTTTATTTAAAAACTGAATTACAGGTGAAATGCTTTGATTTTCCTAATGAAGCATATTTGAGAAAGTATTTGTATTTTAGTGTTCTGTTACTTAATGAGGTTTCTCTGGAGGTGATAGGTCCTCTTTAAGATATAAGTCCTAACTACAGATCAGAAACCAAAAAAAAAAAAAAAGTGTCCAGGCAGCTACTGTATATATGTAAAAAAAAAAAACTAAGTAGAATAAAGCAGGGCAGATACAGTAGACCCTTTAACACAGGAAGCACCTCCAAGAAAAAATAAATAAAATAAAAAAAAAAAACGCACTCAACACTATAACAATAGTAAGGGTATGTTCACACAGTGCTTAGCAGCGAGCATTTATTGCATGTCGCAAGCGCCGTTTTTTGCGCCTTGAAATTACGGATTTCAAGGCGTAAACGCCACACAATTTCGCAGCACATAATATTCCTGAAAGTGACGTCATTATGCGCCGCAAAATAGGATTATAAAATCACCGACATCTGACCGACGTTAATTTCATGTGTATATTCTGTTTACCACAAATACGCTGTGTGAACACACCTCAAGGGTTGAGTAGGGTCAGGCTCTCAGTGAAATGCAGCTGGAACAGCAAGGGACTTGACAATGAAGAGCCTTTGAAAGCTGTAACGCAGATCTGTATGTGTGAGCCCATCCACCATCAGCACTTGGCAACTCTGTTTTGGGTAATAGGGGATCTGGTGAGTGATTCTTTTGGGGGTACCTGTTTTTCTTGTTGAAGGGTATCTGTTTTTCTTGCTGAGTAGACATCCACTATTTACTGCAGTACAGTACCTGATGTACCAGTAAACAGATGAACAAGAAAATAAGACATACCATGAAAATAAGCCCAAACCCATCCTGTGGAGCAAAAAATAATCGAAGACCCTACGCCGTTTTGGAGAAACACCGTAGTGACAGACATGCTGTTTTCAGTGGTGTGTTCCTTATTCTGTAAGATGCGGCATTTTCAGAGCATTTAAAGGGGTTTTGCAACAAAGCTGTTTCGTGCCCATTTTGTCCCGCTTCAGCTTTCGGTGTGCTCAAAAGGAGACGTGTTACTTGTTTGAACTGCATATCATGTGACCCAGCAGGTTGACATCACCATGCCTTTCCCCATAGTCTGCTCACTCTAGTCAAACAAAGGTCTGTTTATGTAAAGAGTAGTAAGTAGCCACAATGTAACTGAGTGGTTAGCACTTCTGCCTTCCAACATAAGGCTAAATCCACACGGCATGGGTTTTACGTTGGATTTCCAATGGTTTGTGGACTCATTCTCCATTATGTTGGTGACACTTTGAGGCTTTGAAACCAATTACTAGATCCCCGTAGAGTTATGGTTTAAAATACAATGGTTGTCCCAGGAACCAATAATATTGTATGTTGAGCAACCAAAATATTTACTACATTTCTAATAGTTCCAGGAACGATAAAATACAAGGCCTGCGCTTAAAAAAATGCAGCCAATTTTCTGAAACTTTAAACAATATCTTTGCAGGTCTTTATTTTCCAGCGAGAGAACATCGCTTCCCTCGGTCTGTCTAGCTAATCCCGTATTAAAAGCTGTGACATCATTTCTTGGACAGGAGAGGACAGAAAGGTTTGAGAAGTGGCAGGTGCTGGCACTGGCATCCTGCCAACAAAAGAGCAGTTTTCCCTTGTCCCCCGAGGCACAGTAATGAGAAGCACAATAAAAGAGGTGATACATATTACCTTTCACTACTAAATTATGAATATGTAATTAAAGGTCAGCCATTGCCGGTCTGTCCTGTAAAAATCCGCCTGAGGAGCGCTGCGACAGACTCAAGACAAGAGGACAAATGACAGCTGCTTTGCAGAGCACACGAGTCAATTGCTATGTATAGTGTAGAATGCAAGGTAAATGCCACCGAGTTATATTAATTTGTGGAGCAGAAAAAAGGAAGGAAAAATGAATAAAAAAGACGTCTAGCTGGACACACAAATACACAGGTCTATGTTCTTTAACACCACATTATAGTGCCTGAACCGGAGCATGTTATTATCCCACCGGGTAAGTCACGTCAAGTACATTAGCACAATGGTGATTCAGACGGCCATGCCTACATCATATAATTAACATTACACATGTATAAAAAGAACAGGGCTGCGCATACAGGGTGCCAATAACCAGTGTAAGAGATGGAGGTGCCATATGGGTGACCAAGACTGGTAAGCATAACTTTAGATAGGATGCAAAGCTCTAGTGTGTCAAGGAAAGGGGTCGGAGGCTGCATGGAGGACTGTGAGCGAGCAAAACTGATGGTTCATATGGTCAATCACATTCAAGGAGGAGTATGATAGTAATAATTGCAGATAACAGATCAATGGTTGCATATGCCTAGTCTATAGGAAACTCCGCTCCCAAGGAGAGATATTCCCCTTTATAGGAAAATGACACACTGTCTTTTTTGTCAGCAGCATGTCATAGAGCAGAAGGAGCTGAGCGCGTATATATATATATACACACATAAATATATATATATATATATACATATACACTCACTGGCCACTTTATTAGGTACACCTGTCAAATGTCATTAAACACATTTAATTTCTAATCAGGCCCAAATCACCATGGCTGCAACTCAGTGCACTATTAGGCATGTAGAGCTGGTGCAGACAATCTCCTGCATTTCAAACCGAGCATCAGTATTGGGGAAGGGAAAGGTGAGTTTGAGTGGCCTTTGAATCGTGGCCATACGTTTGTTGGAGTTGGCATGAAAGGGCTGGTCTGAGTATTTCTAGAAATGCTGATCTCATGTGGATTGTTCACGCCAACCATCTCTAGGGTTTAAGAGAATGGTGCGGAAAAAGAAAAAACAATCCACGTGAGCGGCATGTCTGTGGGCGGAAATGCCTTGTGTTGCCAGAGGTCAAGAGAGAATGGGAGGACTGGTTCGAAATGATAGAAAAGCACGTGGACTCAAATAGCCACTCCGTTAACAACCATAGTAGGCAGAAGAGCATCTCTGAACGCCAGTACGGTCGAACTTTGAGGCAGATGCTTACACATGCTGAAGACCCCGGGATGCCAACTCCTTTCAGCTAAGAACAGGAATCTGAGGCTCCAAATTTGCCCAAGTCATCGAAATTGAACAGGTAGAAGATTGGAAAAACGTTGCATGGTTGATGAGTCTCGATTGTCTGCTGCGACATTGGAGTGGTAGGGTCAGAATTTGGCGGTCAACAACATGAAAGCATGGATCCATCTGCCTTGTTCAACGGTTAGGTGGTGGTGGTGTGTCATGGGTGGGGAATATTTTCATTGCATCTTGGGCCTTGGTACCAATGAGCATGATTGCATACACCTTGTGGAATCTATGCCACGAAGAATTGAGGCAGTTCTGAAGGCAAAAGGGGTCCAACCCGTTCTTAGCATGTGTACCTAATAAGTGGCCGGTGAGTGTATATATACATATATATTATTATATATATTACATATATATATACATATTTATTCACATATACATATATATAATATATATATTATACATATATATACACAATACGATGTATATAATATATATAAATACATATATATACATTTTACATATATACATACAATATATACATACAATATATACATACATACTTATACATACACATACAACACTATTAACATAATATATACATACAATATATAATACATAGTGCTATCAGTATATATACATATACATATTTCTTACTAACTATATACATACATACATACATATATATATATATATACATACATACATATATACATATATACATACATATATACATATATATATACATATATATATATATACATACATATATACATATATATACATATATATACATATATATACATACATACATATATACATACATACATACATACACATACATACACATACATATATACACATACATATATACATACATACATATATATACATACATATATATACATACATATATACATACATACATATATACATACATATACATACATACATATATACATACATACATATATACATACATATATACATACATATATACATACATACACATATATACATACATACACATATATACATACATACACATATATACATACATACACATATATACATATATATATACACATATATACATACATATACATATATATACACATATATACACATATATACATATATACACATATATACATACATACACATATATACATACATATACATACATACATACACATATATACATACATACATACACATATATACATACATACATCTATATGCATATATACATACACATATATATACACAATATACACATATATATACACATAAATATACATATATATATACACATATATATACATATATATATACACATAAATATACATACATATACACATAAATATATACATACATATACACTCAACGGCCACTTTATTAGGTACACCATGCTAGTAACGGGTTGGACCCCTTTTGCCTTCAGATCTGCCTCAATTCTTCGTGGCATAGATTCCACAAGGTGTTGCAACGATGCTCAATTGGTACCAAGGGGCCCAAAGAGTGCCAAGAAAATATTCCCCACACCATGACACCACCACCACCAGCCTGAACCGTTGATACAAGGCAGGATGGATCCATGCTTTCATGTTGTTGACGCCAAATTCTGACCCTACCATCCGAATGTCGCAGCAGAAATCGAGACTCATCAGACCAGGCAACGTTTTTTCCAATCTTCTACTGTCCAATTTCGATGAGCTTGGGCAAATTGGAGCCTCAGTTTCCTGTTCTTAGCTGAAAGGAGTGGCACCCGGTGTGTGGTCTTCTGCTGCTGTAGCCCATCTGCCTCAAAGTTCGCCGTACTGTGCGTTCAGAGATGCTCTTCTGCCTACCTTGGTTGTAACGGGTGGCTATTTGAGTCACTGTTGCCTTTCTATCAGCTCGAACCAGTCTGCCCATTCTCCTTTGACCTCTGGCATCAACAAGGCATTCCGCCCACAGGACTGCCGCTCACTGGATGTTTTTTCTTTTTCGGACCATTCTCTGTAAACCCTAGAGATGGTTGTGCGTGAAAATCCCAGGAGATCAGCAGTTTCTGAAATACTCAGACCAGCCCTTCTGGCACAACAACCATGCCACGTTCAAAGGCACTCAAATCACCTTTCTTCCCCATACTGATGCTCGGTTTGAACTGCAGGAGATTGTCTTGACCATGTCTACATGCCTAAATGCACTGAGTGCCGCCATGTGATTGGCTGATTAGAAATTAAGTGTTAACGAGCAGTTGGACAGGTGTACCTAATAAAGTGGCCGGTGAGTGTACATATATATACATATACATATATATATACACATATATATACATACATATATATACATACATATATATACATACACACACAGTATATATACACTATATATATATGCTCAGTTATAGATCTAGACAGATGAGCGAGTGTGTATGCTTACAGATATACATATATATACACACACGCATATATATATTTATATATATATATATATATATACACACACAGATAGATACATACACACACCTATCTCTCTCCCCTTTATATATATATATATATATATATATATATATATATTATATAATATATTACATACATGCATACACACAAACATCTATCTATCTATCTATATGGTTTTGTGGGAAAATATTCAGCAGAACTTGTAATAATTCAATTACATTTCGTCTTATTCTAAAGTTAAGGAGTCCAGTGGGCGTTGTCATCAGTGATTGACAGCCCTGTATGAATGTGCATACAAAGATAGCTGTCAGTCACTAATAAAACAGCCTACTGTACTCTAGAACCCAGAATAATCTGAAATTTAAAGAAATAAAATACAAGTTCGAATGATTCTTTCCCCACAAAACTATTCTGCTCGGCTCCTCCTGCTCTATAACATGCTGCCTGCAGATCAGAGGGCATGTCCAATGTAACAGGTTCCTTTTAAAGCCACTTTTAGTCGAATTATTATTTTGGGTTTACCAGTTAGTTTTTTGTCCTTCATAGAAGACAATGGAAAAAAAAAATATACTAGAAGCTCTGGTCACTGCCAGGTTTTTGGATTTTAGCAGAATAGGACACTTGGCTGCCATAGGTACGCAGGACGCAAGCCAGTGATTCATCACAATGTTGGGAGGAAATTGCATTCTCCAAGCGTTTTATTTTATTTTTTGGCCCCATCACTGAGCACCTTATCTCTTCAGACAGAGATGGTTAAGACATAGCTGGGCACTGGTATCCTCACCGACCAAGTTACAAAATATGCAATGGTCGTCCCAGGAACCAATTAATATTGTATGTTGAGCGACCACTATATATACTACTACTATACTCTACTATATATACTATACTATATAGTAGTATACTATATATACTACTATATACTACTACCTGTAGTACACACAGAGTCTGACCCATTAGTGTTCACATGACGGATGAGGAAACTTATGTAGATTCAGCACTAAACCTGTGTCAGATTCCGTGTCCAAACCTGACTACAGCTCACATCCCATTGAAATGTGAGAGTCACTGCAGACAATACTGGATTTCCCCAACAGGAAATTAAAATCTGCGCAGCAACAAAAAAAAGAAAAAGGAGAAGTGAAATGATGAAATGTTGCTCTTAAAGCAGAGTTTCTATAGAATCCCAGTTGAATCTTTCAACTGAGGTCTAAAGGAAGCAGAAACCTACCACATGCAATCAGCGTTGAGTCGACATCAAACTATTTGGACATGGATTAGACAGTGATTTAAAGGGGTTGTCTCACTACAAGGATTGTTGCTTTTTATATTAAATATCTTGCAAAAACAAATCACTTTGCAATATGTGTCCATTACCAGTGTCCTACCTATTCTGAGATATCCCCTCTTCTATGGGCTGCATCAGCTCCTCAGGTCGCTATAGCTACAGACCTATTTGATCTATCCTGATCGGTTGCTAGCATTGGTCGCTATAGCTACAGACCTGGCTTCTACTGCAGCCTAGTAGAATCCAGTAAACACGCTCCTGAATTCAAAATGAAACCAAGAAAACAGAACTGAGGTGAGAGGAATCAATGTAGTGAAACAACCCCTTTAACATTGATCCACGTGCAATCAGCATCCATAATCCATATACAAATCCATGCTGAAAATCCACCTAAAAAATCTACAATATAGAATCTGCATCTGAAATCCACGGAGAAAGGTGCGGATTTTAGATGTGTGCAAAAATCATTGCTTGCCCTAGGACTGTATTCACATGAGGGACTTGAAACCAGAATTCGATGGGGACTCCGGTGTCAATATCGACATGAAATCCACGTCCCGTTCATTTGGACAGGACAGCGGTGCCATGGTTCACGATGTGTGGATTTTTTGCACCACAAATTTCAAATCTGCAAGGAGGGGGGGGGGGGGGATTAAATTGACATCTATTCTCCGACACATTACACACTCGCATCGCACGTCTGTCAGCCGTGATGCGGATTAGGCCGATTGAAACGGGGCATAACTGTGCTCAAATCAGCATCAAAATCTCCAGCTTCAAAGTCACAATTAACAGCAGAAATCCGAGGAGATCACTTTTGGGATCCGCCGCAGATCTTCCCGGCATGTGAACATATCCGAACACATCTGTGTGTGCTTAATGCGTCACTGTTTGTATACAATTGTAGGCTGTGTACACATACACCCATAGGAGTTACTGTGACTGTGTCCTCATCTCTATAGAAACACCTGTATTACATTTGCTGCCAAAACAAGTACCTGTCAATAGGGAAAATCATAAAGAGCCGTCTTATCCATTCATTAGTCACCATTGTGAGTTTCTTGTACAAACAGATCCGACCGTTAGAACGTCCAGACCAATGACATCCGGAGCAGATCCTGCACAGCCACAAGGGGCGCACGTCCCAAAGAAGCATACCACAGGTCCTTTAACTGAAAATCTAAAATGTGAACCAAACTTAAAAGGGAACCTGTGATACTGAACATGCAATCTGATCTGCTGGCAGCCTGTTATAGAGCAGGAGGAGCTGAGCAGATTGATATATAACTCTGTGGGGGAAGATTCAGTGGAACTTGTATTTTATTCATGTAAATCCCTGCTTATTCTGGGTTAAGGAGTCTAGTGGGCGGTCTTATCAGTGATTTACCGCTATCTCTGCACACTCATATAGATATGGCTTTTAATTACTGATAGGACCACCTACTAGACTCCTTACTAGATAAGCAGGGAAGGGTTCATGTGCGGTCTTATCAGTGATTTGACCGCTATCTCTACACTATAAGATATGGCTTTAATTACTGATAGACCACCCCACTAGACTCCTTAACCTAAATAAGCAGGGAAGGAGTCCAGTGGGCGGTCTTATCAGTGACTGACGCTTTCCTGCTACACTCATATAGATATGGCATTTAATTACTGATAAGGACCACCTACTAGACTCCTTAACCTAGAATAAGCAGGGAAGGAGTCCAGTGGGCGGTCTTATCAGTAATTGACAACCATATCTGTATGAGTGTAGAGACAGCGGTCAGTCACTGATAAGACCGCACACTGAACTCCTTCCCTGCTTACTCTAGGTTAAGGAGTCTAGTAGGTGGTCCTATCAGTAATTAAATGCCATATCTATATGAGTGTGCAGCGAAAGCTGTCAATCACTGATAAGACCGCCCACTGGACTCCTTCCCTGCTTAGTCTAGGTTAAGGAGTCAAGTGGGCGGTCTTATCCGTAATTGAAAGCCATATCTGTATGAGTGTGCAGAGATAGCGGTCCATCACTGATAAGACCGCCCAATGGACTCCTTCCCTGCTTATTCTAGGTTAAGGAGTAAAGTGGGCAGTCTTATCAGTAACTGACAGCCATTTCTATAGGAGTGTGCAGAGATAGTGGTGCATCACTGATAAGACCGCCCACTAGACTCCTTAACCCAGAATAAACAGGGATTTACATGAATAAAATACAAGTTCCCCACAAAACCATGCACCAACATGCTCCGCTTCTCCTGCTCTGTAACAGGACACTGGCAGACCAGATCGCATGTTCAATGTAACATTTGCCTACAGGGCAAATTTGACCTGTCAGTTCATTTGTTGTAGCCCGCAAGAGCTTAGACACACCGAGCAGGGATGGACAAGGACCGGACACAAAAGCACTGGCTTTCTACTTTCCCTGTTGGTAGAGACAGCCGCACCAATACAGAGACAGGCCGCCATCAAGGAATTAGAGCTCCACCACCCACCTCCCCACCTTTCTATTCAGCAACTCACAGGGGGTAGAACAGCTCTGACAACCAGATCCAGGCCCCTTAGCCACCATCCAATGGCCCATTGACGGTAACCATAAAGCAGATGTGGCTCCCAGTGAAAATTAGTTGGACTCCCCTACCCTAAAATGTTTAAAGGAGTGTATCCACCAAATACTTTAACGGCATAGTGATAGGATAAGCCATCCAAGTGTGATACGTGTGGTTCCTCTAGGATCTGCACCTATGTCAGGAAAGTCTTGGCTCAGAATAGAGAACTGATCACGCTTGTGCACAACTCTCCATTCTGTTCTATGGAAGTTCCCAGTATAAGTGAGCGGTGTGTTCTGCTGTACACAGAACTCCCATAGAACAGAATGGAGAGTCGTGAAGACTTTTGGGGGCCCGTTCCCGAGTAGGTGTGGTCCCATAAGGGAGACTGCACTATCCCCCCCTTTGAAGACTCCTTTTGATATGTATCAAAGTCAGGTGAGAAAAACCCCTTTAATCACAGCTTCCTCCTGTGTTCCAGGCGACCGCCATACATCCCTCTTACCTTATTTTTGCTGTAAAAAAATCAACACTTCAGGGTTTCTGGATTAGGCCTGTAAGTCAGGCATGGTATATGAATAAAACATGCGCCGGGACTGTCTGAATTTGTTTACAGACACCATAGTGCATTAATACCCCGCGACATGGTATGATGTGAAAGGGGAAAGTTCTAAAAAGTGAAGAAGTGGTTACATAATAATATTATAAAGGGGCACAGACACCCAGAACCTAACAAGTTCCTTAAAGGGGGGTTTTTTTCATAACCTAAAGTGAAATGGTGGAGGTATGTTTGATCGGTGGGGGTTAAGTTTTTAATTTTTTTTGTTTTTTTGGGGTTTTTTTTTTAAAATTAAAAAAATAAAAAAAAAGGAACTGAATGCAGCAATTTATATCGGACCATAACCAAGCTTTCTATACTGTGTGGCATTAAGGGGGTTTTTTCACTCAAGGAATTTCTTTTTATGTTAAAAATCTTGCAAAAACAAGTCATTTTCAATATA
>JAODAL010000039.1:0-82500 GCA_025379985.1 Phyllomedusa bahiana
CATTGATTTAAATGTAGTACTCATCTACCAGTTGCTCCTGTTAGACAAGCTAATCGCAGACAAATTTTAATTGATGCAGAAAACATTAAAGGGGTTGTCTCACTACAAGGATGGCTTCTTATGTTAAAGATCTTGCAAAAACAAGTCACTTTGCAATATATGTCCATTAACAGTGTCCTACCTATTCCTAGATATCACCTCTTGTATGGGCTGCATTAGCTCCTCAGGTCGCTATAGCTACAGACCTGTTCATTTCTCATGATTGGCTGGCAGCACTGGTTGCTATAACTACAGACCTTGCTTCTAGTGCAGCCTAGTTGAAGCCAGTAAACACACCCCTGAATTTGAAATGAAACCCAAAAAAACAGACTGAGGTAAGATGAATCAATGTAGTGAGACAACCCCTTTTAAGGGCGACTTGTCCGAAAATTGGCATCACCACGGCAGATTTTAGGCGTATTTAAGCGGTGTAAAGTGCGCCAAAAAGTACGATGCTTTAAAAAATCTGGCGTCTGGTATACCTTGCATAGTAAACTTAATGCACCGTTGTGCAATCTCAGCGCATACCATATCAATGCTAGTATATGCAATGCGCCTATCGAGGTGCATTCCGTAACGGAGGCGCATAATGTGTCATTACTAGTATATGTAATGCACCTTTTTAGGCACATTACAATGTGTCGTGCCCGGCGTATAATGCCCCTAGTTTTGGTATATTACAGTTCATTTATATCGAGAATAGAACATCAAGAGTATTTTTGGCGCAAAATAGACCACAAAAATGGTGCCTGTGTATTGGGACATGTCGCCCTGAAACACTTTAGTAAAGGGGGTCTCAAGCACACAGGCCACGTACTGTCCCAGAGCCTGTCATCTGCCCGCATGGTCCCGGAGTATCCAAGACTGTCCTTGGGACAGTAGAGGCATCCACATTTTATGTATACTACCCCATATTTATGTAACATGGCTGGACCATTGTAAACCAAGCACTTGTAACCCTTTGTTTCACCCATACACCCTAATAGATTGTAAGCTCTTGCGAGCAGGGCCCTCACACCTCGTGTTTCATTTGGCAGTAGCTTTTTTATAATGTAATGTCTGGTTTGTCTGTGCTTATTCCCTCTATATTGTAAAGTGCTGCGGAATATGTTGGCGCTATATAAATAAAGATTATTATTATTATTATTTATACCCCTTAGATCCTGCTGTCAATATTGACTACAGCATGTAAGAGACTTGACAAAAAGGGGACTCCCTCTGTCCTCAGCACCCGAAAATCATGTACTGCAACGTTCTAACCGCAGTCAAGTGATAGCTCAATTTAGTCTCATATTAGGATAATGTAAAGTAGTAAAAAAACAAACAAAATAAACACAATTAAGAAAGCACACCACCCTTTTCTAAAAGCAAAAAAATGACGTATATATATTCAGCATCACCATGTGCAGAATGACCTGGGCAATACTTTTGCGTTGTATCAAATTTAAAAGGAATGCGACCCATTGGCTTCAGTTTTTTTTGGGGAGCAGCCCATTTACACCTCAGAGTTTGAGACCCCTGGTTTAGAGGGATATGGTTGTTTTGCACAGTGCCTGGTTACAAAAGAAAATGAAGAGGTGGGGGAAGGAAAGCAGCCATTAATGATGCTTATAAGTTAGGCTCTCTCCATTATCAGCTTAGAGGTATGTATGCCTTCTGCACTAATATGACTGACAGGAAGTATGGAACAGAAAACAGGAAGTGCCTGGAGTACAAACAGCTACAGTTACGAGACTGCCCTTAAATCCATATGCGCATTAATTAGCCTCAGTGTCCAATTTTTAGTTTTGAGGCATTTTATGGAATTCTGGTACCAGAAATTAAAATGGCCACAACTTCAAATATTTTCATTGGCCTTTTATTGGACTGTTTTAGCTTGAAGCCATATTGAACTTTCAATGCCTTAGGACACGTGTCAAATTCCAGGCTCGCAGGTTGAATCTGGCTCACCACATTATATTTGGCCCGCAAGAGTTTGGACACCGCAAGCAGGGATGGACCAGTTCTGGATGCACAAGGACTGACTTTCTACACTGTGCCCGGAGAGCACAGCCAGCACTTGGCAGTGGTAGTAGTGCTAGCACAGGGAGCAGGGATCTTTTGATTCGGAGCTCCAGTGCACACCTTCACATCCCCGTGTTCAACAGCATGTGATTCAGCGCAGCTCTGAAAGCCCTGTCCAAGCACCCAAGCCGCCATTTAAGGAGGGAAGCCCGGTGCTAAAAAGGTGGAAGGGGCTGACTGTAATGCAGCCTTAAATTACATCTTGAACAATAAAGGGAATGTGTCATCAAAAAAATAGTCATTGTTTAAGTCCCATTTTTATGTTAAATACATTTTTTAGGTATTTTTGGTTGTTTTTTTTTTTTTATTTTTCATATCACTTTCAATATTTAATAATTCTTAAGTCTTGCAGTTTTCACTTTGGTCACTAGGCCTTCTTTGCACTGCTTTAACCGCTTCATGCACATAGGAGACTTAAAGGGGTTGTCTCACTACATTCATTCATGTTACCACAGTCCTGTTTTCTTGTTTTCACTTTGAATTTAGGGGCGTGTTTACTGGCTTCTACTAGGCTGCAGTAGAAGCCAGGTCTGTAGCTATAGCGACCAGCACTGGCAGCCTATCAGGAGAGATCAAACAGGTCTGTAGCTATAGCGACCTGAGAGGAGCTGATGCAGCCCATACAAGAGGGGAAATCTTAGAATAGGTAGGACACTGTTAATGGACATATATTGCAAGGTGACTTGTTTTTGCAAGATCTTTAACATAAAAAGCAATCCTTGTAGTGAGACAACCCCTTTAAGACTAACTCGGTCCCATTCACTTCTATAGGAGTGTTTTCTAGTCATGCTCTGTGACCCTGGGAATAAATCAGTGTGCAGGGAGGGGTAGAGGGGGAGCTGTGACTGGTGGATCCTCTTGTGACTGGTGGATCCTGTGTTATCTATTCACACTGGTATCTCCTTTCAGTTTGACCCTCTTTGTGCTGATAATGAGCAGACAACTGAGAATCTTTCTGTACAGAAAGTGACAGACTATTATTAGGCTTAGTGGCCAAAGTGAAAACTGCAGGATTTAAGAATTATTAAAAAATATTGAAAGTGATATGGAAAATTAAAACAAATTATAACCAAAAATTCTTAAGAAATGCGTTGAGCATAAAAATACGAGTTAAGCAAAAAGTCCTTTTTGATGACCCATTCCCTTTTACTGACTACATGGTGCACCGCATTCAGAGGGTAGACGTAATGCTGTTGTGGCTCTTAGTTGGCATCAGAACCAATTACTAGTTTTTCATAGGGTTATAGTCTAAGGTTACAATATTTTAAATTTACAATGGCCCTACTAGAACAAATTATTATACGGTTATAAAACTGTAATCTATACTCATAATATGTATTGTTTCTAATTTAATCTAAAATGTTGATTTTAAGATTTTTTTTGAGTGTCAGTAAATTGGGTTTTGATACTTTTAGACATTTTGTTTTAAAAGTTTTTCTCTGAAATGCATTAATGATTGTTAGTCCATAATAGGGCATCAATCAAAATGTCTGTCGACTTTCTCTTTAAAAGGTGAGTCATCATCATTGCTTTGGTGTAACAAGACATTTTTATTACAATCGAGGAAAATACGTTGTCGTGTTTTTTTTTTTCCTTATCTAATTTAAATAGCTATTTTAAAAAGTGTACTTGAATTGGGCAAAATTCAACCTATACATTTGATGCCTGCATGATAAACACATTTTGTGCCCCTGTTTGTGTGTATATGTACACAATTGTCTATATGAAAATTTAATATCTTTCTGTTTGGGGGGGCGGGGGATTCTTCAGCTAATCCTGATAATAGCACCTATGCATCCATTTTTGTAAGAAACTCTTGCTGCTGCCTGCAGTTAACCTTTCCTTAGGGTATGTTCACACGGCATTGGATCCATGTTTGGATCTGCATCTAAAAAACGTAACCAAAAACGCATCTGCAAATACGTTTTTTGGGTACATTTTTCATGCGTTTTTGTATGCGTTTTTCGGATGCATTTTTCAGTGCGTTTTCTTTCAAATCACAGACATTCAAATTTTAATCTAATGCGTTTTTCGGATGCGAAAAGTACATTCAAAGTGTCCCCAAAAGTGTGTTGCGTGTTTGGATCCGTTTTTCAGGCTCCAAAAGCGCACTCCATTGTTTCCTATGGGAATTTCACTTGCGTAAAACACAAGTAGGATTGACATGACAATTCTTTAAACGCATTAGAAAAACGCATTGAAAAGATGCAAGTAAACATGCATCGGTGATCACTCGTCTGAACGCTGACGTGTGTTTTACATTGAAACTAATGTAAATCACACTGCACATTGTTAGATGCGTTTTTTGAGTCCAAAAAGCGGAACCAAAAACGGATCTGAAAAACGCCGTGTGAACATACCCTTAGGTGTAGATCAGTCTTTTGGCATGCGCATTTCATATAATCATTACATATTGAGCCGTTCAGTCATATAATTCGTTCATTGGTTTACCAATGACTCGCAGGATTTTGTTTCTAAAACCTATATTTAATAACCTATATAATAGAGCAAGCAAGTAATAAAATGTTAAAGGGTTGTCCAGGATTAGAATAGATTTTTAATGAGCTGTAGATGAGCTGCAATACCAGACAAAGCCCATAGACTGACAAATATTTCATTATTGTAGTGCTTTAACATTTGTTTGTCACTATATTTAACTGTATTGCTGATTCTGTAATTTGTTAGGAATATACTCTGGATATAGATTTTTTCACTAATTTGCATATGAATATATGTCCCCCTTTAAATACTTTGTGTATCTACCCCTTAATTGCTTAAAAAGGCTCATTAAATGAAAATGGTGCCACTGGACATGTTGGAATAAAGTTGTTGGTTTTTTTTCCTTGATATTTTTTTTTTGTCCAATTATGAGTGCTGCAAACTTTCTTGCTATACACCTAGAACTGTGGTGGGGGTCCTCCATAGCTGGCTCATGTGTGTGTCTGTGTGTGTGTATCTGTGTGTGTTTTAAAGGGAATGTTAAAATACCACATCCTAGATCTCAAGGAATTAAATATTCCGGTTGCAATTCATTACATAATGGACTATGTGGAGAATAATAAAACCTAAAAATGATCAATGAAAATCAAAATGAATATCCCATAGAGGTCTGGATCTCGAATGATACTCAAAATCAAAGTTGAAAAATCAAATTTCAGCCTGATCCGACTTCAGTGGAAATGCCTCAAGACAAGGGAATAAGGCCCACTAGTGTGTGTGGCCTCCACGTGTCAGTATGACCTCCCTACAAGGCCTGGGCATGCTCCCGATGAGGCGGCGGATATTCACCTGAGGGATCTTCTCCTAGACCTGGATTACAGCATCAATCAGCTCCTGGACAGTCTGTGGGGCAAACCATTACTGACCCACTGCTAAACCGGTCATGCTGGAGGATGTTGCAGTCAGCAGAACGTTCTGCACAGCTTTTCCAGACTGTCATGTCTGTCACATGTGCACAATGTGAACCTGTTTCCACCCACAAGGAGCACAGAGCGCCAGTGTCGAATCTACCAATTTTGGTGTTCTCTGGCCAATGCCGATCACCTTGCGCGGTGTTGGGCTGTAAGCACAACACTGAGTTATGGACGTTGGACACTCATGGAGTTTGTTTCTGACAGTTTGAGCAGACACATGGATATTCGTGGCCTGCTGGTGGTCATTTTGGCAGGACTATGGCACTGCTTTTCCTTTTCCTTCTTGCACAGCAGTTATGCTGCTGGCTATTACAGCCCCCTCTATAACTTCCGGTATCTGCTCCATGCTCTAGACACTGTGCTGACACACAGCTAACCTACATGCCACAGCTCACATTGATGTGCCAACCTGGATGAGCTGCGTTACCGGAGCAACTTCTTTGGGTTGTAGACACTGCTCTCCCCCCAAGAGGTAGCATGAGGCAATGACCAAATGCAAAAGTGACCAAAACGGCCAAAAGGTCACCACCTGCAGAACCACTCCTATATAGGGGTTGTCTTGCTTATTGCCTATCAATTCTGCCTGTTGTCTGTTCCATTTGCACAATTAATTCACAATCCGTGTTGATTCATAACTGGACACGTTGATTTCACAGAAGTGTAAGTGACTTGGAGCTACATTGGTTAAGTGTTCACTTTAATTTTTTTTTGAAGTGTGTATCTAAATATATTTATACGTTTTCAAATATCCCGGGCTCCACCAACAAAGTTCCTCAGGGACAGAAGAGCAGACACACAGCGCAATGTGCATTACAGCTTTACAACACAGAGTGCGACTTTAAACTAATTAGAATCAAGCTCGCCTTTAGAGCTGTACAGGTATGGTACAGCACACATTAAAGCTCAAATTTAAAAGCCCACAGCTGATCCGCTGCACCTCGCCCTCTCCGAACGCTCAGGAAACTTCCGATCTCACAGCCCAGCAGACTCCGGCAGCAGTAGTAGGAAAGAAGGACACTCGTAACACGAGTGAAATTAGGAGTTCCCATGGAGCTTTCAGGGGCAAAAACAAAAAACAGGGTGCCTGAGGAAGCAGGGTAGAGTCCCTGCGAAACGCGTAGCTTTCCTGTTTTATATGTACTTTAATAAACCAGCTTGATGCTTAAGTTGGCTTTTCTTTGAATTGTTTTTGCCCCTGAAAGCGCCACGGTACTCCTAATTTCACTCGTGTTATGAGTGTCCTTCTGTCCTACTAAATATATTTATAGAGACGCACACGTTTACTAGAAAATTACTCAAGATGTGTGTACATCTAGATCTCTCCAGCATGTCTCTCGATTGGGAACATAATGGCACTGATTAGTCTTTGGTGACTAAGGCACCCTTGCACTTCCATGTTTGGTCAACCCTCTCCATGGCTGCACCCCCAGTGCTAATGGTCGCTTAATCTTTGTAAACAGAGGTCCTCTATAGTCTGTCTACCCCTGATCTTTACCCAATATCGGTGGTATTGTCACTATCAATTTTTATTTGGAAGCAGCTTGCTGGATAATCAAATGCCAAATGTTAGTATTTGTAAATTTTGTTCATATACTTATTCCAGACACAAAGCCATCACGAGTTATTCTGTTAAAGATCTCTTGAGTTAATGTACACAGCCTTACAGTAGTAGCTTTCTAAAACGGTCCCTGAGATGAACCACAGCCACTAACACAAAGCTGCCAAGATCCAAATGGCTGGTTATTGAAGAAAACAAAATGGGTTTTCTGCTGCATAGCAATATGTGTTTTAAGAATGCATGCTGGTGTTCATTTGTTAATCTTGTAAGCTGATCATCATTGTACAAAGTGTCTGTAGAAGGCTAATGTTAAAGTTCTGCCACTTCAGCATTTTAACGATATCCAACTCTGTTTTCCTTTGCTAAATTAAGCTGGAATGATCTCAGAAAAGTTGAATTTGTTGATTTTGGAGTAATCTGACCTTTTTCATCCAGAGGGAAGGGCTTGTAGTGTGCCCTAAAATGCATGAAATCTGATAAGCATTGAAACTGGATGTTCTCCTTTGCCAGTCCTTCACAACGAACCTGACCACCTGCATCTGGAGGAATTTGGTCAAATAACTCAACACATCAATGTGCATCTAGATCTTTTGTGTTTGTAAAAAAGTAGTTCTCCTAGTTTGTACTTTTAAAAGCACAGTATATATAGAATTTTAAGACCTGTAGACCATGTCAGACTGGAGATCCTGAGGCCCACCAGAGAAATTTACTCTGAAGCCCCATCCTCTGAGAGGACACCCACTTCCATACCCAAGTTTTGCACTTGCAGGGTGATAGGATAGTTGGTGATTTGGGTTCTAAATCTTACTATAAATAAGGTTGTCTTCTGTCGGACCTCTGGGGCCCTGAAGTATTAGATCTTCATTATTGTGATAGGACTTTGTCCCACCAAAGGATTTTCTGGTGGTCACGTCGGAACCCATTTTGCAGTTTAAAATATATAAGATAGCGGAGAGAAGACTAATATCCACGGCACTCACCAGATCATTAAAGTCCTAGTTTATTACAGCAACTTGACTTTATAGACAGAACATAGGATATGTCCTTACTCAGCGACGGCCGATTCTCGCACGACCTCGCTTCTTCTAGGCCTCATGGGAAACCACGTAACTACGCTCTTAAATTTTCCCATCGTATAGTTCATGTGACCACAAACACACAATATGAGACATTACCTACTAATAAAAACAATTACAAGACTACATAGATTATTACAGGAAAGAAGATAAATCATTACGATCGTTTAAACCTAATCTACCTAATGCTTCAATTTTCAGGATCCACTCGGGGTCTCACTGCAGTAGTCGAGTATACCGATCCATCCCATTTTTGGGTGAAAAAAACTTGTTGTAAACCTGCAAAGCGCACACCCGAGATGTCATTACCATGTATTTCTTGCACATGATTAATAAACCAGGTGCTCCTTTGCCTGTCTTTAAGGAGTAAAGATGTTCTCTTTTCCGTTTAAACAGAGGTCTTATAGTTTTTCCTATATAATGACAATGTTGTGACAATGGAACCTGTCAGAGTGGGTTATATTGGCCAACAAGGGAACACTGTTATTGAAGGTGATGTGTTGGAAGCAGAAAGAACACTCTGGATCGGATGTTACCGCTGATCTCAGCAGTTTTTACCATTAGATGCCATGACAGGTAGTGATTCCCTTTGTCATCCTATTGGCACCTTATTATTCATATTATTATTTATTTTAAAGCGCCATTGATTCCAGGGCGCTGTACATTCAAAAAGGGAGGTTACATATATATATCAAACAAGTACAATGATAACAGTGACTGATTTATGACTGTCACAGAGGGAGTGAGGGCCCTGCCCGCGAAGGCTTACAATCTACAGTGGAGGAGGAGAGAGACAGAAGGTGAGGGGCTGTGATAGCAACCCTTAGGTTTCCCATAATCACACTGTGGGTCTAAAAGAGGCCACTAAGCCTATATTCCTTTGGCATGATGTAATACATTTGCCAGTAGACCTATATTTGCCACTAGGAATATATTCCTTTAGCACAATGTCATACATTTGCTGG
Source organism: Phyllomedusa bahiana (assembly GCA_025379985.1). Lineage (NCBI taxonomy): Eukaryota > Metazoa > Chordata > Amphibia > Anura > Hylidae > Phyllomedusa > Phyllomedusa bahiana. The sequence goes on from JAODAL010000039.1 coordinate 9,116, forward strand.
CCATTTGCTACGGACAAATGGCCAGCATTGAGAGGTGATTGATTAACTTTAGTCCAACAAAGGGACTTCACAATTCACTTCTTCAAGTAAAAAAAAAAAAAAAAAACTAATTTGTTTAAAATAAAAAAAATAAAAAAACTTTGTTCTGCCAGCTATGTGATCCAGCATTTTCAGCTCCTGCTAACCTTGTCTGATTTCTGCCGGGCATGTGACCAAAATTTGTGAGCAAGCTTGGAATAACAGTAATGGCTACTGGTGGAGTCTATATTCTTGTCACTCAGCAGCAATTTGCACAAATCTCTTGTCAGATTAAAGTTATGTATGGAATCCGTTTAGATATTGAAGCTAGGTTTATGTAAAAGGTCTCCTTCACTGGCTGGCATGGTCCGTTTTATGGGGACTTTAGTTTGTCCTCACTTGATCTATGGTCCTTTGTGTGTTACACATTGATCTGTTCACACACCAAGTACACACACTTAATGACGCTTACTGTTGAAGGTCTCACTTTTGAGGCATGGACTCCACAAGACCTCTGAAGTTGTCATGTGGTTTATGGCACCAAGACATTCACAGCAGATCCTTTAAGTCCTGTAAGTTAAGTTGTGTGGCCTACATGGATCTTTTCTAGCACAGCACACAGATACTTCATCAGATTAAGGTTTGGGAAATTTGAAGTCAAAGCCTTTTATTTTTTTAGGATGCATTCACAAAGGTTAGATTTACTGTGGGTTTTCTGCAAAAGATTTGCTGGGGAAACTCACAAACCTTTACTTACAGCAACATAGATTGGATTTTAAATTCTCATCCCCATACTGGGCAAAAAATCCTTCCAGAATCAGCACAAAATGACCCGTGGTACTGATTTAATTCCGCTTCATATTCTTTATTGTTCAGAAAATTTGTCTGTCTTCTGCACACTCTAGGGAACTGTCTGCATAGACTTCAATCGGCAAGTTAAAATCCACAGTAGAAATATCAGCACGTTTTCTCTGTGGCTTTAGCAGTGGATAATCCTTTGCGATAAAAACACTCAAACATCGTTCACGTCCCTGAAGCCACGTTTCTTGCAATGTAACCAGATGCATTATCCTGCTCAGAGGACTAGAGACAACTGCCATACCGGGAGCTATTGGCACATCCTGGTGACATCCCTTTCCCAGGTAAATGATGGCTATGTATCTGAATATTCAAGAGAAAATGAAAGAAAAGGAGAATGTAAATCATGAGACCAAGTATTCCATTGCCCCATGGTCTAGTTTTTGGTGGACTTTTGGTGAACAGGGGTCAACATGGGGTCTGTGGCTACATAGCAGGCTGTGATGTGTTCTGACAGCTATCATAGCCAGCATTCCTATTCAGCAAGTTGTGCTACACTAGTACTAATGTTGAATTAAGCCCTTTGAGCCTTAGGACAATCATTGAACCAGTGATCAGGTCATGGGTCCCTGCCTTGGGCACCTTTTCTCTCACTATTTGCTGAGAACAACCCACAACACCTTCTATATTTAAGATGCTTTCACCCAGTTGAGCCATCACAAATTGGCCATTGTCAAAGCCTTACACTTAAAGGGGTTGTATCATTATATTAAATGGTCTTCAGAATAAGGGGACAGTGAAAACAAGCAACTTTGCAATTGGATGTCATTTGCAAAGCTGTCTTGTTTTCACTGTCTCTTATCTCCGTTTTGTGTAAACCCTGTTCCCCAGTGCCGGACGCATTCTACCTCCTTTCATTTCATTGGCTGACTGCTCTACTAATTTACATTCTGTCTGGCCCCTGGTCGTATTCACGGAAGCACGTATTCCTGCCTCTCTCACTCAGACTAAGGGTCCGGCAACATTTCACTCTGCACAGCCAGCAGCTCCACAATAACACTGCAGCTGCTTCTACAATCAGAAAACAGCAGAATTGTGCTCGGTGCCTAATGCTCCTGGTTGTAAACATATAAAGAAGACAGATCTGTGCTTCTCTGGATGAGTTCATAGAAGACTGGATTCAACTGTAACAAACCTCCAGCTGTGAGAGGAGAAGAGATCAGTGCTCTGAGTTCATAGAAGACTGTCCAGACTGAATGCAGACCTGTGGTATGTAAACAAGCAGCTCTTACAAAATAAGACTGCATAGGGAGAGGCACGACACAGTGACATGTGGACTCTGGGAGGTAAGAGCAGGGATGTGCTATCCCCTCCCACTGATCTCAAACACACTGACTCTGGAGCGAGCACGAACAGTGAAGGGGGGAATGATGTTATCCCCCGTCAGTTAAGAAACACCCAGCTGGGAGGGGAAGAAACGCCCCTGAATTTAAGGAGCTGAGAAACTGAAAGTACAATGAAACACACGAACTTATGAAGCGTTAAATCCCCTTTAAGGGCACGTCTCCACGGCACAGGACAAATACTGGTCGGTTTAGCCAACCGGTATATATCAGTTTTTTGTGCCGTGCACACGGCCGCAGGGGGACGGCTTTTCTCTGCGATTATCCCTCCCTCTTCGCATTCACAAAACCGGACAGAAGAATGAACAAGCACTTTTTTTTTGGGCTGCCGGCTGTTTGAAAAACCGCAGGGCAGAAAACCCGTGCACGGGTTTTCCATAGCAGCCTGTGTAAAAGATTGCGGCCAGTTTTTCAGACGGTGGGGACATGGCCTAACGGTCTTTCCTGCTTCCAACACGTAAACCTAACTAATAGGGTATTTCCCACCATTTTAACAATTGAGGTTGTAATAAAATGATCCGTGTTCATTTCACCTGTCTGTGCTTCTACTATGCTGGAAGATAGATTTTTCCACTGTATCAGCGGTGTCGTAATATTGCTATTGGGTCATAGCTTTTACACAACACCCATGTTCTAGAATAGTATAATTTAAACAGTTATGGAAACAAATATTAATGAGTTTCTGATGGTTTTCTTTTTCCTGCGGGAACAGTTTCCGTGTTTCTTTCACTTTCTATTATGTGAACATAATGTCTATATTTATACCTCCAGTCCAGAAGCAGGTGGCTATATTTGTTACTGTAGCTAAAATTACATATCTTCCCAGCTATTGGCGATCTTTAATTGTTGCTTATTGAGATATATTTAGTCACGTTTTAAGCACTTGCTTTCAAATTGTCTACTTTGCTGTAAGCACATACTCCATACAAACAGCAGTGACTTTTGTCTCGCTCTGGAGCTAGGCCAAGCTATTTAAAGAAAAAAAAAAGTGACAGCTGGGATATTCTATTGAGCGGCTTATGCTTGGTGCTATATGGCTGCTTTTGTTTTTTGTAGATTGTGTTTTGACTTGCATGTTCCTGACAGCCATTGAAGCATTAACCTTTTTATTGGGCTTGGAACATGCCTGCGAGAGGTTGACCCTACCAAGCTATGGGTCTGTCACACACACTGTTCTCAAGAACTCTGCAGAAGGCTTTTATTCTGAGGTTGTGTGTTTAGATATTTTCTTTTTTACATCAGCCAGTGTTTTATTTTTATTTTTTTTTAAATCAACCGGAACTGATTGCCATGTTAGACAAGCATGATGACCTTGTGGTCTTCTTGGACTTAGTAGGGTATAGAATGCTTTATTTTTATTCCAATAGTAATGACTAGCTCCAAGATCTGTATTAACCCAGGTTGGTACTTCTACTCCTTCACTTTCTTTTAAAGATTTTGCTGCTTCACATATCTCCTCTTTTGGCTATCTTTGGAGGCTCCCATAGAAGTAAATGAGGAGGACCGCCGCAAGCATTGCTGTCCTCATTCACAGGCGGTCAGTGAGCGGCCAGTGCAGGGATTTTTACGTTGTGGTGAAACCCCTTTAAGTTTACAGAATAGATTTTCTCAATCCTAGTAAATAGATAAAACTACTCTTTTTTTATTGATATGCATTAAAAATGTGAAAAAACATATATATTCAAATATTTAATATCAATACTCAAGAGAAACCACCTTACAAAGGAGATAACAATATTTCCCAAAAATTCGCATGAACCAATTATAAATATCATCACTTAAGGCATGTACACAATTGTTATATGATATAGTACCAAAATAGCAAACACTCACATTTCTGTAGTATATCACAGCATATTGTTCATGAGTGTACCAATGATCCAGATGATCCCGGAAAGGCTAGAAAGGAATCAATATATATAGCAAATAAAACCCCTACACTAGCCCTATCCCAGGTGGGGGAACCAGTCCCAAAAGGGACGACCCGCCTATCGGCGGCTCACCCTAGTATCAAAAATAGCATAGTGTGAAATGATAAGCAACAAAGGGCATAGCAAGGTCAAACAGTCCTGATGCGTTTCCCCAGACTTGGCTGGTTCCTTAAGGGACATAAATATGATACACTGGGAAAAAAACAAAAAACCACCATTTGGTGGTGATAAAGGTGGTAGCCACGATAGAATGATGAAAGACTACGAAAACCCCTTTAAGTTTCTCTGGATAGCTAAGTTTATAATCACTAGTAAGTATGTCGTCTTGAAGCTTCAGGCCCACACTTACTGGTCAGGCTGTTGGTGGGTCTACATCAGTGATTAGCATATCTTCTCTATTTCTAGCTGAACCTGTTAGAGGGACATTAGTGATGGAGGTTTCTAAACTGCAGTGCACAAGGCTACAGGGCTCTAAAGGGTTAAAGCTTGTCAGTAAGAACCAAACTCCTTTGCTGCTAGGAAATAGCAGGTAGTGACATCACCATCCTCTCCACTGTTGCTAGATCAAAGTGGTGTTTGGTAACTTAGGGAAGCTTGTGTACACAAGCAGGAGATACCTGCTCTGGTTTTGAAGGGAAAAAATATTAGAACATTTTTATGGTAATCTTTATTTACCCATTGCCTGCATGTGTAAAGTTAATCAATGAAATGAAAATGCTCCACTAATGTGGATTTAACGCCCCTCTGGATTAAAACTTAACCCACAAAAACTCACATCCATCTTAATTCTTTAAAATACATTTATTTGTGTTGGCTAGAACTGCTTGTTTTCAGTTTACTATTTTAACTATTGTAAAACAGTGTTCTATGTAAACTTTTTAAATCATAAATTTTCAATATTTCTACAAGTAATACCAACTGGTACCTGGATTTCATGACCTTTTTTCCATTTTTGTATCAACTACCAATACACCAAATTAATACAAACTCCTTTTTCATAAAAAAAAAGTTTTTTTAGACAGTCCATGAAAATGCAATTGCATTGTAGCAGTTTGTTTGTTTTACTTAAAGGGAATGTGTCATCAAAAAATGACATTGTTTAACTCACATTTTTATGTTAAACACATTTTTTAGGATTTTTTTTTTTTTTTAAACACTTTCAGTATTTTTATATATCACTTTCAGTATGTTGATTCTTAAGTCCTGCAGTTTTCACTTTGGTCACTAAGCCTAATAATAGTCTGACACTTCCTGTTCTGTACAGAAAGATTCTCGGTTGTCTGGTCAGTATCAGCACTAAGAGGGTCAAACTGAAAGGAGACACCAATTTGTATAGGTAACACAGAATCCACCAGTCACAAGAGGAGATAGTCACAGATCCCCCTCTCACATCCCTGCACAGTGACGTCTTCCCAGTTCACAAAGCATGACTAGAACACTCTGCTATAGAAGTCTATGGGACAGAATCTGTCTTACGGCTCCTATGTGCATGAATCTGCTGTAAAGTATCTCTCTGACTGCTGTTAAAGCAGTGCAAGCAAGAATGTTTTCTCCACAGTCATATATAGACGGCCGGATAGAGAAATCTACAATCAGGAAATAAAAACGACTGAGAGGAAAAGAATATGGATCAGGGGCTTGATTTAATAAGTAAAAAAAAAAAAAATTGCGACAGATTCACTTTAAGGACAGTGATTCTTGAGTGAGTCTGTTCAAAGCCTTGAGTTGCCCAAGGTGACAAACTCAAGTACTTGTGGTTTTAAGCCACCTTTTTCACTGGTTTCACATACAATGTAAGTGTAACCAAACAAATGTTGTTTTCCTAAGTCTGGCAGTATAGGGTGGAATACATTCCAGAGAAAAATGAGGAGCGCTCCTAAGCTGAACCAGGTTAAATATCTCCAAGAACGGCATTGCATTTCATAACATTATAAAATGTGGATTTGGTTGATTTATTAGTCTTGTTAGTTCAGTACTGCTTTTGAGAGAAATGCCTAATTGTTAGCAGACTGGATGTTTGTGTGTGTGGCTGGCATGGGAGTAGCAGATCTTTAACCTCTTGTTTCTTTACGTTACTCAGAAAAAGGTGAACTTTCAATCCCATTAAACAAGTGCTTGGATTTATCCTGTTGGACAGCTGCAACACAAGCTATACTTGGTTCTTTTTTTTTTTTTTTGTCCTTTCGCCTTACAACTTTGGGTTAAGGATCCTGTATATGTTTAGTAAGCGCTGTAGATATTTGCACTCTGCTCCCACTGGCCTAAATAATTCCGATATAAGGTATTTCCTTTGTGTGAATGACTGACCGATCAATGTGTGTTATATGTGACAACTGGAGAGGACTCCATGTTCACCTGGAGGTCTGAAAGCCACATTTGGCTTCTCAGTTGACTTCAACTTGTGCTTTAGTGGTAGCAGGTCTTAGCATTAGTCATACCCATCAATTTTTGTCATAGAACATTCCCCTTTTTAATACCCTGTATGGCTCAATAACACCCATTCTATTTAAAAGTGGTTCATGAGCGATGAAAGGTCGAGGCCCTCTGCTGCGAGACAAAATATTACAGTAAAACCATTTTTATTTTCCAATTACTTGACCTCTGCTGCCTAGTTTCCCTTGAAAATTGTAATTCCAAATTGTAAGCCAGAAACTAACAATATTTAGGGCTTAAAGGGGTTGTCTCATCTCAAAGTTTCATAGGATGCATGAATGAAATAATGCTGCTTTGTTCTGTCACTTCCTGGTCATGCTGTCTTTAATTTGCATATGAGCTTTGTGTATTTAGACTTCTCTGTTTATTATGTTTATTAGTTTAGATTAAATAAATTACCTTCTCTGAGGTCTCAAGAAGCTTCTGACTAAGGTAAACAGTAGAGTATTTAGTCTTTTGTCTGAAAGATCAGATAACACACAAGCTCACTCACAGCCATGACCTGTGTGATGACATCACTCCCTGCTATCAGATAGAACAAACAGCAGGTGATAAAGAGTACACAGGTCGGTCACTAGAGAAACCAGAAAGCCCTCAGAAGGTGATAAAATCATTTGTAGCTCCTTAACAAACAAAAAAAATGAACAAAGCAATATATTTGGAAAACCTCTTCATTTAGTGTTCCCTACATTTTGAAAGCTATTCTTTGTAGTGAGACAACCCCTTTAAAATGACTTGAACTGAACCACAAGCCAGTAGGAAGTCCTATATGTGCTCCTACTTCAACTGCATAGAGGCAATGGCCTTCTGTATGTAAGGCCCTAGCAGTTCACCAGTACGGTAGGTTTTTGCTACTGATTATGATTAACTTTAAAATTATCCCATTCTGAATTTTTTTTTCTGTTGGACCCCTGTTTAAAAATATACACTTGCTATATCTGTTTAAAGGTAAACCTAGTCTTTCATGGTCACTCGGTGCAATAGCTGCTGAAAAAAAAACCCATTCGATCTGGCAGCACTGTGGCCTGGAATGGACAATTGGTTGGTTTAATGGGGGGTAATTTATCAAAACTTTTTTTTTTTTTTTTTTTTTTTTACAGAATTCTGAGAGGGATCCTTTTTAACAAATGTCATATTTGGAATAGAGGTAATTGTGGCCTTCAGGGTAATTTGACTGTAAAGTGTAAGTCCTGCTCTATATAACCAACCCATTGATTTGAATAGGCACAGTGTAATGCCTAGTTTCTCCTCTGGGGGTGCTGCAGGGAGACTTTAAATTTACTGCTTTATTTATCTTTATGACCAAGCAGTTGTCTAAAGTGGAGACTCCCTTTTAACAACGCCTGACTTTTTATTGTAAGTTACGAGTGTTCAGACCTGGTACTATCCAGCCATGTCTTAGGTTGACTCTGTGCCCCAGCACTGCACAAAGGGGTGTAGACTTACTCTAACATATGCATTGCAGGCAAACCTGGCGAGTTGACATCACCGAGCTACAAGCCATTGCATGTGCGTTCCCAATACTGATAAATAGTCATAATTTATCAGCATAGGCAGCAGTCGCCGCTTCAAGGTCCTGTTCGCAGACTATAGGAAGAGCCTTTTTTGTGTGTGTAGGACCACAGAGGACACACAGTGTGACAATCAGCTGTATGGCCGAGCAGGAGCACATTTGTGTTCCCAATGGACCGTCCAGACTAAATTATGAACTGCTCATGTAAGCTAGCAGAATTGGCCGGATCCTCTAGAGACCAGCAGTAAACTAGGATACCAGGAAGAGTAGGAAAACTCCAAAACAGGCCATTATTCTTGAAGGTCATGTTTATTTTCCATTTAGCTCCTTTTCCACGTTGATTTTGCAGGATGAGAACATCCCTTTAAGGGTAAAACATCAATACCCAGAGTGTGGTTTGAAGGGGAGTGAACATTCTCAACTATGCTGCCCGTCTGATCCACCTCTCTTCTCGCTACTCCTCTGCCACTCCCCTCACTGTCTACCCATTGCCCAGCGAATCCAGTTTAAGTTACTACCCATGACCTACAGGGCTCTTCATAGCCTCTCTCCTCCATATATCTGCCTTATTCTCCAGATATCTCCCCTCACGCAATCTCTGATCCTCAAAGGACCTTCTCCTCTGCTCTCCCATTATCAGCTCCTCACATAACCGTCTCCAAGACTTCTCCCGTGCTTCCCCCATTCTCTGGAACTCACTGCCCCAACACATCAGACTCTCCTCCACCTTCACCAGCAACCTGAAAACCCATCTCTTCAGGATTGCCTATAACTTACAATAACCCTGCTGCCATTGTACTACCCCACAAATGTCTGCCCCTCACCTCCTGTCTCTTTTCCCTTCCTTGTAGATTATAAGCTCTCCCGGGCAGGTTTCTCTCTCCCTCTGTCGTGCCAGTTGTAAGTCATTCATCGTTCATTGTACTTGTTTGACATATGTTATGTATGTAACTCCCCTTTGAATGTACAGCGCCATGGAATCAATGGCGCTTTAAAATAAATAATAATAACAGAACTTAAACAATATTCAAGGCTGTCCTGTTGAATTCACGTACCAATTGCACAGATAGTTGTTTTCTTGAGCAGCTATGCAGAGACTTTTGAACACCTTTTAGTAATGGCGTACATTATACTTATTGGAAAATTTGGTCAAATATTTTCTTTATACCGAACTATGAATACCTGCTGTACTTCGCTTAGCATCGGTGTATCAGTATAGACTTCACTTGTCCGTACACAACCTACTGTTGACCACACAGAAGACCAACATAATATATTATGTGAACGGCAGTTTGTGGAGAACTGAGGAATGCAGTCATTCTTGGCACTTTAATGTGTGAGATGGGATTTACTTTAATATAAAGATAAATTATACTTGTGCAGTGTGAACAACTGTGTCTAAAGGATTCCACACAGGGTGAGATGCCAGAAGTCTGCATGTCACATACTCCTGACAGGCGTAAGCAGGGCAAATTCAGCTTTTTAGACAATGAAATATGAATTCTGCTCGGTGCGCTGCTTATTTGATGTAACAGTCCTTCATAACTAAGGTGCATTGACCTTTTCTAATAATACCATGTCACCATTGATGTAGCTACTCATATAGTTTCCCATTGTGCCCAGTATACAGCCCAGTTTGGCGCTTGCACAATGCCCCTATCTAAATATTGGAATTACAATTTGAAGAAGCTTGTGACAGCTAGTCATAGTCCAAGTTTTGGCGTATTGGGTAATTGGGCCCCAGTGCAGTCCATCAGTTCCTGCTTTCTAAAGTCCAGACAGTATCTTTGGACCTTCACCATACCAACATCCTGCACAGTATCTTCCATGGAGGACTTGCACAGGCAGTTTTACATTGGTCTGTTTCAGATTTGTGTGTGATTAAGAACTTTTTTTTTGCTAGGGTGCCTAGAGATGGGCTTGGATCTGTTGGGAAGTCTTTGCTGCTTGTCTGTCTTAAAGGGGTTGTCTCATCTCAAAGTTTCATAGGATGCATGAATGAAATAATGCTGCTTTGCTCTGTCACTTCCTGGTCAAGCTGTCTGTAATTGGCATATGAGCTCCGTGTATTCAGACTTCTCTGTTTATCAGTCTAGATTAGCTAAATTACCTTCTCTGAGGTCCGGAGAAGCTTCTAAGCTAATGTAAACAGTAGTTACTGGCTTTTGTCTGAAAGATCAGATAACAAACAAGCTCTCACTGTCCGAAGTTCTGTGCTGCTGCTGCCAGAGCACATTCTTCCACATGCTTGCTGTGTCCCCTGCATTGCTTTCTGCAGACAGGAATTCTTAGGGTATGTTTACATGACGTTTTTCAGATACGTGTTTTGATCCGTTTTTCGGACCCAAAACGGATCCAAAAACGTATCTAACAATGTGCAGTTTGATTTACATTGGTTTCAATGTAAAACACGCATCTCCGTTCAGACAAGTGATCGCTGCGGGTTTACTTGCGTCTTTTCAACGCGCTTTTCGGATCCATTTTAAGAATTGACATGTCAATTCTACTTGCGTTTTACGCAAGTGAAATCCCCATAGGAAACAACACACCGCAGCCTTCACAGAAAGTGGGAGCCTTAAAAGGCTGTAAGGCATGAACCTTTAGATGGGGGGGAAAACCCTTTAATGTTTTTAGCTTAATTAAACATACGAGTGTGAAAAACTGATTTTAACCCTTCAGTCACATATTCATGGAGTAGTAATTATGTGATCATGAAGGACAATATTGTGGAAATACATAGTTTGTGAGACTACATTTTTGTTTTTGTTTTCCATGGAGCGATTTTCTTTTATTAAAACGATTTATCTGGTCTTTTAACAAGTAGATTTTATTACACCTGTACTAGGTAAACTAGGAATAGATTTTTCAGCATTTACTAAGCCATTGCAAGCTGGGATATTAGGTAATGTCAGCATACAGTGAATTTTTCTGGGATTACAGAACTAGTAAGGGAGGGGGCAAAGCATATTTTAAGGTAAAATACCAGTCATTATGCCCAGACATGACAGCATGCTGCTGGATTGTTACATAAAATCTGGCATGCTGTGGACCCAGTGACAATAAGGTAATTGTTAGAATCTGCTAAATGGAGAAATAACCCTGCCTGCTTTCATGAACCACGGCTACAGTTGTGAAAGACAATGTTATTTTCTAGTTCAGTGGCTTTACAACTTTTCCTCAGCCAAAGCCAATAACCTATACATGTTAGAAAATGATATTTTTTTTTTCGGAATCTAGGTTTTCCCCTGTTAGAACAGGTGGCTTCTGCAGCTTTGACACATAGACTAGAAGACTTCAGTAAAAACAATTCGATGAATGCGTTACTACTACCCTTTCATCGTATTGGAGCAGAAACAGCTTTGTAGGGTTTTGAGGAAAAAATGGAAATGGTTTTTGAGATTGCAAACTGCCATGTTACATGTGTGGGAGAAAGTGTTTTTCGATATTATTTATTCATTGTGCCTTGAAAAATGTTATGTAAATTGCAAGGTTTTAGATGCAGCGAATAGAAGCAATGGTCCACATTTACTATTTTGGTTGCGGCAGAGAGGTGTAGAAAAAGACTGTAAAGTGGAGCACTGTCAGACACCTTTTATTAAAGGGGTTGTCTCACTACAAGGATTTCTTTCAGTGTTAAAGATCTTGTAAAAACAAGTCACTTTGCAATATGTGTATATTAGCAGTGTCCTACCTATTCCTAGATATCCCCTCTTGTATGGACTGCATCAGCACAGGTCGCTATAGCTACAGACCTGTTTGATCTATCCTGATAGGCTGCCAGCACTGGTTGCTATAGCTACAGACCCGGCTTCTACTGCAGCCTAGTGGACGCCCCTGAATTCAAAGTGAAACCAAGAAAATAGGACTGAGGTAAGATGAATCAATGTAGTGAGACGACCCCTTTAAGGATTTTTACACACCAAGAACTGTGACACGAGGGGGTGGTTTAGTGGAAAGTGGGTTTGTATTTGTGGGGAAAAGATTTACAAAGTGACACTTTGTCCAAAAATTTTCCAAAGTTCTAGTGTAGAAAGTATGCCAGCAAAATACGTGTCGGAATTGTGATCCTTTTGGTGGTGGTAACAGCGGACATCAGGGGTAAGATTATCCTTATTTTTCATATAATATGGGTCATTGTTTGGTGTAACATTGGTTAGAATACATTAGGAGGCTGGCATACATTCCCAAACGTTTCGGGTCATTTATAATTATTTTACATCTTGAGCTTTCCTATTTCCACTATTAGTGCTTGTCCCCACTGCACGGGTTTTCACCCGGTTTTTTAGACGGTTTTCGGTTTTGAAAACAATCTGTAAACCGGGTGACAACTTTTAACAATGACCTTAATGGAAAATCCATGCAGCAGTCCCCAATTTTCCGCCAGACGGTTTCTTAGACCGCCGGCGGTCCGAAAAACATAGAACATGTTCATTTTTCTGTCCAGTTTTCGTGCGCAATATGTCTCTGCATAGAGGGAGGAATTTTCTCTGCTAATTGCGGAGAAAAGCTGCCCCCAGCGGCCATGTGCATGGCCGCAAAACAGTGCGAGTACCGGGTGGGATTTCCACCCGGTATTCGCACTGTGCCATGTGAACGGCCCCTTAGTCATTGTACCACTTCATGTTGATTGATACATATATTTATTTTGGATGTCGTTTATATTCATATATTATGTCTTTGAAATATTGAATATATATTCCCCCTATGTGTTTCTGTTTAACCACCCAATCCTCAGTGGTATATAAACTGGCTCTGTCTTTGTCATTTTTTAAATTTTTGATTCAGAATAAAATGGATTATTTTTTATGCTGGTGTTGGTACTTATTTAGCTGGACTCTCTTCCAAAAAAGCACAGTTTAAAAATGTGCCAAATTTATCAGTCTCGCAAGCCAAGGGTACAAGTATTTTGTGCAGTGCACCTTCTAAGTGTTGGGCAGCTTGCCCACAATTTTTTTTGTGGGTGATATAAGCTGAAACCCAGCATGGTGTAACTGTATAAATGGCGTTACCCTTTGTATCGCTTTATCTATATGCAATTCTCATCGGTATTGTTGCATTTTTGCAGTCTCCCCATGTATTATACTGTGGCTTTTTGCATGCTGGTGTGAACTAGTACCTAGAGCATTTGCTCATTAATTAACGGCACCTGCTATCTTTTCCCATGCAGCACAAGGGCCAGAGACGCCTGCTGCTGGGATTCAGTGTATCCACCAGCCATTGAGCTGTAAGTTTGGCTTTGTAGTTTTGTGGAAATTTATCAGTCTCTGTAAATATACTGCCGAAGTTTACACTTTACAACTTTTAGACAGCAATAGTAAATCTGGGCCAATGTCTTTGGGGGCCGAACAGTGACTATATAGTTGGAGACAAAAACAAAAGCAGAACACAACTCCATTTTTGTCTCCAACTACATAGTCACTGCTAGACCCCCAAAGACATGATAGCCATATCTTGGTAGAGGAGTGTCTGTATGGTCCATAACTCCCGAATATTGTATATCCATGCTGCCTTTTGTAATTGGCCACAGCTTACAGTTAATTGATGCTCTCCTCTCAAGTCCTTTATTTTGTTTCTACAGATAAAAAGGGTTAGTTTACCAAGAAAATTATAGGTTCTGAACATAGACTGGCCTTAAATCTTCCAGTGGCCAAATGTGGTAGAAAGGTAGCTTAACGTTACACCTTTTTGGCACTTTTTAGCAGTTCTGCATGAATAGTCATTTATTCCAAGACCACCACTTTCAATGTGCCTTAAAGGGGTTTTATTGTTACAAAGATCATGTCTCAGATTATGGGGACAGTAAAAATAAGCACTTTTGTAATTGGGTTACATTACCTCTGTCACTTGGTTTAGCAGACATCAGCTTCTCTGTTAATCTGTGTTCTGTTTCTGCTGTTGCTCTGTTGCTGGTCGGAATGCCCCCTGGTCGATTCCCTAGACACGCCCCCTTCACTGTGATTGGCTGGCTGACATTTCATTCAGCCTGTTGGGCTACGCCCCTAGACAGGAAACGCCCCAGCCACGCCACCTGCGCTGTGATTGGCTGCCTGCACACTGTGTTTACTCCCCTCTGAGCTGTTAACATTGATAGTGAAACCAAGGTCTGCTGGCTCTATGTACCATACTTGCCAACTCTCCCGTTTTTGGCGGGGGGGTCCCGCTATTTGTGGTGTGTCCCCCCGCACCCTCCCTCCGCCATCCAGGCAGAGTTGGCGTTCTTCCCGCCGCCAGCAGGCAGCGGGGGCTCTTTAAATGACCGCGGCGCCAGAGTAGCGCTGGTGCGCTACTCTGGCGCCGCCGGTCCGTTCCCACAGGCGGGTGAAGCGGCCGCTGCGCCCGCTTCACCCGCCCGGAGTCTCGCTGTGCAGGGCGGAGGCAGGAGGGATCGTTCCCCTCCTCCCTCCTCCCCCTGTATGTACAGCGGCGTTGTGCGCCTTACATACAGGTCAGCGGCGCAGGGGAAGTGACGTACGGCTTCACTCACTCCCCTGCGTCGCTGAAGAGATCGGAGATGTCCGGAGCTGCAGGAGTCTGGTAAGGTGAGTGACTTTTATTATTTTATTTTTATTAGCTATAAGGGGGCTCTACCTGGCTACAATGGGGAAACTACCTGGCAACAAAGGGGGCACTACCTGGCAACAGAGGGGGCACTACCTGACTACAAAGGGGGCATCTACCTGGCTAACAATGGGGGCATCAACCTGGCTAACAATGGGGGCATCTACCTGGCTAACAATGGGGGGTCTACCTGGCTAACAATGGGGGCAACTACCTGGCTAACAATGGGGGGCATCTACCTGGCTACAAATTTGGCTCTACTTGGCAACAGAGGGGGCATCTACTTGGCAACAGAGGGGGCATCTACTTGGCAACAGAGGGGGCATCGAACAGGCAACAGAGGGGGCATCAACTTGGCAACAAAGGGGGCATCTACCTGGCTAACAAAGGGGCATCTACCTGGCTAACAAAGGGGGCACTACCTGGCTAACAAAGGGGGGCATCTACCTGGCTACAAATTTGGCTCTACCTGGCTACAGAGGGGGCATCTACCTGGCAACAATGGGGCATCTACCTGGCAACAATGGGGGCATCTACGTGGCAAACAATGGGGGCATCTACGTGCAAACAATGGGGGCATCTACGTGGCTAACAATGGGGGCATCTACGTGGCTAACAATGGGGGCACTACCTGGCTATCAAAGGGGGGCATCTACCTGGCTAACAAAGGGGGGCATCTACTTGCCTGTAAGGGGCACTATCTAGTTATGGGGGGGCTACTACCTGGCTATAAGGGCATCTACCTGGCTTTTTTTTCCAAAGCCGTTATGCAGTTAGGTGGAGTGGATGTGGCTTTTTGAAGGGGCGTGGCACACCGACAAGATGGGCAAGGTCATGCAAATTTTTGCCGCGCTTAGCGCGCCGCCCACTGCAATTTCCTGCTTTTTCAATTTCAAAAGTTGGCAACTATGCTATGTACATCTCCCAGCTGTAGGTGAAGGATCTGGGCAATTACTGCCTGTTTTAAGGGCTTTTGCCAAGAGGTTGTTTCACCTCCTTACAGGTCCAGTCCTTAAGCTGCTACTTTGAAAAGAGGGCGTTCTGTTCCTCAGGGCTAATGCAAGCCCCACCTACTTATGACGTCATCATTTGTAGTGTATAACATAAGGATTCAACACTGTGTCTGCATAAGCTGCTTGTATAGTGCAGTGCTTAGCTGATCCACTCTGCAAGATAAAGTTTAGGAGTTTGTCTCATCAGTATTTTTTTTTTCTTTTATAAATTGTACACATATGTAAAAATATGAAAATATATGTGTAGACATCTATAATTTTATTCATATACACACACAAAGCTCCCCTATGTCGTGTCCGATCCTCGCACTAGTCACACCAAGCACTGCCAACATATGTGATACCATGCATATACTCTGTGTATATATATAAGTATAGAGATTAACATATATATTTTATGTCTCTCTACATATGTGTAGAATTTAGGGGGGGAAAAAAATAATATACTCTGTGAGGGGACTAGAACTCCAAACCCCTTCGTTGTAAAAGCAATGCTCTATCACTGCTCACTGCTCACTGCTCTACCGCTGCACCAACAGCCCAAGTTAGTTATAAGCTGAGCAGGGCCTTCTCTCAAATCTGATTGCTTCTACCCCCATTGTTTTCACTCACATGTCAATGACAGAAAGCAGAGATCTTTACTTGAAGCTGACATTTGTCCTTGTAGTTGAGTAAAAGTCTCTGCCTGTTGTCAGTACAATTTGGGTGAACACCACTAGAAGTTAAAGCTGTTGGCTTTCAGCGTCATTTGTGTGTAACTAAGACATATGACAGGTGCTTGCGGGAGTTTGGAGCCCTCAAGGTTTGCAGACATAAGAAGCATCGGGGGCTAACGAGCTGTTATACCCAGAAACCTTCTGCACCCCCTGCTTCATACAAAATGATGTCACAGTTCTTCAGTGAGGGGAGACACGCCTCCTGGGAGGAGAGACACCCTGCTGACAGGAGAGACACGCCCCTGGATTTCAAACTCAATCTGAGAAAATTAGCTGAACAGCCCAAATAGCTCAAACGATAACACCCCTTTAATACAGCATATGAAGGTCATAGAAGTCAGGCCCCCTTTGAGCCAGATAGGACTGCAGCTCTCCATAAGAGCTGATGATTGAACGTTTCTGAAACTGTCTGGCTTCAGTTTACTAAGGAGTCATCTTAGAGAGTGCCTTTGACAAATATCATTGTGAAGCAGTAGTAGTTTACTGTATATGGTAAATCTGCAACAGAGCCATCATTGAGTTAAAGCTGAAGAGCAAACATTCAGTTTTGTGGATCAGTAGTAAAAAAAAAGACAATTAAATCCAATGTAAATTCATTTGGTTTTCCCAACACTTGCTAAATTTTATATGGGCTACGAGATTGGGAGTATCCAAGACACACACCGGGCCATCATGGGATCAGGTTGCTGCTCCCAAACCTTATATTGACTAGAGTGTATAAACATGGTATAAGTCGGGTGGTGGTTCCACTGGGTCACTGTCAAGAAGCAGAGTCAGAATCTTCTGTTTATCATTTGACCCTTTGTATAAGGGATCTGGTCTTCGATGCAGGTTGTAGCCACTTATGGTGCAAGTTGATGGACAGGTGCAGTCCTGGAGGGGTAGCAAAATTTTTTGAGATGCACTAGTATGTAAGTTTTGTCATGACTTGACTTTGCTTCACTAAGTCTCCTATCTAAATACATGGGAGAAGGAAGTATGGGTTATTGGCTTTTCACCATGCCCCAAAAGAACATCCAGTGCACATTCCTGTGATAGGGAATTATTTGGAAAAATCAGTTTCACTGCATTAAGTACTTTATCAGTGTTGGTATTAGTCTGTGGTAGCGATTGCATAGTATAATTACCGTAATACAATTTAGAACCCAGTCCTTAGGCTACATATATACAACCGTGATTTACTGTCAGATTTTTAAGTGGATTTGGTATCTAGAATCCGAAAAAATCCAACAGTAAATCATCCCCATAGACCTCAATAGAAAATCCGAACTGTAGTCTGAGGTCGGATTTCAAATCCGAAAACCGGCTTTAAAAACTTAGAACCTGTTCTATAAACCGCAATGTTTCACTTCAAACACGCGGATTATAGTACTGTTCAATTGAATGGGACGGGCGAAAATCACAGCAAAAAAATGGGACAAAAACCGAAAACAGAATGCAAAATACTGGTCGGGTTCTGATTAAAGTCCGACAGGTATTTTGTCCTCTGCGTGTGAACGCACATAATCTAGTGCCTAGGAATAAGTGAATAACAAACCTATTTCTGCTTCTAGCTTCGTATTGGTTCTACAGGGCTTATTTAGTACTGTTTATTGTAACTTTGCAATGAAGCAGCTCTTTTATTACTATTTTTTGGTATAGAGGCTTTTTGTCTTTGATTCTTAAGTGCATTTCCTTTTAATCAGCTCTTTAGCATAAAATCTATTGATGTCATTATTGGGGAGACGTGGAACATTTAAAAGGGGGAAAAAGAACAGTTTTATGTCATGAACAAGTTGAGTATACAAAAAGGTAATTGTTCTGTGTAAACAACCTGTACATTATGCTGCAGAATTGTTTAAATTGCAGAAAGAACTTTGATCAATGTAAATTTCTTCTCCAGCTAAATGGGCTATTAATTTAACTTTAATTAGCTATGTAATAATCTCTTTGGTCCTAATCTATACAAGTCTGTGAACATAAACTTGTAAACCACAGAACTGTTGCTTGATTCCACTCATATTACTTGAATGTTGACATAGCATCCTGTACACAATGTCTGCGATTCCTTCCTGCTGCTGCTATTTGCACGTGTTGGTATATGTTCACAGAACTATACCTAGAATATCCAGGGATTATAAAATATTTAGCTTGTTTAGTGGCCCAGGATATTCTACTTTAATGTAGTATTGTGGCAGGAAAATAATATGGTCTTCACATGGACACACACTTCCCATTTTTGTATTTAGTACAGTTAGGCTAAATCCATACTGCATCGGACAATAAACGACCGAAAGTCAACCGTTTTTTGTCCGATGCACGACTGCGGTTTTTTGTCACATTCTGCGCAAAAACTGTGGTCGGTTCTCGATTTTTGGGTCGTCGGCCCATAATATTGATTGTATGGGAAAATTATATAAAAAACTCAAAGCGCCGGTGTATTATACAACATGTTGTATAATACACCGGAGCTAGAAGACAACAGGTCATTTTTTCTATTTAAGTTCACTACCGTTCAAAAGTTTGGGGTCACTTAGAAATTTCCTTATTTTTGAAAGAAAAACAGTTTTTTCCAATGAAGCTAACATTAAATGAATCATAAATACACTCAATACATTGTTAATGTGGTAAATGACTATTCTAGCTGCAAACGTCTGGTTGTTAATGCAATATCTACATAGGTGTATAGAGGCCCATTTCCCAAAAAACCATCACTCCAGTGTTCTAATGGTTTTATTGTTGTTTGCCCAACTGTGTAAGAAAGCTATTGGATATTTTGAACACCCTTGAAAACCCTTATGCAAGTTTGTTAGCACAGCTGAAAACAGTTTTTGATTTTGAGAAGCTATAAAACTGACCTTCCTTTGAGCTAGTTCAGAATCTGAAGCATTACATTTGTTAGTTCGATTTAAACTCGCAAAATGGCCAGAAAAAGAGAACAATCATGTGAAACTCGGCAGTCTATTCTTGTGCTGAGAGATGAAGGCTATTCCATGCGAGAAATTGCCAAGAAACTCAAGATTTTCTGCAACGGTTTGTACTACTCCATTCAGAGGAGAGCACAAACAGGCTCTAAACAGAGTAGAAGAGAAAGTGGGAGGCCCCGCTGCACAACTGAGAAAACAAGATACAGTACATTAGAGTCTCTAGTTTGAGAAATCGACACCCCACAGGTCCTCAACTGCCAGCTTCATTAAATAGTACCCACAAAACACCAGTGTCAAATTCTTCAGTGAAGAGGCGACTCCGGGATGCTGACCTTGAGGGCAGAGTGGCAAAGAAAAAGCCATGTCTAAGACTGGCTACTAAAAGGAAAAGATTAATATGGGCTAAAGAACACAGGCATTGGACAGAGGAAGATTGGAAAAAAGTGTTATGGACGGACGAATCGAAGTTTGAGGTGTTTGGGTCACACAGAAGAACATTTGTGAGAAGTAGAAAACTGAAAAGATGCTGGAAGAGAGCCTGATGCCAACTGTCAAACATAGTGGGGGTTAATTTTGGGTGGTCTGGGGTTGCTTTTGGTGCTGGTAAAGTGGGAGATTTGTACAAGGTAAAAGGGATTTTGAATTTAAGGAAGGCTATCACTCCATTTTGCAACGCCATGCCATACCCTGTGGACAGCGCTTGCTTGGAGCCAATTTCATCCTGCAACAGGACAAGACCCAAAGCACACCTCAAAATTATGCAAGAACTATTCAGGGAAGAAGCAGGCAGCTGGTATTCTATCTGTAATTTGGGGTGGCCAGCGGGAGTCACCAGATCTCAACCCCATTGAGCTGTTATGGGAGCAGCTTGACCGTATGGTACGCAAAAAGTGCCCATCAAGCCAATCCAACTTGTGTGAGGGGCTTCTGGAAGTATGGGGTGAAATTTCTCCAGATTACCTCAGCAAATTAACAGCTAGAACGCCAAAGGTCTGCAATGAATGCTGTAATTGCTACAAAAGGAGCATTCTCTGACGAAAGCAAAGTTTGAAGTAGAAAATTATTTCAAATAAAAATCATTATTTCTAACCTTGTCAATGTCTGGACGATATTTCTATTCATTTTGCAACTCATTTGATAAATAAAAGTATGAGTGTTTCAGGGAAAACACAAAATTGTCTGGGTGGTGCCAAACTCTTGAATGGTAATGTATATGGGCTGCCTTAACGATCGTATTTTCTATGCCGGGGAGACATAGCCATAGAGGTATGTTCACATGCAGTTTTTTTTTATGTGGTTCTCATTGAAATGTGTCCATTTATTTGAATGTGAAATCCACATGTCCGTTCAACTGGCACAAAAAAATCACAGAAAAATGGGGCATTACTTCCACAAATACAAGGCCATACTTATCGGTATTTTTGCATTTGTGCAGTCTCCCCTTGTATGATATTGTACATATATATGCTACAAAAGTTCTCTAGTTTCTACATACCCTGATGCATATAGCAGGTGTTAAGTCTAGCAACTATTCTAACAAGGCCTCTACTGGTAGAACACAACTTCTGAGGTTGTGACAACAACAGATTAAGTCTATGGCATCACTTAAAAGAGGAAGACATAGTGGTGATGGGGGGGGAGTAAACGTTCAGCTTTTTAGATGCAGTTTTTAAAGCCAAAAACAGGAGTGGATCATAATTGGAGGACACATTAGGGGAATGTTGAGACTTTTCTCCTCGTTTTTACATGCATTCCTGGTTTTGGCTTCTAAAACGGCATTTAAAAAGCTGAATGTGTGAACCCACCTCTAAAGAGTCTGACGAATGATGTTCGATTAGTGTAGTTTGGTGCCATTTGAGAGGTTTAGTGACAGCCATGTGTAGACACAAAAAATTGCTGTAAGTACTTTATGATTCTTGTTTGGATTCTTAATGGTTTTGCTAAGAGCACGTATCAAAAATATTCATCAAACTTGACCTACACTTTCTGAACAACAAGTCAACACTTTTGTTAAAAAAAAATAAATAAATTGAAATGCTAGAATTTTTGTGATTTAGAAATATGCCCAAAGATTTCAGTCGCAAAAGTTATTACCAACACTGGGGCAAATTTATATTTACTGTCCAACTCTTAGTGTAAAGCTAGAATAGACAGTCTTACAAAGCACCACCATTATAAGTGTTGATAAATCTGGCATGGTGGAAAGATCTAGTCCAGGGGTTCCCAACGGGTCATGTTTTCAGGATCTCCCACAGAATGTACTGACAATAATTAAGTCACCTGTGCAGCATAATTAAATCACCAGGAAGTTGGAGGAATATTTAAACTAGGGACTGGGGGGGAGGTAACTACACATATAGCATGCAAGATAGTGAAGATAGAAAAGCTGGGAATTAGGGAATAAAACAGGGGGTGGAGTGGAGGGAGGGGTGTAGCAATAGATAAAAAAATCAGGGAGAAAAGGAATAAAAACGGAAAAAATTTATAAATTGCATGCTGACCAATGCCAGGAGTCTGACCAACAAAAATTAATGAACTAAAGTATTAATAGCTGAAGAAAAATTGACATAGTGGGGGAAACTGAGACGTGGCTGAACGAGAGCTACGAATGGGGGGTTAACTTGCAGGGTTACAGTCTATTTAGAAAGGATCGTAAAGGGCCGGAAAGGGGGAGGTGTCTGCTCTATGTAAATCCTGTCTGAAGCCAACCCCTGCGGGAAGATTTTGGTACAGGTAATGAACATGTGGAATCATTATGGGTAAATATTACATGGGGTAACCCAAAAACAATTATAATATAATAGGGGTCTGCTATAGGCCCCCAAATATAACAGAACCCATGGAAGATGTACTCCTCAGGCAAATAGATGAGGCGGCTAATCAGAATGAGGTTATTATTATGGGCGACTTTAACTATCCAGACATCAATTGGGAATCTGAAGCTTGTAGCTCTCATAAAGGAAACAGGTTTTTGTCAATAACTAATGATAGTTTCCTTTGCCAAATGGTGCAGGATTCCGACTAGGGAAAAGGCCCTTATAGAACCTATATTAACTAATAGACTGACAGAGTAACAAAAGGTTAAGGTTGAGGGGACACCTAGGGAATAGTGACCTTTTTATAAAAATTTCCGTTTATCCTTTCAATAGAGTTTTTTGTCAAGGAGCCACAAAAAAAGAATTTTAGGAAGGCTAATTTTATTTCTGCTTAGGGAGGCCCTTAAACCGTATTTGACTGGGACCTCAATGTGTTTAAATATGGGCAGAAACTATATAAATATGGGATATTTTTAAAAATTCATCATAGGCCCTACCTCTGTGAGAGGTACATACACTTTTGGTAATAAAAAAATTAGAAAAGGAAAAACCAATGTGGTTCAACAGGGATGAAAAAGAGGCATTAAAAAACAAAAAGAAAGCGTCTTCACCTAAAACAGGAGGGGGGGGCTGTTTTTGCTTTTGGGGAAAAAAATAGGAAGGCCACTAAGAAGCTATAGGGAAAAAAATAAAGTTGTAAAATAAAGTTAAAGGAAAGCAAAGCTGGAGACGGAAAGACATATTGCTATAGAAAGTAAAACTTATCCCCAAAATTTTTTTTAACCATTTAAATAGTAAAAAGACTTTGAGATAACAGAAAAATGGTGGCCCTTTGAAAAATACTGTTGGAGAGGGACAGTAGGAGGGAGATGAGAAAAAAGCAAACCTATTAAAACACCTTTTTTTTCTCCACTGTATTTTATCGAGGAGATGACTTCCTGTTGAACAAGAGATGTGGTAAACTCCAACTTAAAAGTTTTGTCTAACCACGGAAGAAGTGCAGACTACGTCTTCGGAGATTAAAATAGACAAATCCCCAGGACCAGATGGCATACACCCAGTGTCCTAAGGAGAGTTAAGTGATTGTCATAGTTAGGCCCCATATTCTTAATATTTTGGGATGTCTAATATCGGGGTATGTCCCTAAGGATTGGCGCATAGCTAATGTGGAGCCATATTCAAAAAGGGGTCAAAAGTGATCACAGCGTAAACTTTAGGCAGTAAGCTTATACCTGTTGTTGGTAAAAGTTTGAAGGTTTTATCAGAGATTTGCTATATGGAGTATTCTCTAATGAAAATAAATTGTATAACGCCGTTCCAGCATGGGTTCATGAAGGATCGATCTGTCGGACTAATCTCATCTGCTTCTATGAGGAAGTCAGTGCTAGTTGGATCGGGTGAGTACGTATGTCATATATCTAGATTTTTCTAAAGCATTTGTTCGGTGCACATAAAAGGTTGGTAAATAAAATGAGATTGCTTGGACATGGGGAGTATTTGTGCGAGTGGGTAAGTAACTGGCTCACTGATATAAAACAATGGGTAGTATTTAACGGTACATACTCAGACTGGATCGCTGTTACTTGTGGGGTACAAAGGGTCTGTATTGGGCCCTATCATTTTAACATTTTCTTTAATGATCTTTACACAGGGAATACTACTGTAAATATCGATCTTTGCAAGACGATACTAAGCTCTGTAAAGTAATCCAACACCAATAGTGGTTATGTTATTACCAAAGGATCGGGATAAGTTGGAAGCCTGGGCATGGGAAATGGCAAGAAACGAGGTTTAACACTGTTAATGCAAGGTTATGCACTTGGGGATGGAGGAAATTCCATTTATGATTACATGTTAAATGGAAAATTCACTGGTTATAAGTGAAATGGAGAAGGACTTGGGAATCCTGTGGACAGTAAACTTATTTGTTGCAGCCAGTGTCAAGAGCAGCAGCCTAAGCAAATAGGATCTTGGGGTGCATGAAAAGGGGGCATAGATGCAACATGATGAGAACTTTATTCTCCCATTATCAAGGTCATGGTTAGAACACAACATGGTATATTGTGTAAGTTTTGGGCACCAGTGCACAGGAAAGACATTGTAGAGCTTGACAGGTACAAAGGCGGGACAAAAAATAATAAAAGGACTGGGTGCGGACTTACAGATACCCAGAGATAGATTAGCAAGGATTAGGGTTATTTAGTTTAGAGTAAAGAAGGCTTCGGGGACATAATAATATGTTTATACTACATCAAAGGTCAATATAGAGATCTCTCCAGATTTATTTATAACATCAGGACTGTATCTAGCAAAGGGGCATCCTCTACGTCTGAGAACGAAAGTTTCTACTAAACATAGGAAAGGGATTCTTTACTGTAAGAGCAGTGAGACAATGGAATTCTCTGCCAGAGGGACTTGTCATGGTGATCAATAACCGAGTTCAAAACAGGGTTTGGATGCTTTCTGGTGCGTTATAATATAACAAGTTACAGTGACTAGGATTCAGGAGGGGGTCATTGATCCAGGGATTTTTCTGATTGCCTGATTGGAGTCAGGAAGGAATTTTACCCCTAAAATGGTGGACAATTGGCTTTCTACCTCATTGGGGATTTATTGCCTTCCTCTGGATCAACACCTTAGCACAACAGGCTGGAACTAGATGGACGACTTGTCTTTTTTTAGCCTTACAAACTATGAAACTATGTCCACTGCGAAGGAAAGCCAGAAAACATGACCTGTTGGTGGGGCGTGAGGACTGGAGTTTGGGAACCCTTGGTCTAGTCCAACTTTTACACCTTCCTGAAGTTGACTTACTTTATGCTTACTTTTTGCTAACTGTGGCAAAATCTTGGTGCACAGCGTCTCACCCTTTTGTCAGATGAAGCACAGAAGTGTCTGAATTTTCTAAAACGCCTAATAAATGTGATGCATAGCATTTCAGCTGTTATTTTTGGCCCAAGTTGTGCCAGAATTCTGGTGCAACTGCTTTGATAAATGTGCGCCAATGAGTTTTTGCAAAGCATATACATTTTTTGAGAAGCTTTTTTTTGTTCCCAAAGTTTGAAAGAAAAAAACAAAAACAAACCTATAATAGATTGTCGATCCAGTTTTACATTATCTATATTGAGGTATTTGAGCACCTTAAAGGGATTGTCTCACTACATTGATTCAGCTTACTCAGTTCTGTTATCTTGGTTTCACTTTGATTTCAGGGGCGAGTTTATGGCTTACACTAGGATGCAGTAGTAAGCAAGTCTGTATCTACAGCAAACCAGTCGGATGGCAGCCCATCAGGAGAGATGGAATAGCTATAGCGACTTGAGGAGCTGATGCAGCTCCATACAAGAGGGGATATTCAGTATAGGTAGGACATTTGTTAATGGACTCATATTGCAAAGTGACTTGTTTTTGCAAGATCTTTAACATAAATAGCAATCCTTGTAGTTAGACAACCCCTTTAAGGTTTAAAAATTCTATTTAATTTAAAAATAGAAATCCTAGGCTTTACCTGTTTTTGAGTTGACATTTTCGCTACGAAAAGAAAATGTGGATTGGTAACATAGTTGTGGTTTATTTTGAAAACCTACGTATGCTCTTTACACCCCATAGTAAAAAGTCCTGGTATAAAAATAACTTATAAAAAAACATTCATGCCATCAATTACTTTACTAAAACAAACAAATTACTAAAAAATTTGGAAGGTGATCTACAAAAAAGTGACTGTTATCATGTAGAAGTTGTTGAACCAAAATTAAGAACCTCCCAATACAATTACACAACTTTAAAATATGCAAGGCAAGATTAGAGTGTTGGCTTCATATGTCTTGTTGCCAGTGGATAAAGTGGAGGGGCTTAGTGTTTGGGGCTAGCTATTGTATGTCTATCTACAAGGAAATGGCTGTGCTCTGCCACAGAACTTTAAGACAACATTCTTTTCACATGATCTAATTATGAACGATTAAGAATCAATCACCCTGGGTGTGTGGCTTGAGAAGTCAGTAGAAGCAGTTGTATTGTCACTTGTACAATACTGCTGACTACTCGGCGAACTATGTAGTTGGGCAAAAGCCAAGACCTAAACGATCCCACCTTGGTGTTGACAAAGCTAGTGAACAGCAGTATTTAGATTTGGGATTTTTTTTTGAGACTCTCTGGTATTCATTTCATTTCAATATACGATGAATTTTAGTTATGTATTCAATTTAGTCACTCACATCTGACTTGCTTGGCAAAACTACATTGTTGTAAGTAGATTTACAGGAGAACATTCAGCAGTATATATAGTAAGATAGAGGATAGTTTTTTCATGGCTATAGCACCCTATTTTATAGAAAAATTTTATAGTTTCGGAGAAGTGCTAAACAAATGGTCAACAAAAAATGTGTAAAAAGCTTTCTGAGGACCTTCAAACAATGGGAAGATACAGACGCTCAGGCTAACTTGATTAATAGTGAGCACGGAATAGTATAAAATATAGCGATGTATAAAAACTTCTAAAATATATAATAAACTGGCACAATTAAGTATGAAGTTCTAAAATAGTGTCAAATTTATTCAGCTTTAAAAAATATATTAAGAAGAAAAGATACTACGCTGTCTCTCGCACACTGGCGAGCTTCATCAGGCAACAAATGGTGAAGTATTAAGGCAAAATGCATTTTAGTGCTGTGAATTAAATGCAAATTGAAAACCTCTTACTAAAAGATTCATGGCAAAATCCAAGGCAATAAAATTGGATTTCTGCCGCTCATGTGCAGTTTGACGTGCCGTGGGTCCTCATACAACAATGCTAATTCATCTGTATTCCAACAGCCATTTAATATCCTGGAGCTTCTGTAGGTTTTCGTATTGCTTGGGAATTCTCCATAGTATGAGATCAGGGTTGCAGAAACAACAATTCCTATTTCTAGGGTGCGGATTGTCATTGGTTCTGATGCGGATTTAGGAGCAGAATCCTTGTCGACATCCATGTCAGACGTGAACAAAATACTTGTATTAGAAAAGGCTTGTGAATCTACAGTGCCAATTGTGTGTAAACTCCTTTGCGGCCTATGGGGGAAAAAAAGGGACATTTTCTTGTAGTGTCTACGACCAAAGAATTTGAAAGGAGTGAAAGATCAAATGGTGCATTTTGTCGCTTCCTACTGGCAACTTTGCATGACTGCATATAAAAATATCTCTTGTTTCTGCTTGGAAAAGAAAACGGGAGACGGGAGAAAGTGAAAAACCATCAAAAAAAGTTTAGAGATGGAGAGGTTATAATTCGGGGGAGGTGGTGTTGGGTGGAGAAGCACAATACGGCCTAAAAATCAAGTCGACATGTGCAGAATCTTGTGAACTTATTTCAGGATTTACAGTAAAACACCTGGCCTCTTAGAAACCATGAAAAGCAATTAGAATGGAATTAAAATTTTGCTAAGGCTAATGCTTCATGGTTGATGTAAAATTATTGGCTACCACGTCTTACACAGACTTGGTATAATAAGGGACAAATATGTAAAAATGACTAAGTTGGCCACAACATTTCTAGATGTATTTGCAACAAAATGTCTCTGTGGAGCCTCCTAGTCTAATATTCCTGCTCATTTTTTTTTTAGATTTGTAATTTTACAATAGACAGTCTTTTTTTTTTTATATAAGGATATTTTTAGTATTTTTTGGACTGTCTATAGATCTCTAAATACATAATCTGTTTATCGTAGTAACACAAAGTATATCTTGCTTAGAACAAAGAAAACAAGCTTGTCTAGAATTAGGGTACTGGTCCATCTAAAAAAAAATAGAATATCACTGAAAAGATAATTGATATCAATAATTTAAGTCAATTAGAGAAACCCATATATTATATAGACTCATTACAGTATGAACTACAAGGCCAAATATAATATATTTGAGAGCCTATAATAAATAAAAAGATAGTCCAGGAGAACCCCTTTCATTTCAATGATATTCAAAATTTTTTTTAGATGCTCTAGTGTGTTCACACGGGGAATTTTTAGACACATGTTTGAATCCCTGTTTCAGACCCAAACCCGCACTTAACAGTGTGTAGTGGGATTTACATTGCTTTCAATGTAAAACACACATCGGCGTTCAAACAAATGTGTCTTTCTGATGCGTCTTTCGGATCCGTTCAAAGAATGGACATGTCAATTCTTGATCCATTTGATGCAGCAGGCGCCCTATTTAAAACTTTAGGGTGCGATTCTGCTGCAGCCAAAACACATCCAAACACGCACCTGCATGTTGGATGCGATTTACGCAGCGCTTTTGAATGCGTTTTTCCGTATTTTAAAGGGGTTTTGCCACGATCTCATTTCATACCTTCTGCCTCCAGCTCTTCAGTTCTGTGTGCTCAGAAGGGGGGGCGCGTGTGTTTGTTTGAATTGCATATCATGTGACCCAGCAGGATGACATCACCATGCCTTTCCTCCCTCTAGTCAAAGAAAGGTCTGTTTATGTAAAGCATTGTGAGTAGCTGAGAGGTTAAGCTTTTGCCTTCAGGCACAAGGGTCCTATGTTCAAATCCCTGCAGGAACCAAACCTGTGTTATTTTTTATCTTCATCAACGCACAGACCTGATTGAGTTTTTTTTTTTATTTATTTGCATTGTTTGACTAGTTACTAAGGAGTACAGAGGACGGGAGTAGAGTGACAGCACCTGGGGCTTGAACTCTCAGTAGCTGCCTTAGAGGAGAAGTGATGTCTTTGCATGTCTGACCAGGACTGAGGAGCTCTCAGCCCTGGTCATATCCGCTGGAGACGAGCTGTAAACAATGAATCACTAAAGGAGCAGCTAAAACAAAAACGGTGCAGGATTTTTAATAATAATGAATGGTGAAAATGTTTGTTATTTCTTTTGCAAACTTCCACGTCAATTCTACTTCATGGCAAAACCCCTTTAACTGCTATATCTACAAATGCCCCGGAAGAAGCTGAGAGTCAAAACCTAGGGTTGGGCGTTCCACAGACGAACTGTTGTTCTAATGGATTTTATTAAAGGGGTTGTCTCACTACAGGGATTGCTTTTTATGTTAAAGATCTTGCAAAAACAAGACACTTTGAAATATGTGTCCATTAACAGTATCCTACCTATTCCTAGTTGCAATATGTGTCCATTAACAGTATCCTACCTATTCCTAGTTGCAATATGTGTCCATTAACAGTATCCTACCTATTCCTAGATATCCCCTCTTTTATGGGCTACATCAGCTCCTCAGGTCGCTATAGCTACAGACCTATTCAATCTCTCCTGATAGGCTGCCAGCACTGGTTGCTATAGCTACAGACCTGGCTTCTACTGCAGCCTAGTAGAAGCCAGTAAACACGCCGCTGAATTCAAGGTAAAACCAAGAAAACAGGACTGAGGTGAGATGAATCAATGTAGTGAGCCAACCCCTTTAAGCTTATATACACACTGCTTTTGTGAGTATCTAAATAAAGACTTCTCTTGGAAACATTTAAGCTCAGGTTGCACTATTTTTGTGCCTTTCTATATTTTTTAGGCATATTAAGCATTGTACGGAAATAAATGAGAAAACCTAGCCAACAGTGATACTGTGCAGTCTTCAGTTCACTACTGTGTAGCAGCCGGAGTTCCTCTCCTCATGTTAATACTTCATCTCGGGACTGTTCTGTCCGGTCTGTGGGACTCCTTGGCTCCACTGTATTAAGGGATAGCAGCAGCGGTTGCATTATA
This sequence comes from Phyllomedusa bahiana, assembly GCA_025379985.1. Taxonomy (NCBI): domain Eukaryota; kingdom Metazoa; phylum Chordata; class Amphibia; order Anura; family Hylidae; genus Phyllomedusa; species Phyllomedusa bahiana. The sequence continues at coordinate 38,920 of JAODAL010000039.1, forward strand.
TATGTGCTGAATCTACACATGCTGTCATACCACATAACCTCTTGTCAGGAATTTGTCTTTTTTGGGTCATTTTGATGTCACTTTGATCGTTAGTTGGAAGAGTCTCAAATGCGTGAACAAATCACTGTCAGATGTATAGTCTTCTGTAACATACAGTATCAAAATGCCATCATCTCAGACCTTGCCGTAAAGTATGTATATAATCCCCACCTTATATGAAGCAAGCTTTCACCTTTTTCATTTCACCTTTCCATCACGTCATATACATGATCTTTAAGTTAACAGACTGTCTGCTTAATTCATGCCATGTTGTGGCTGACTTGCATTTGAACTGGTGGGGCAAACACTTTTGAAACTTTTCCACATACTTTTTAGAAAGGTCATCATCCTGCAACTGCTGTTTACCTCATGCCGAGGATATTACTGTGCTAAGTAAGAGAAAATAATTATGCAAACTCCCCAAAAAAAAGAGGAAAGCTGCGTGAAAGGCTCATATAGCTTCAACTAAACAAACCATGAATTCATAGGAGGAACAACCCTGGATTTGCACAGTGTTTTCACTATTATAGTCTGCTTATCAAAGCACTTTATCAGAAGCTGAGGGATGTGGGGTTAACCACTTCACTCAGATTTTACTTCCCAGCTAGCAGTCTGTCAGCAGACAGCTGCTTTTTTCAATATGAACACTGTGTACAAAACCAGTTTTGAGAGTTTGACAAAAAATATATTATGCTGTGGGTTAAGTAAGGGTGCTTGATTTCAGTGACCTTTCAAACAAGCAAGGTCATCCAAGTGACACCGTGTCATTTTTAGAATGGTAGGAAGGTGTGCTTTGTACCAGCACACTCCATTATAATGTGGCTTTGACAATTGCCCATAAATTGGAGCTGTCCCCATAGTTTACCCTGCTGATCCTGCATCGCGCTAGCCTGGTCACTGGATTTTGGTACATTTCATAGCTATGGAATAGTTATGCATTTTGCTGCAGAACGTCAGCTTATGATTTACTGATGTTAATAACATGCCACTTAACTTGCCCTGAACCTTGAGTTGGCTCATGAGTTCCTCTCCTCTGTGTATTAACAGAAGGTGCATGTTTCAGCACTCCTGGAGCTAATACTAATAACAGGAAAGCAAGGTTTTCTGTGCTTTTTTTATATTCTTTTAAATAATCCAGCAACCACTGCAACACATTGTCCAGAACCACACTTCTGTAGGAAAATATGAAATGTGAAATTTCGTAAAGGAATTGTGAATTTTGTGTAAATGGGTTTTGCGGTTTGTGCATTCCTTTGCCCTTCTTATGTTGGTGGTTCTTACAATGATCAACTAAGCCAGTGTTGTGATTGGGTTTTCCTGGCTGGTGGTCTATAGGCAATTACTAATGGACTTTGGTGACCAGGTGTCTTAATATTTAGCTGCCATAGTGTACATCTTTTGCCTGCCAATGCTGCAGCAATAAAGGCTTTGTCCATTTGATATCTGCCAAAACCTAAGGACCTTAAGGGATTTTGCCACGAAATAAAATTGACGTGCGAAGCTTGCAAATTGAATAATAAACATTTTCACCATTCAGCATTATTAACAATTCTGTGTCGTTTTTGTTTTAGCTGCTCCTTTAGTGATCCATTGTTTACAGCTCATCTCCAAGGGATACGACCAGGGCTGAGAGCTCCTCAGTCCTGGTCGCACATGCTCAGACATCACCTCTCCTCTCAGACAGCAACTGAGTGTTCAAACTCCAGGTGCTGTCATTCTACTCCCGTCCTCTGTCTTCCTTAGCAATTAGTCAACAGTGCAAATAAATAAAAAGAAAGAAAGCTCAATCCGTTATGTGCATTGATAAAGAGAAATAAAATCCACAGGTTTGGTTCCTGCAGGATTTGAACCTGGAACTCTTGTGCTGTGAGGCAAAAACTTTACCTCTGAGCTACATTGTAGCTACTCACAGCTCTATACATAAACTCCTTTCTTTAACTAGAGGGAGGAAAGGCATGGTGACGTCATTCTGCTGGGTCACATGATATGCAATTCAAACAAATCACACATGCCTCCTTCTGAGCACACAGAGCTGAAGAGCTGGATGCAGGAGGTATGAAATGAGATCGTGCAAAACCCCTTTAAGTTGTATTCCACCTAGATTTGTCTTCAACACACTTAATCACTTCCTCTTGTTAAAATACTATTGCATCTAAAAAAGTTAAATATCACTGAAAAGATCATTCATGTCAATAATTTAAGTCAAATGGAGAAACCCATATATTGTATAGACTCATTACAGTCTGAATTACAAGGTTTAATATAATACATTTGTGAGCCCTATAACAAAAAGAGAGTCCTGGAGAACCCCTTTAATTTTCAATGATCTTCTAATTTTGAGATGCACTAGTATTTGATTTCTCAGCATCACACTGTGCTCCCTCCTGGATCTTTTCGTACCTCCTCATCGATCCTTCTTGGATGGTGTCCTTTAACCCTTAGAAGTTTTACTCTTCTCCATCTATACTTTCTCTGGGACAGCTCCTGGACTGCAGTGGCTTTAGATATGACTTGTAAGTTATGGCACTTAACTTTACCTCTCTGACCTGTATGTTACTGGTCTTCTCTCTGTGTGTGTCAACAAGATCGTCCTTCTCCTTCTGCCTTGTGAAACTGAATCTGAAGAAAATGGAATTGATAGTCTTTCCTACATCTTACTCGACCTCCTCACTTAAGCTATTATTCATGGTTAATAGCTTTATGCTTTTCCGAGTCCTGCATGTTCACTGCTTCAGGTTAACCTTTGATTTGGAAACGGTGCTTCCAAGCCTACAGTGTCCTTCCTTTAAAATGTTTTCTTGATTCCACGCTTTCCTAAACCTCAGTTCAATAAAAACCTTTGTGCATGTCCTCACCATTTCCTGCCCTCTGCTACTGAAACCTCTTTTCTGTGGCCTTCCATCTAACACGTCCGCCCTTCCAATTTATCCAAAATCCTGCTGTTGTTTAATTTACTACTTCTCTTGTTCATCCTGGTGCCTCTGCTTTTTACCAATCCCTTCACTGGATACCTGGTGAAATTGAGTCAAAATAGTAACAATGACATACAGGCCTGTCCATGCCCCATTAATACATCTGATCTCTCCTGATACCTTCCCACATGTAATCTCTGATCCTCAAAAGATTTCCTCTATGTTCTCCTTATCTGCTGCTCAAAGATTTATTCTGTGCATTGTCAAACTCAAGAATGCACAACCACCTTTTAAAACCTTCAAAAGAAACCTTAAAACAAATCTCTCCGAAAGCATACAATAAAGGCCTGTTCACACAGCGTTTTTTAGATGCGTGTTTGGATCTGTTTTTCGTACCCAAAAACGCATCTAACAATGTGCAGTGTGATTTTTAGCTCTTCCCCATCTTGTAGATTGTAAGCTCTTGCAGACAAGTTCTTCTCTCCCTCTGTACCAGTCTGTCGCTCCTTTTACTTTGTTTCATGGACTATACCCCTCTTTATGTACAGTGTACTTAAATTAATGCCCTTTGCTGAACAATGGCATGCTCTAGACCAATTTAACCTTACTGAAGTATGCCCAGACACTTAAAGGGATTTTCTTACTAGGCTGTTTCACTGCGACGTAAGCCGTTTTAAATTCACTGTCTCTTTAGGCTACGGGTGGTTCTGTAGCAGTGATTAGCATATCTAGTGTCTTTGTAAGTAGCTGAGCTGTTACACTGGCAAGTGCAGAAGATATCTCTTCGGTAAACACAAGGTATATGGGAGGAGGGCTGAAAACAATGGCTTATCTGTAATCTTGCTAGAGATAGTTACTCCATCCACAGGGTGACATCACTCCCTGTTCTAAACTGTCTGCTCTAACCAGCTAAGTTATGGTCGGTAACCATCGAAAACCTGTGTACTTAGAGCACATAAAATGTTATTTCATGACTAATGTAAAATCCATTGTCCAATGCTATGTTTTTAGAAAGTCTTTAATTACCTGACCCTTTATGTTGAAAGTTAATCTGTGTATTAGAGAACCCCTTCAAGAACATATACAGAAAATAATCCACAGCACACAATATGTTTTCATATGCAATTTAAAAGTTTATATTTATTCCACAAGTTGTACACGGGAAAAATAAGAAACCGTGATTATACATATAGAACCCTAATCATGTGAATCACTGTAAACAATAAGCAGACAAGACAGTAAATGAAGAACGGTTGAAATTACACAAAATAATGTAAGTATTATATAAAAAAAAATTCTATGGTGTGAAAAAATGAATAAAAATACATGTCAAAATACGAAAAGCAACGCAAAAATAGGTGGTGTAGGGTAAAAGGAGGGCAGAAGAAAAAAAAGGAGTGTAAACAGATAGGAGTGAGATATGGCACTAGAAAAGATTAGTAGAACCATCCGATATAATAGAATCGTATGAAAAAAATAATGGAAAGGATAGCAATGGGCAAAACAGCAGATAAAAAAAAGAAAAAAATGGACTAAAGAAGGTGTAAAAGTAAAGGGATTTGAATAAAATGTCTCCTTTTTTTACCCACACTAAGAGTCCGATCATAAGTCCAGGTTTTTGGTCAGATTTTCAGATGGTTTTTGGATTTCAAAACACTGTCAAACTTTCACATAGACTTTTAATAGCAAATCCGTTCGGCAGTCCACACGGATTTTCTGCAGGACGTTTTTTTTACATCGCCGGCGTTCCAAAAAAACTTTGAACATGTTCAATCTTCAGCCCGGTTTTCTGGTGGAAAATGTGCATTTCAGAGGTTGAGGGGGATGGGCAGATCTGCAAACCGTGGACAGAACTGCCCCCCAAAACCATGCAAAATACCAACTGGATTCTGAAGACCGAACCCAACCGGTATTTTGTCGCGGCTGTGTGGTCGCAGCCTAAGGCTAGGTTCACACGGCTTAAATGCAATTACGCCGTCTGGCCGGGGGTGGGGGGCCGGCACCTCGCCGGCCCATATACTTGCATTACCAGCGGCGCGTATACGCCGCTGGTAATTCACATGTCAATTATCTCCCCCCTCGGCGTATTCGCCGAGCAGGGAGAGGAGACGTAATCCATAGGTCTCTATGAGAACTGTGAATTACCGTAATGACTGGGAAGTATTCCAGCCGTAATTTGCGCACTCCGGCGCGTAATTACGGACTGAAATACGTCCAATTTTAAGCCGTGTGAACATAGCCTAAGAATCATTCTGCTCTTGGGGTGTTGGTTAGTGCTCTTAAATGAATGGCATTTAGTCATAACATGAGAATGAACATGAATAAATGTCACTTTCTGTTTTTGAAATTGCTTGAATAAGGTTTTTTTGATACCCCAGTATATAGCTCACTGTATGTAGTGATGTTATGTCTGTGTTCTGTGTTTTTTTTTTTTCTTGGATTTTATTATTCCTTTTGTGGACTGTGTATATTCAAATGTACTTCTAAATGGGGAATTATTTTCAGAACTCCCCACAGTAAGATGATCATAGTTAATTACAAGCAATTGTCCACTATTACTAAGAAAAGGCCACCATTAGTTTTGATTAATACTTAGATTACAGAAATAGCAAAGGATTCTTGGCCAAAATCGCGTCAGGATGAAAAATGACCCTTTATAAAGAATTAGGAGCAACTTATCTATATCATATAAAAATAGTCTCCTACTCATTACACTAATTTCTAGCAGGAGAGAGATTTATTTGCAGCAAACATTGTGTTTTTAAGTGTATTTGGATTAGGACCTTATACAATTACTGTTGTAGAAAATACTGTCCTGTCGCACAGTAGAGATCATTAGAATGGAGATAGTTGTGCTTAGATTTTTATCAGCAAACTGCTAATTTTATTAACACTTTGTTATCTTAATGCATTTTCTGTAGCTGGAGCATAAATCTGTCATCCGGCAACTGTGTTCCATCACTTAATTATACTCAGCTGATTTTCATTCTTGGCTTCTACGTAGGAGTCTCAAGTTCTTTGGTATTTCTTCTACCAACCTAATTTAGAATTTAATTTGGAAACTTGAGCTTGGAAATCAGTGCTTTACAGTTAATGGTACATGTTTCTGTAGATCAGATGAACCCACTTGTTAGCTTTGTTTCTTATGGCTCAGGAGTATGGCAGTATTATGGTACCGTTCTGCACAAAGCCATAAATGCGCTCTCAGAGATGCGCTTGAGCTCCGTTTTGGAGGCATATGTAGGTGTATTCTTTTGTACATAAGGCAGCAGGCAGTGCACCGCTCTACAGACTAAGGCATGCCATCTGGCTTGCATTTAGTGAACGAAATATGGGTGCATATATTTTTATACTGCTTGCCTTAATGGCAGCCACATGCTGTCTTTTATATGGAGAACCAAATCTTTGTAGCAAAGTTATAAAATGATTTGTGGTTGTGAATTTATTTATAGATTACAATATACTGTATAGCTACTTCCCAGTAAGGCATCTGAAATCTGGGGCATGTAAAACGGGGGTTTGACTGGCATCAGCACTTTTTAACTAACATGGTTGACTTCAGTATCTCCATGTATACATGTTGTTCAACTGCATTAAACTGCTATCACTTTCTTCCTCCTTTTGGTCTCTGTGGCCCTTTATAGCCATGCAGCCACATAGTAAACCACCTTTTTAGCTGAATCTTTGACTTTTTGATATCCACTTTGCACGCCGCCTACCAACAGTCTCATCTGTAAGCTTCCTCCACTCCTCCTATTAGCTCTTGTTCTAGATGCCCAGCAGCATTGGGTTACGAAGGCCACCAGCACCCAAAGATGATTTCAGGCCTTGGGACTTATTCAGAGCTTAGTTGTTCTTTTATGCTTTGTATGGTAATTGAAGTATATTTCTTTCCTTCTCTTGTTCCTGTGCATTTGACTGGTTTATTTTATCTAGAACTTTGTGACCGCTCTTCTGATTGTCCTTTGGTTGGTCTGCTTAGTACCGGTTGTCATACCTCTGTTTATAACCCCTGACTTTCTCTTGACTACATTCCTGATATATGCTCTGGCCTGTCGCACTATCATTCATCTCCCATTGACAACTCTTAGCTTGGTTACTGACTGTGCCACTGCTTGAATAGTTCTACAGTTGCCAATCCATGACTTTTTCTGGTAACAGTCACCTGGGAATCCCCTTACAGCAAAGTCTAACCTTCTTGGAGTTTGACGTTAAGCTTGTTAAGTTCGTCTCAGATGGATTGGATTGCGACTTTGAAATAGATGTTCTACTATTGCTATCTGACTTCAATTTTCTTATATTTTCTTTCCTTTCTTATGAGCAGTGTCCCTACCTAGTCCTGAAATTAGCACCCAACCAGAACCTTTATATCTTACTCTGGTTTGCTTGTGATGTATCTTCATCTAATGTCACAAAAAAAAAACACTATTTGCAACACTACAATAGCTTTTGCTCTTAAATCACTCCCCTCTCTCGCACACAACAGAACTAGACAAATCAAAACCCTGGCAAACCGATGTAAAAAAATAAGGCAATCTCCAAAAAGGCAGAGCAACAATGAAAGAAAAGACTCCAAGGAAGACTCCAAAACCTAACAGCAAAGAGTTCTCAATGTCTGTGTCTTCTCATATTATTTGCTGATAAAATGCTCCAAAATTCCAAACAACTGCTTAGCGCATTAAGTTCCCTATTTCATTGCTTGATGCCTCACCCCACATACAGTAGCTGAACTAAAGGTTTTAACAAATACTTTAAAAAAAAAAATTGTCAATCTAAAAAACATTCAACATACAGTCTCTTGTCCTCTTGCCATCTATCCCCCTCCTGCCACCACAAGCTCAAACTTTCTTGAATTGGCTCTTTCCTTCACCTTACATGTACAAACCTTTTTTTTCTTTATGCACACATTATGTCCTACCTAAACTCTAGCATCCGAACTTGTGGTCCCCATGGTCCACTCTCCTAACCAACCCTGGCTCTGTTTACACCCATTTTATCTACTTTCCTCTTACTGTCTCTGCACATCCCTTCACTGGTTAGCCATTTCATGTCAACATTTAAAGAATGACATGCATGGCTGCCAACGACTTGTATCCTTGATAAATCTCCGCTCTGATCTTCTACTACATCTAGATGCTGGTTGTCACCAGTCGTTCCCTTCCGCTCTTCTTATTTACTCTTCACTTTGTCATCTTCAAGACTTCTCTCTTGAATCCTCTTTACTCTTAAATTCTTCACCCAACATAGCATATTCTCTTCCACCAGCCAAACCCTCAAAAACAACCTGAAATAAAACCTCTCCAGAAAAGCTTACAACCGAAAATAACCCTACTACCACTATACACCTGTATTATTATTATTATTATTTATTATTATTATTATTATTTATTTTAGAGCGCCATTGATTCCAGGGCGCTGTACATTCAAGGAGAGATACATACATAACAAATGTAGAACAAATAGAGTGGTGACGATAAATGACTGACTAGCAACTGATACACAGGGGAAAGAGGACCCTGCTCGTGAAAGCTTACAATCTACAAGGAAGGAGGAGAGCGACAGATGGTGGGGGAAAGACATGTTTGTGGGGTAGTACAGTGGCAGCAGGGTTATTGTAGGTTATAAGCTATCCTAAACAGATGGGTTTTCAGGTTGCTTATGAAACTGGTGGAAGTTGGGGAGAGTCTGATGTTTTGAGGTAATAAGTTCCAGAGAATGGGGAAAGCACGAGAGAGATCTTGGAGACGGTTGTGTGAGAAGCTAAGAGGAAAGCGGAGAACAAGGTCCTGTGAGGAGCGGAGATTGCGAGAGGGGAGGTATCTGGAGATTAGAGCAGAGATGTATGGAGGGGAGAGGTTATGGAGAGCTTTGTAGGTCATGGATTCGCTGGGCAATGGGTTGCCAGTGTAGGGATTGACAGAGGGGAGAGGCAGAGGAGTAGCGAGGAGAGAGGTGGATGAGACAGGCAGCAGAGGTGAGGATGGTTTGTAGGGGAGCAAGAGTGCTGGATGGAAAGCCACAGAGAACGGTGTTGCAGTAGTCTTGGCGAGAGATCTACTAATGGCGAGGCATGTACTAATGTTTTTGTAGTGTCGAAGGTGAGGAATGGGCGGATGCGCGAGATATTTTTCGGGTGGAGGCGGCAGGCAGAGGTGAAGGTTTGGATGTGTGGTTTGAAAGGAGAGGAGTCAAAGGTTCTCCCAAGACAGTGGACTTGCGGGACCGGTGACAGTGTAGAAGTTTCCACCCTTTCCTACTGTCTCCAACTGTCTTGTAGATTGACACCGGGTTGTTTCTCCTTTTTGTGGTAATTAACAGGTTTATCTTTATCTGCTTACTAATTGTATTTAGGTCTTTAAACCCATTTGTATATTATCGCCCTATAGTGAAGGACTCTTTAAAATAAGTAACACTGATAACATAACATGCCATCTAAGGTATTGGTTATCCTCTGTTCTGTCTGATTTCCATCTTGGTGGGTAGCATAGTGTGTAAAATATTTTAAGGCCATATATTCCAATGTTACTCAAAGCATCCCTTGAGAGTTACAATTCTTAACACTAGGAGTAGCAGAATATAATAACTCCGCCACTTTTCTCTATAGTTGAATACAATTTCGGTATTTTACGGGAAAAGGAAAATCTGGTTTACTTATAAGTTTTTTTTTTTTATGCTTTTGTTTGGACTTTGGGTACCTTCAGGTAATATCCAATGACATTTTGTTATCTGTCATCTCCAAGACTTGACTTGTCATTAATAGAAAGCAGCATGTGTGCATCCTGCAAACTCATTTCCTTATTTAAAGTGGGCATCCTTCCTCTAGTGAGAGAGGCTTCCTCTCTCTATATAGAAGTAAGGATCAAGCCTTTTGTAAGTTCTTAAAGGCGCATTCCTGCCAATTGACCTTTTGTCCCAAAGCCCTAAGATGCATTGTTTAGTCATTCTAGTACAGCTTCATAATGTGTTGTAGTGAACACTTTTTTGTTAATTATATTTTTGTAAGGATGAAACATTTTCCTGTTATAAGTCACTGACATAGGACAGCAGCAATATCTAGCCAGCATCGGTATATTGCATAGTAAATTGTCTTGTTTGCAAGGAGTTATTCCATCTTCAACACCAGTGTGTTAATATCAGCATTATCACTTTAGATATGAGGGTTGATAAATGTGGAAGATAAAGGATTACGTCCTCGAAGACAAATATTTGAAAAAGCCTGGGCTGTTTATCGGTCAGGTATATGTAGTTTTTGTAATAAAACCATGCACAGTATATTTCTTGTTATAAAGTTATGGCATGCTAGTTCTCAATGGAAGATGGGGGTTGAACTGGGCTACGTGTGGGGAAAATAAGGATAGTGTGCCTTACCTTACTGATTAAGTCAAACTGTGGCACTGGTTCTGGAGTGGTGCTAAGCAATATAGAGATACTGGCATTCAATGCCCCCCCTATATTTAAATCTGTCGCCAGTTTTTTACTTAAATCAAGACCTTGATCCATATTCTTTTCTTCTGAGCCATTTTTATTTTCTGATTGTAGATTTCTCAATTCGGTTGTCTATATAAAATTGTGGGGACGGCATTCTTGCCTGCACTGCTTTAACAGCAGTCACAGAGATACTTTACAGCAGCTTCATGAACATAGGAACCGTAAGACTGATTTCGTCCCATTGACTTCTATAGGAGTTTTCTAGGAACGCACTGTGACCTGGGAAGAAAAGTATGCAGGGAGGAGGAGAGGATGACCTGTGACTATCTCCTCTTGTGACTGGTGGATCCTGTATTATCTATACACATTTGTGTCTCCTTTCAGTTTGACCCTGCTTGTGTTGATAATGAGGAGACACTGAAAATCTCTCTCTACAGAACAGGAAGTGTCGGACAATTATCAGGCTTAGTGGTCACAGTGAAAACTGCAGGACTTAAGAATTTTTTAAAAAAATGTTGAAAGTAATATGGAAAATTAAAAAAAACTAACCAAAAATTCATAAAAAAAAGTATTTAACATAAAAATAGGAGTTAAACAATAAGGGGGACATGTCTGAACGGTTTTGGTCTAAGACTTTTCTTACTGCCCATAGCAACCAATCAGAGCGCCCTTTCATTTCTTCAGAGCTCTATATGAAATGTAAGGGGAATGCTGATTGGTTGCTATGGGCAACAAGAAAAGTCTTAGACCAAGACAGTTTTCAGACATGTCCCCCTAAGTCCTTTTTTGATAACACATTCCCTTTATGATTTTTTCATTTATATAGTGCCATTATATTCCACAGCACGGTACAGTCATTATTCCCATTGGTCCTGGCCCCAATAAGGAGTCACAATCTAAATTTCAGATTAACCTACAACGTGTTTGGAGTGTATATTAAATCGTGGTACCCAAAGGAAACCACACAAACACGTGGTGGACATGCAAACTTCTTGCAGATGTTGTCCTCATTGAAATGTCAACCCAGCAGCTGAAGTCCTAGAATATGAAAAACTTGGAAACAAGCCTGTTTGTACCTGTTAGGGGCCGTTTACACGGCAAGTGACAATTACCGGTTGGTTATGTGACCGGTATGTGCACTGTTTTGCGGCCGTCCCCACAGCTGCGGGGGAGAGGGGGGTGTGGCTTTTCTCCACGATGAGTGGAGAAAAGCCCTCCCCCTTCACATTGAGATGCACATATTCCGTCCGGAAACCCTGTGCATTGGGGACTGATGCACGGGTTTTCCATAGAGCACAAGTGTGCTCATTTTCGGCCGGTTTTTCAGGCGGTCTGCAAAACCGCAAACCGCCTTAAAAAACCGTCCGAAAAGCCGTGCAGTGGGAACATGCCCTTAGAGTGCTTTCATATGAGACACACACCATGTAATAGATTTTATTGCAGAAAAATTTACTTCACAACATGCTAATTTATTTTATGAATTTTCCTTATTGACCCTGAAGTCCAAAATATGCAGTGACCTTTTTTTGTTGTGGGTTTGGCTATAGAAAATTTGCAAATGCAGAGTTTAAATAAAAACCTGGGATATTGCTTTTTTAAAACATTACATTAACACATTCTACACTAAATGCACAGCTACAATCCACACCATTTGGTGCAGCTTTGCATGTGAAGATGTTGTGGATTCTCCCCCAAAGAATGTCTACAACATGTTTGACTTGTGTGAAAGCAACCTTGAACATTTGCAGGGCGAGATTATATAAAGGCACATGGGACACCTGTCCTGGGACAAACCACCCTTCCATCCAAAGCTGGCTTCATCTGATAATCTAGTACATTCTTCTAAACAGCTACATATGTCACTATACAGAGGAGGAACAGGCTGCCTCTCAGGAAAATAACAATCCCTCTGAAAACAAATAACTACTGCTGGGTAGTAGTAGTAGTATAGACATATGCATGTGATTTTTTAATTTTTTAAGTCAGACAAGTCCATAACTCCGATGGACTTCAGTGGCACCTCTTCATAGGGTTTTAGAGGTAAAATGGGGTCACAACTACATTGTTTGCACCTAGACCTCCATCAAATGTTAGCAAAATGAACAAAATATGAGCAAGCTTGTGTGCAAGGGAAACGGTTAACAGGTCATTTAATCCCCGATTAAGTCAAAGAAATAAAATCTTTGTTCTACAAATTTTTATTCCATAAAAACCATCTCCTAAGCTTTTCCCTTTTCACCATATTTTCTGGTTCAATCCAAAAGTTGGCATTAGAGGCCCAGATGGAATATTCTCAGACTTTTTACCCATTGATTGAGATAATTAGTTAAAGAGTTAGAAGAATACGAATGAAAAGGTCTATATATATATATATATATATATATATATTTATATATATATATATATATATATATATATATATATATTGTACTTTTTTATTTGTATCCTTCTAACGTTTTAATTCAAATTATTTAATATAATAATTAGTATATGTTTGTGTGTGTGTATATATATATATATATGTTATTATATATATATAATATAATAATCATACATAATATATATATATATATATATTATATATATATACATACTACATATAAATACAAATACATTAGATATATTATAAGCGAGTTTGGCTGCTTATGCTGATGTTTGTGATGAAATCAATACTTTATATTAATACATGTTGATTTTTTGTTCAAAAATAAATGTTATTTCTTGTTCTTGGAGGAATAAGACATACCCTAAAAATAAGTCTTAGCTCATCTTTAGGAGCAAAAATTAATATAAGACACTGTCTTATTTTTGGGGAAACAGGGTATGTACACCTAAACATATTATTTTAAAGTAACTTGTAAGAATAAATTTAGTGTTGAGTTTTGTTTTTTTCCAAAATGTACCAGTTGTAAATGTAAATGGGAGGTTGACTAGACGGCTCCTCATATCTTTGTGCTAGATGAATTCCCCCAACTTGTGAACTTTATAAGTGAGTGAAGTTCCACATTAACCTGCAATTGGCGCATCAGATTAATGTCACCAGAAAGGTCATACATTATCTCATGGTTTCAGGTCTTAACCTATGTATGTAGTATATTTTATCTCAACCTATATATATTATATTTAACTATAGCTCTCTTATCGCTTGTGTCAGTACAACAGCTGAACACCGTCCTGAAAACATCTAATCATTTATTCAGGAGAAGTGTAAAATGTCTGCTGTTAAGTGTATTTTAAAACCACAGCTGCTTTCTGGTCTTGTTAGGGTTTTCCATCATTGACCTGTTTTCTCTGATACCTTTTGTGACACTAAAGCACTACCTTTAACAATTCCTTTAACAGAACAGGAAACTGTAGAAGCTTATCGTCAACTTAGTTCTCCTCTCCATTTGCTCAGTGAGTCCGAATATATTCCTTAAAGGGGTTGTCTCAGTACATTGATTCATCTTACCAGTCCTGTTTTCTTAGTTTCACTTTAAATTCAGGGGCGTGTTTACTGGCTTCTACTAATCTGCACTAGAAGCCAGGTCTGTAGCTATAGCAACCAGCGCTGGCAGCCTATCAGGATAGATCAAACAGGTCTGCAGCTATAGCGACCTGAGGAGCTGATGCAGCCCATACAAGAGGAGATATCTAGGAATAGGTAGGACACTGATAAAGGACATATATTGCAAAGTGACTTGTTTTTGCAAGATCTTTAACATAAAAAGCAATCCTTGTAGTGAGACACTCCTTTAACCTGTGCGCCATTGGACTCTGTGGATAAATTGGCATTTTAGCTCTGTGCAGGAGGCAAATATTTCGACCCAAGGATAGGTTTGAATCCTGTTCAAGAAGATCAAGAAAACCTTTACCAGAGGATGTTGACTTATTCTTATGTTGTCTGTGGAAAAGCCAAAGCTTGAAACTCTTGAGCCCTGATGCAAAAGCTATAATATGTGCTCCAACATTGACCTATTATTTGATACTCATGTCCTTTTGTTTGATAGTTGAAGCATTGATTCTGCTGAGGCACCAGGGCTGGTTATGTAGCCTTTGCATTATAGTTATCTAGCAGGATATAGGGTAATGCACACCTTAGGTGGTGGGTGCTCAGTGGTAAGGTCAAAACTGACCAAGTAACAAATAGTAGTAGAGAACCACTGCACACCAATTCTGGTATTATGCATGCAATAAAATGTTTTATTTTTTACAAAAATATATAGATAATCAGATACTTCTTACAAGGAACGTTATGTATAAAGATTACGGTGATGCAATAGATGCCATAAGATTAGACGTTTCAGCCATAGCCTTTGTCACAAAAGACGTCTTAGTAGATATAAGGAACAGAGTAGGTCAAAACAATGGTGGATATATAAGGATGAAAGCAGAATTGGCGTTATGAGGTAAGGCCGCCTGTTCCAAGTATAAGCTGTAAGCAGCAGGAGAGAGCATGTAGGAGCACAAGAAGCGTTTCTCTACTACTATATTGATTAAAATTACACCTCTGAGTGTGAATAGAAATTTTTAATCATATGGTTCTATGGGCAGCATCTTTCCATTACTATAACTGAATGTGTACTTCACTTCAGTGCTTAAAGGGATGGATATTCTCACCATATTGATTAGCTTTAAACATGTAGACAATGGTTAATAGAAACGATTACCAAATACATTGCTGTTCTGATTTTGCTGCCTTTCAAAGTTAGAGCACAAGCTTGCACAAGCTTCCCTAGCTACAAACCATCTTTGACTAGCAGCCCTGGTCAGGCTTTTGACATCACTCTCTGTTGTGTGTAGTCTGTAGCATGGTGCCGTGTTTCTTACAAACAAACTTGAACAGCAGGGCACACTACTGCAGAGCTCTAAAGTTTATTTTCCTTTTATCACCAATGTCCCTTTAACCGGCTCGGCTAGGAATATCGGAGCTTAAATGTCACTGGTCACAGCCTGAAGAGGAAGTAGCTGTCTGTAAAGATTAGGCCCTATGAAAGAACTTGATGAAAACACCTCTTAAAGGGGTTGTCTCACTACAAGGATTGCTTTTTATGTTAAAGATCTTGCAAAAACAACTCACTTTGCAATATATGTCTATTAACAGTGTCCTTCCTATTCTGAGTTATCTCCTTTTGTATGGGCTGCATCATCTGCACAGGTTGCTGTTGCTACAGACCTGTTTGATCTATCCTGATAGGCTGCCAGCACTGATTGCTATAGCTACAGACCTGGCTTCTACTGCAGCCTAGTAGAAGCCAATAAACACGCCCCTGAATTCAAACTGAAACCAAGAAAACAGGATTGAGGTAAGATGAATCAATGTAGTGAGACATCCCCCTTGAAATCTAGCTATGCCTAAAAGACTCAACGCGTTTGGAAACCCCTTAACTAAAGTTAGACCTCCTAAAGTTGTTCAAATCATTGTGGACCTTGAAGGCCTTTGTTTAATCCACTTATTTTATATTGGTAACATCCTTGACTGTCTTCATGGTTTATAAACCATAGTTAAAGTATATTCACACAGAGTTTTACAGGTGAAGGCTGATGCAGAATCTCTGTCCATGTGAAAACCCTCCATTGAATCTGTACTACAGTACACACTGAACCAACACCAACATGGGGGGAGAGGAGGAGAGAGTCAAAAGTAGCCTGAAGCTGAATTGGCCCTATTGGTGTTCAGCACTGCAGTCGAATATGCAGCATACAAGCTGTAAATGTTGGTAATCTACTACTGACCTTTTTGTTTGGAAGGCGGTGAGCAGCCAGGGGTTGATAAAAGTTGGATACCATCTTACATAATGAAAATGGATTGGGTTGAGGCAACACTACAAAAGGAGGTGTGTGTGGAGAACTTTTTTTGCAATATGGGAAAGTTGGTATACACAACAAAAATCCAAACCTTAATGGTACTCTGGGTTCGGTAAAAAACCGAGCCCACCACATGCTGTACCCCTCTCAACAACACATAGAAATACAGAGAAACATGGGAGTATAGGGTAAAAAAGTATATCTTTATTAGTGCTCTACAAAATGTAATATAATAATACAAAATCATATGTGTCCATAAAAAATCCAAGACTAATCGGTGGACAAGATCTAATCCATTGATGGCAAGACAGGTATATCACATAGTGATTGAATCAGTAGTTAATGAGTATAGCCACAGTATAATGAGCAGAGTTCTCTCAAGCTACATTCCAACCGTTTATTCATTGTCAGCATAGTGCATATGATGAGAGGTAGAAATATAGAGCTAAAGCTCAATAAATAATAATCCAGTCTTACCAGCAATGGGATCCCATCCAACTCGGCCCTAACGCACGTTTCGCGTCTGACGCTTCCTCAGTGGATATGATTTTGTATTATTATATTAAATTTTGTAGAACACTAATAAAGATTTACTTTTTACCCTATACTCTCATGTTTCTCTGAATTTCAATAAGGGAAAGTTACATATCCACCTTGCAAGAACGTATCCAAAGTGCTATTAGGGATTGTTTTTACTTGACCTCATTGTACCAAACTATGCTCTTGGTAGTAGGTTCACAGATATCAGGCTCGTGATCGAGGGACATAAGGGGGGCCGGACTCGGGGAGTTCGCGCGTCGCCTGCCTGCCTATTTTTAGCCTGCTGGTTCGTGGGGAGCTCAGATGGTTTATTGAATGTTTTCTCTTGTTGTTCTACAAGGTTATAGAGGAGAAGAGGTCTACTGTCCTTTTGACAGGTATCCCATGGTGGGAAGTAATTGCAGAATATGGTTATCTAACCACAAGATATAAAGAGATGGATGACCCTATTCAAACCTCTAGCCGGTTTATTACTAGGTCATTAGTTCTCAGTTATGTACGTTACACTGGGGGGAGGAGGTTGAGGGAGGGAACAAAATAAAAAGGGGGTATCGTCCTAATGCTCTATGTAAATGGTTACCATGTTGGAAGTGCTAATTTTCTGTATGCTCTTGATCTGTTTTTGCTCATTATGTCCACATAGAATTATGTGACATTTGTAATTGTTACTTCTTTTGGACGAACCCAATAAAACATATTTTGAAAGAAAAAAGTTGGATACCAAAGACATCGGGGGCTAGTGAGGCACATGCCTATTCACTATTCTTTAATCCATGGTACCCTAGTTACGGTATGTGTACAATGAATAGTCCAGCATCGACTAGATATAGTTTAATAATTTTAAGTATATTATGTAATGTCACTTTTGTCCAATGAGTACTTTGTATAGAATATATGTATTATATAGCTGTGCTGGCAGTTTTGCTGAAGGTTTTGGAACGTAATAACCACAACATTTGTTCTACTCAGACTGCAAAAATCAGTGAAAGTTCTCTAAAGAAATATCTCCTTTTTTGCAGGGGTTAAAGTACAATGCTATCAGGGGGAAGCAGGAAGGGAATTTTCTCATGGGCTGGGAGATTGCAGTTTGTAGCCGAGTGTTGAAGCTTGTGAAGATTTGAGGCAGGAAGTGACTGTGTGGCTGTGTTATCAAGAGTTCATTCCTTTATGTGATAACAGATCGGGGATCTGTCTCTGGAATAGTCATGGGCTATGAGTTAACGTGTTGATGAGCCTTCACTCATAACTTGTATATAATGGCCAAGGCAAATGGTCTGTTCTAAGATTGCATTATGTCGTCTGTTACACCGCAGATTTTTAGTACTGGAATAGCTGCGGGGTGGGGTGCTTGTGCTTTTCATATTTTCAGCTTGAACCTGTCACTATTGACCGTCCATAGTTAATTTTACAGATGCATACAGAGGTAGAAAGAAAGAAATATAGTGGTGGTTTCTCAGCAAAAATTTAGCGGGGCTACTGCGACTTCAGAAAACCAAAGAAATTACTGCAACATGTGGATAAACCCTGTGAATGAACGGCAATGCAGAAAATTATTTGGGTACGTTCACATGGCATATTCGTAAAATCACTATCGCCGTTTAGATGGTAATTTTTCCGATTTTGGATTGGCGTGCAATGTAAGCCCATAAAATGTGATCTGTCACAACTTTCCACCTCTAATGTGACGAGAAATAGAAAGGATAAAAGCAAAAAAGTGGCACCACCAAAAATAATGAAAAGAATTGTTTAATCACCCAAGTCAGTACACGCTACATTTCAGCTCTTCCATGGAGGCATTTTCGAGCTTCAAGATGGCTCCATGGAGGAGCTAAAACGTAACATGTACTGACTTGGGTGATTAAACAATTCTTTGGGGGACATGTATGATCGGGCTTTTCATCCTTTTTCTGGTGTATAATGCACCTTACTGTGCCGACTCCGATGTCGGACGCGCCTAACATATGTGTTAGGCGCATTGGTCAAAAGCTTCGCCTCTTTTAATGCACCTAACATGAAGGGGCGTTCTTGTGGCAGGTCTCACCACATTCGGAAACTTAGACAACTGTGTGAATGCAGGTCGGCAAAACTAGGCGCATTACTGCTTCGACCACCAGACTTATTTCAGTGTGATCTGTCTGAGCCTGAGAAGTCGAAGTGGAGCTAGATTTGCTGTAAGGGGCAAAAATGTGCAATATTGCTTAACTTACACCAGTACATTAATAAACAGTAATATATTGTAATTTTCAAACTATATTAAATTAGTTTAAATTTAATGAAAAATGTGATCATATAAAATTAATATGAAATATATAATGTCCCCAAAATATAGAAAAATCTGCTATAAAATATGTTTAAAATTCATCGAATCTTAAACTAATTTTACATTAAATAACCCACTGATGATGATGATCAGATTTTTAGATTTTAAAATTTTTACTACATTAAATTGGAAAATTATTTTTGCTGCTCTCACCCTTTATTCTACATACAGCAAGAGTCGGCACAGCACAGGTCTTGCTGGGACCTGTGGTCCTCCAAGCAGGATCAGTACCATAGTTTCTAATCACGGACATGCTATTCTAATGGCTATGTCTCTTATTTCCAGCCTGTCTATAACCTTAATACATGTTAGGCGCATTACTTATGCGCCTAAGTTCTGTAATGCGCCTAACACATAGGTGAGGCGCGTCGAACTTTACACACCATTTATGAACACACAAAAACCACTGCCAATCATCAGGCGTATCATACACTGGAAAAAAAGATAAAAAAAATGAACTTTGGCGCACCCTCCTTCATACATGTCCCCTTTGTTTTTTATTTTAGGTGGTGCTGCTTTTTTTTTTTGGTTTTGTACTGTTGTGGATTGGGGTCTTTACGTGTAAGGTTTTTGTTTATATTTTATTGGTGTTGTATCCTAAAATGTATGTATTTATTTCTTTTTTTGGGGGGGGGGGGTCGGTTGAGAAATAGAAAGGTATAGGAGGTGGAGAGCTGCTTTGCTTTGAAATTACATTCTGGCCCGTGCGGACTTTTAATAGAGCTAATGAAGGTGTATGAATGTTCCCTTGGTAAGGAAATCACTTTGTAGGCTTGAACTGTGCAGTACCAGGAGACTGCTTGGTCCAATGCATTGCTGTGCAGATAGCCTCACTGCTTATTCCAGTGACAACTGCATGACTATAACAGTGGATGGTCTCTTACTCTCTAGGTTACATGTATCCCTAAAGGTTAACCAAATGCTTCCACAGTGACAGATTCAATCTGTAATCTTTCTTTCTAATCGGGAAAAACCATCATGGGCATATCTGGCAAAGAAACCTTCCTTACATTTGGGGGTAAAATTTAACTTACACTTTGCTGTGAGTGTGAGGGGAAACATTTGGAAATTTGACTTCATTCCGGTAAAATGTATTAATGGGGGAAAATTTCCCTTTTTAGACAGATGAGGTCTGAAGGGGTGCGAAGAGACCTCCACCTGACCTAAAGAGAATTGACATATTCACACACCAGGAGGTCCTTAAAGCAAACCAGGTGGCAAGCTTTTGACTTACTAAAGTATGCAGTGAAACAACTCGACTAGATTACAAAGAAATCCACAAGTAATAATTGTTTAAAATCTATTGCTTTTAGTACATTTGTGCAAAACTCCGCATTCGGGAAAGGTTTTTTTAGGGTGACTTTTCCATCTTTTTGCTTTTTTATGTATGTAAAACCCTGAAAAAATGTAGTGTAAATTCACATGAAGAAATGCTGTGAATTTTCCCTCACCGAAAATCCACAATCTATCTAAATCAGAAAATAGCCTTATATATGACCAGAGCCAGATTATATAAAATTACATAGGGCACATAACCTGCGACCTGTACCACCCACCCAAACCACCCAAGCGGGCCTATAGAAAATCTGCACATACATATTTTTCTGTATATCAACAATGAACTGGACGAGGAAAAAAGGGGTTTTTCCTCTCAAAAAGGGGGTGCCCCCAAAAAATTTCTTCAGCTTAGATGATGTGTAAAAGTATGCATGTCCATAACTCCAATGAAACCTATGCATAGGGTTTCAGAGGGAAGATGGGGCTCAATTAAATTTTTTTTAATGGACCCCCACCCATGAAGAATTGAACAAAGATGGCCCGCTTGTAAAGTTTAGCACTTGTGTGCAAAGGATAAGGGAGAGGTTATTAAATCACTGGTTAAATCCAAAGAAAAAACTTTGTACGTTCTGCACATGTTTATTAGTTTGATTAAAACAGAAGTTTCAAACAGAACATGAATATAAGCCAAAAGGCTAATGGTGCTCACCACTCCTATATAATTCATAGGAATCTTTGGTGTTTACCTTGAAGAGTGTCCGATGTAGAATGGGGACTTTCAGAAAGACATGCTTAATCCAAAAACGAATAGGTATCGACACTTAATAATCTTGTATTTTGTTTTTATGGCATTTTAAAGTCCCCCAGTAAACCTACGCTTACATGTTTCGGTCCTAGATCAAGGGCCGTAACTATGTCTGAAACATTCTGACTTCTGAAGAAGCATCGGTATGCGGTGTGAAACGCGTCAAGTCCATTATAGTGTGTTATAGTGTTTTTAATTGTTTGAAGGTTATTTTCCTTTACATTTTTAAGAATAAACACTTTTATTATACAACATATTCTTGCATTCTCTCTGGACTGCTGGAACCACTTTTTTTCCTCGTATCCTAAGTCTGAAACATGTAAGAGTGTGTGTTTATTGGGGGCTTTGAAAAGCCATAAAAAAGTACAAGAATATTAAGGAAGTGCCGATACTTATTAATTTTTGGATTAAGCATACTAGTGTATCTCAAATAATTAGAATATAATTGAAAATGAAAGGGGTTCTCCAGGACTATCTTTTTTTTTATAGGGGT
This sequence comes from Phyllomedusa bahiana, assembly GCA_025379985.1. Lineage (NCBI taxonomy): Eukaryota > Metazoa > Chordata > Amphibia > Anura > Hylidae > Phyllomedusa > Phyllomedusa bahiana. Next base: position 60,522 of record JAODAL010000039.1, read on the forward strand.
CCAAAAGTACTATTTAAACCCTTTTAATTTTTACTGAAAAGGGTCTTACAATATATGGGGGTTTTCCCTTTTATTTGGGTTTAATTTCTAATTTTTTTAGATGCACTGTAAATTTCATACAAAACGCCATTTTTTGTAGTTTAATTCAAATGTTAGCATTATGTTTTTATTAAAGTGAAAAAAATACCTGAAGGCCTCACACTGAATATTCTCACTTTTTGCTCTCTTTGAAATATTCCATCATTTTCATGTTTTCATTGTTTTACTAAGATTTTGATGGAGTATTTCTTGTCTATATACACCATGGTCTTGCATGCCCATACCCATATAAAGCTTTAGTAAGCATTGATGGTATGTGTAATTTCATTAGCATTAGACGATCACACATCTTTGCTGCAGGAGGGACTGGTGCATCGGTGCGGTGATCGGCATAAGCGCAGCTATGCTGCGCTGATCCGATCACTGGGCATTGTGGTCGGGAGCCTTGTGAAGGCTCCCGTCACTTACCCTGGCCGGTTTGTCCCCACTTGTCCGCAGACAGGAAGTGGGGAAACCGCCATCTTTGTACACCCCCAAAGCATTTCCTTTCAATGCATTAGGTTGTAAATTTAAAAAAAACCGCCACCTAGTGGTCAAACCCCAGGTGGGCCCCATGTACAGTAAAAAAAAAAAAAAAAATAAAGTTTTAAAGTCAAAAAAAAAAGTATTAAAAGTTCAAATCACCCCCCTTTCCCCATTTTACAAATAAAATCATTAAAATAATAAAAAAGTTACACATATTTAGTATCACCGCGTCCGAAAAAGTCCGATCTATAAAAATATAACATCATTTATCCTGTACGCTGAACACCGTAGAAGAAAAAAAAATCCAAACGCCAAAATTGCGTTTTTTTTTGGTCATTTTACGTCACTCAAAAAATGGAATAAAAATAATCAAAAAAGTGACATGCATTCCAAACTGCTAGCGATAAAAAGTACACTTCAGCCTGCAAAAAATGCCCCCTCACTGACGTCCGTAGGTGTTAGTACAAAAAATTTATTGGTCGCGCAAAATGGCGCCGCGGCACAGATAGAAAATGTTCTGAATTTTTTTTTTTTTACGGTACCAAAACATAACGGAAACCCTACATGTTTGGTATTGCCGGATGCATAACAACCTGAAGAATACAGATAACTCATTGTATTTACCGAAGATTGAACGCCGTAAAAGCAAAACCCCCGCAAACATGGCGAAAAAACATTTTTTTTCACAATTTGTCCCACTTGGTATTTTTTTCCGGTTTCCGAATATATTCTATAGTATAGTGAATAACACCATTAGAAAGCCCTCATGTGTCTATGTAGGTGGAAAAATAAAAAAGTTATGGCTTTCAGAAGGCGAGGAGGGAAAAACGAACGTGTCACCCCAAAAAAACGCCGGGTCCTTAATGGGTTAATTACAGGACGTATTTCGGGGTGTAATTACGCTGCAATGCGTCCCTAAATACGCCCTGTAATAAGCCATGTGAACATACCCTAAGCCTCATCACCACTCCTCATTTTCAGTCCTCTAGGGCTGATACTTTATGGTGGCAAAAGGAGCTCTGTTGTCCTAAATAAAAAAAATTCTCATTTTAATTTTTTTTTTATTTGACACTTTGTTAATTGTACCTGAATTTATCTGTATTTGCTTAGAAGATGCCAATGCTCTTACATTTTGAAGTTTTCAAGGGCATTTCAAGCGTAGACCCAAAAAGGTGGCAGATCTTCTGTGCTCATCTTTACATCCAAAAATATTTTTTTTTTTTTACAGCATGTAATTATAATTTTGGTTGTAATTTTGGTAGACCACGCCTAATTTCAGCTCCTTACATGAGTTATCTACAGTAACAAAAGTTAAATGTACATTTGTATGTACATATTCTACACACCTGTTTTTCATTATGTCACATTAATGTTTTCTGTTGTTTGTAAAAGCAGACCATATATTTTGAATTAAAAGAGGCCCTATACCTGAAAATGTTGTCCAATCTACCAGTAGGAGGAGTGGAGCAGATCCATTTGCAGATTTGTCCAATGAAATGTATTAATATCCTTGCTCATCCTGGCTTTGGGTGTCTAGTAGGTGGTCAGTAAATGATACATTTCTTTATGACAATACATACAAAGATTACCCTAATTAGAACCACCCACTAGACTAAGCCCAGATGTAGCAGAAACCTCAATCCGTTACAAGTTTATACGGAGTCTTTTATCACTTGAGCGTGCTTCACAACTGCGTTGACTTTTCGACCAGAACCTTCCATTGCGAAGGTGGAATTAGACCAGGGGTGTCAAACTGTGGCCCTCCAGCTGTTGGGAAACTACAACTCCCATTATGCCCACTTTTATATTTTTTTTAAATGCTTGTTGGGTTTTGTTTTTACCCAACTGCTGGAGGGCCGCAGGTTGACACCCCTGACTTGGACCATTTTACCACAGACACCAACTGCATCAGAAGAATCCCCTTGACTACAGTGAAGTCTGTCAAGTTTGCGTAATGGTGTCCATCATTTTACTGTTAACGTTTAAAAAAAAAAAAATCAACAGGTTGTGTTTTTGGTTATTCCCAATAAAACTTGCGACGAAGGTTGTGAACGAAAATTTCGACACAAGTGTGAAGAGTGCCTAAACTGAATACTGATCTGCTCAGCTCCTCCTGCTCTATAGCATGATGCTGGCAGATGATACTGCTTATTCAGTATTAAAGAATTGGTTATACTGGGTAGCAGTGCTGTTTTTTTTTTTATTCCCATGGTAGATAAACTTCGGTTTGGACAGTGGGGAGAGGTCAATAAGCCACTGATAGAATAATCTCCTTAATGACTTTGTGTTATTTGACCTTTGATAAATTTATCATACTATAATTAACTATTACCACTGCGTTTTTTTATAATTTTTTTTTTTTTTTTTTACAAATGATTGTATCATTTGGTGTAGACTGAGATAAAAAAAAAATGCTAAAATGATAAAAATACTAAAATACACATGTTGAATTTAACTTCTACTGTATCAATGAAAAGGTACGTTCAAGTTGTTAATAAATGAAGCACTTTGTAAAGCGGAGGTATATCATGTGAAGTGTTGTGCTCGCTGTGTCGGATTCTCATCACTCCTTTCTGCTTTGCGTAATGGACCCATCAATGTGTCAGTGTAAAATGATTCATAATTCCAAGAACCCTGTGGAAAGGGATCTGCCAATTTGTAAAATCTAACTCCTCCTAATCAGTGCAAGGCAACAGGATGTGAAGTTCCTGCCCTACACCTGATTAAAGCCAAATGTACACAGAACAGCTGGGATGAAGAGGAAGCATCCAGCCTCTCAGCTGGAGGCAGATAGAAAAATAGACACAAGTCTTAACCCTCCAAGGTTTCCACTGTAATGCTCGGTATTAACAGGTTAATGTCAATGCAGCCATCATTTAACTTTTATTATTTTTTCACTTCGGAGAAGATGAATGCGGAGGGAGCCTGTTTGTAGGGCAGCTGCATGAAAGAATGAGGCCAAATGTGCTCCTACATTAGTGGTGAAATGGTTGCGTGTTAAATTGCACACCGCCTTGTCCTGGCAATACTGACACTTGTTAGTTCTCCAACCTTTAATTCAAAGCTTCATTGCTTTACATTAACAGTGTCCATCTGTTTTTGCAGCAGGAAGGATTCTGTACTTAAACACTCAATAGGCTGTCTAGTTCGGATATCCAGTTATATACCCCTTTGTACTTGTATGCTTCTATTTATATTGAAATGTGCTTTTTTCTATTTGCTGTACTTGAGTACATGTAGCTTCATCACCTGCCATTGAAAAATGTAGGGCTATATTTAAAATGTTATTTTAAAGGTATGGGTATGTTCACATGGCGTGTTGGATCCCAAAAACACATCCAAAAGCGCTGTGTAAATGGCATCAAAAATGCATCCAACATGCAGCTGCGTGTTTGGCTGTGTTTTGGCTGCAGCAGGAACGCACCCTATAGATTTAAATAGGGCTCCTGCTGCGTATTTCAGATCAAGAATTGACATGACAGTTCTTAGAACGAATCAGAGAGACTCATCAGAAAGACGCAAGTAAACACACATCGGTGATCACTCGTCTGAACGCTGATGCCTGTTTTCCATTGAAACTAATGTAAAACACACTGCACATTGTTAAATGCGTGTTTAAGGTCCGAAACACACATTTAAAAATGCATTCAAAAACGCTGTGTGAATATCCCCTAAGAGCAATGACCTGTGCAACATTTTATTATTATTATTTATTTTAAAGCGCCATTGATTCCAGGGCGCTGTACATTCAAAGGGGGGAGTTACATACGTAACATATGTCAAACAAGTACAATGATAATAGTGAATGACTTACAACTGGCACAGTTGTTGACTTTATTCACAATAATACAACACACAAGGTCTTGCCAGAATCTGTATTCGTAAATCTGCCCTCCTCAGTGAGAAATATACTTCAGAACAATGACTAAGGCCTGGTCCACATCTCCGTTTAAAGGGGTTGTCTCGCTACAACAATTGCTTTTTATGTTAAAGATCCTGCAAAAACAAGTCACTTTGCAACATATATCCATTAACAGTGTCCTACCTATCCCTAGATATCCCCTCTTGTATGGGCTGTATCAGCTCTTCAGGTCGCTATAGCTACAGACCTGTTCTCTCCTGATGGGCTGCCAGCACTGGTTGCTATAGCTACAGACCTGGCTTCTAATGCAGCCTAGTAGAAGCCAGTAAAAACACCTCTGAGTTCAAAGTGAAACCAATAAAACAGGACTGAGGTAAGATGAATCAACGTAGTGAGACAACCCCTTTAAGGTTCGTTACGGAACCTCTTTTGCAGTGGTGAAACTGGACCTTTTTTTACAACAGACACCATTGGTACCTGATAAACCCAATTAATTACAATGGGTTCCTCAGGTTTCTGCCACTATCCATTTTCAGGGGAAAAAATAGTGCTTTTGTTGCCATTATTTCCAACAGAATTTGTGATGGAAATAACGATCAGAATCTGTGATGCAGGCATAAGAAGCCAGATTTCTGCTAAATCTTTTTTACACTGAGGTCAATTTGTAGAGTAAGGTGGAAAAATAAATGTAAGGCTATCTCCACCAAGCAGACAAAAAATGTTGGGAAGTCGGTTTCTTTCCGAAGCACGACCGCGGTTTTTGTCACTGTATTTGCAAAAACCATGTCGGTTCTTGTGTTTTGGCTATTGGCCCGTACAACTGATTGTATGGGAAACTGACGCCAAAACGCCGGCGGGTTATACAACATGTTGCTAAATTCGGCAGCGCCAGAAAACGAGCTTAAAAAAACAAAAACAAAAAAAAAACGACCTGTGTAGACTACAAGTCGTTTTTTCTATTAGAGTCTATGGGCATGCAAAACTATAGTATTTGCAGCGGTTTTAGAATCCTAAAACCGCCGAAAAACGCGATCGTTTTTGTATGGTGTGTAGACACTGCCGAACTCTACAACAGGGCACTAAAAAGAGTTTTTTTTTCCAACATTGGATGTGAATGATATTTTCAAAACCCGATATGTGGGCTTAATACATCCCAAAAGGCAAGTTGCCAGCTCATTAATAAATGTGCTACTTTGACATATCTATGAAAGCTCTTGTTGCTTGACCACTAAAACAATTTTAAAATAACTTTTTTTTTTAAAACGTGTCTTAATGCCTCAGTCTGTAGTATTTGTCCATCCCTGACTGAGCCTTTTTTCACACTGCATAAATGTTTACCTCAAATGTTGATATGAGGAAAAGCTCCAAATGCATAGTTTTAACAGCTGCGGTATAGTAGGCTCCTAAGAAAATCAACTGTATGCCTCTGCATGGAATAGTGCAGTCTGCTGTGCTATTTTATACAACGCACAAACATAAATCCGGACCTCTATAGCCTGAGGCCATAACACTAAAGTTTTCCATCAGGTATATTCACAAAATAAGAAAAGAATGGAGACGGCTCTCCCTCGTATAATACTGTTAATTTAGCAGAACACACACATAAATCGATGAAGAATAAGCTCACCTTGTTAGGTTGTGCTGATTCCAGGCACAACACTTTACATATTTTATATGTCCAATAATGAGGATGGAACTGTTGGTCCACTGCAACAGGGTCAGTATGGATCTTCTCCACCCCACCGGAGGTAGGAGAGCAAAGCACAATCGTGAATAGGGGCGTAGCTGGATCACTGAGCTGTCCTCAGAAAACAGGTCCTTTACTCCCTGGTATAAGCCTCCCTGTAGGTATGGAAGTGTCTGTACGACACGAAACGCGTCTTCCTTCTGATCAAATAAAGATACATAAAGTGATAGGGGCCGTTCACACTGCACAAGACCTAGTGGTCGGTTTATCCGACCGGTATTTGTCCTGTTTTCGGGCCGGGCACACGGCAACCGGGGGACTGCCCTCCCCTTTCACATAGGTATGTTCATATTCCAGCCGAAAACCGGACGGAAGAATGAACATGTTCTACGTTTTTCGGACCTCCGGCGGTCTGAAAAACCGGCGGGCGGAAAAATCCGTGCAGTAGTATTCCATTAAGATCCGGTAAAGGTTTTTCAGCCGGTTTGCAGCCGTTTTTCATAACTGAGAACTGGCTGAAAAACGGTGCCGTGGGGACATGGCCATAGAATCCAGCGCATCTTCTTGGGAGGGTTTTCGGAGGACAGATCAGCGATCCAGCTAATCTACGCCTCTATTCACTATATACACCTGTGCTAAAATTGATTGTACCCAGCTAATGAAGTATATCATGAGCTTGCCTCTAATATTTTGCTTTTTCCTTGCTTTTTTACTTCCCATAGTACAATACAAACACCTTTGGTGTCTTTATCAACTTACAAAATGTTGCAGTTGTTTAAGAAAAATAAATACTGTATGTGACCATTAAGGACCCACTTATGCCAGTTTTAATACTAGGATTCATTGATAAATGTGCCCCTTTTTCATGGGTTTTCCGCATCATCACATGGTAGTTTTTTTTTTTTTGTTTTTTTTAATTAAGTTTATGCATTTTATATGATGAAGGATTATTTGATGACACATTACCCATGTCGTTGTGTGTGCCCAGAATTGCTGGCTCAGTTTTGTATCTTCCTGAAAATTCCTTCTTCCAACTTTATAATGAAATAACAAATAGTTACCTCTCTAAGGGGCTGTCATAGGAAGGGCATGAGGCCACTTAGAGCAGTGCTGCTTAACATTTAAACGCAGTCATTTTTTATGACAAAGGATCTTGTAGGCATATGAATGGTCACATCCAAAAAGATGCTGGGTTGCTGCAAAACTTGGCATGCAGTTCTAGCTCTGGCAGATATAGGTGATTACTGGTGTAGTCCAATCAGACACTTGACATAAGTGCTTTCACTGCTTTCCTTTAATAAAGGTAGTTAGCCTACTTTTGGGTAGTGTACCTCTTTGTGGGGGCGGCTGTGGGACCTAGACATGCCTCTACCACATATTTAAATACGTTTTGCCCAGTTGATAAACTTAGAGGGGGTGCACCATTGGACTGAGTAGCAGGATGGTTTTGACAAATGGCCCGCTGTTAAGGAGGTGGGTTGAGGCAGTGGTTACTTGAAGGCACGCTCACATGGCAAACACGCTCTGGATAGTCTAGACCAGGTGGTCCCAAACACTAGTCCTCACGCCCCACCAACAGGTCATGTTTTCTGGCTTTCCTTAGCAGTGCACAAGTGATTCAATTATGCTGCACAGGTGACTTAATTATTGTCAGTGCATTCTGTGGGATATCCTGAAAACATGACCCGTTGGTGGGGTGTGTGGACTGGAGTTGGGGAGCCACTGGTCTAGATAGACCACCAGTGAAAAGAATCATTACATCCACCATCAAACAAGAGCAGCGCCCACAATTTCCTTGTCCATCAGGACACAGGTGGCACCTTCATTACACACTACAGTCTCTGCCTGAACCATTTACAGGCACTTGACAGCTTGGAAATTTGATGGCATGGTGCCCGTGACATGTCCTGCCATTGACAACCAACCACCGTCACCTTTTGTCTGCATTGGTATTGTGAAAATCCGGAATGCTGTGGACTAAAAGGATATGTTTACACAGCTGATTTGGACACCTATTCTGGGGTGGATTCAGCACGGAATGTGCCCCAGAAATCAGTGTCCAAAACGACTGCATTAAGATTTACATTATTACCTATAAAGTCAGAGTAGTGGTTCACGTGATGCAGATTTTTTTACAAAGAATTGACACATCGCTTCATTGAGGTCTTTTCCGTGCCACAAATTATAGTATAGGTGGCAGCAAATCTACCTCATAGAATACAATGCTGATTTTCCAAGCGCAGAATTTTTGAGGATGATATGATGCTTATTTGGCGCTGACCCTTTCAGTGCCAGAATCTGTTATGTGAACATGCTCAAACAGCATTGTCTATAGTGACAAATCTAGATTCTGCTTGGGATCCAATGACTCTGATTACAGTATGAAGGCCTCATAAGTGATTCAATCCTGCATTTGCTGTGGAGCAACACATTGTTTTAGCTGTTGGTGTTGTGTTCTATGGAGTAATCCTATACAACAGTACTGATGAGAGTGGCATGAATCGCTCCGATATGTATGGCATACTTCATCCATATGTTGGATAACTTGTCAGGGCTTCCAGCTCTTTGTATCCAAAACTTTATTGTCCAATAAAAAATAGTTAAAAGAAAAACCTTACAAATAACCGCACATGACTGTGACGCGTTTCGGATCTACACAAGTCAATGGACCATTAATCATAGCATAGTTGTTCAGAAACTAACTCTCCTTAAATAGTCTAGACGTATTACACAGGTGTTCATTAACCCTAATTTCACCATGCGATAGATATAAATGTATTGCTCTACTTAGACTCATTTATCATTTGTTTGTATTTAGCCTATCTGCAATACTAATATACATAAAGCAAATCGGTTTTATAACTTACACCCTTAGGCTAGGTTCACACAGCAATAATTGCGTGACGTATTGCGCCCGCAATTATGCCGTGTGCTCGGGGGCAGGGGCCCGGCAGCCCGCCGGCCCCATAAACATTCATTATTCTGGGCACATATACGCCGTGAATAATTGAAATGTCGCTTCTCTCCCCGCTCGGCGTATTGTCCGAGTGGGTGGAGGAGGCATAATCCACAGTTCTCTATGAGAACTGTGGATTACCATAATGACAGGGACGGATTGAAGCCGTACTGCAGCGCAAATCCGGCGCGCAGTACGGCTCCAATCCGCGCCCAAATAAGCCGTGTGAACGAGGCCTTAGGATAACAAGTATTCAGTAACGGTATCCAAAATGCTTCTCTGTTAGTAAGCCTTTTTCTCCGGTCTCCTCCTCTAATAAAATGATTAACCCTTTCGATTGCCTCCACCCGCAAAGTGTTGGTGGAACCATTGTGCACATCACGAAAATGCTGCGATGCCCCAGATGTAGATCACAAGCTATTATGTTCAATATCGTAGATGTGTTCCCTAATTCTGATATTTAAAGACCTAGTAGTGCAACCAGTGTATTGTAGGTTGCACATAGTACAAAATATCATATATACCACGTGTGTAGTGCGACAGTTTATATATGATTTTGTGGACTATTGGCATCCTATTACTATAGAGGAAAAATGTTTTATCTAAGAATGGGCACAAGTTACACCTGTTTTTCCCACATTTATAACATTCTTTATACTTTAACCAACTACTTTTTCTACTCGAGTACTGGAGAGTGACTTTTTTCTTATTGTTGCTGTTCGCACCTGTGGCTGGGCACCGAGGTTCCAGATCACAACAGCGCTGCAGAGGAAGCGGTGAGCTGATCCATCGTGTGTTTTTTTCTATAGGGCTTCCAAATGACATTTCTCCGTAGAAAAATGCTCGCCAATACAGCAGAGCTTTACCAGGAAAGTGTGCATGTGAAACTTCACCGGCCACTTTATTAGGTACACCAAATGCTAGTAACGGGTTTGGGACCCCCTTTTGCCTTCAGAACTGCCTCAATTCTTCGTGGCATAGTTTCCCACAAGGTGTTGCAACGATGCTCAATTGGTACCAAGGGGCCCAAAGAGTGCCAAGAAAATATTCCCCACACCATGACACCACCACCACCAGCCTGAACCGTTGATACAAGGCAGGATGGATCCATGCTTTCATGTTGTTGACGCCAAATTCTGACCCTACCATCCGAATGTCGCAGCAAAAATCGAGACTCATCAGACCAGGCAACGTTTTTCCAATCTTCTACTGTCCAATTTCGATGAGCTTGGGCAAATTGGAGCCTCAGTTTCCTGTTCTTAGCTGAAAGGAGTGGCAACCCGGTGTGGTCTTCTGCTGCTGTAGCCCATCTGCCTCAAAGTTCGCCGTACTGTGCGTTCAGAGATGCTCTTCTGCCTACCTTGGTTGTAACGGGTGGCTATTTGAGTCACTGTTGCCTTTCTATCGGCTCGAACCAGTCTGCCCATTCTCCTTTGACCTCTGGCATCAACAAGGCATTTCCGCCCACAGGACTGCCGCTCACTGGATGTTTTTTCTTTTTCGGACTATTCTCTGTAAACCCTAGAGATGGTTGTGCGTGAAAATCCCAGGAGATCAGCAGTTTCTGAAATACTCAGACCAGCCCTTCTGGCACCAACAACCATGCCACGTTCAAAGGCACTCAAATCACCTTTCTTCCCCATACTGATGCTCGGTTTGAACTGCAGGAGATTGTCTTGACCATGTCTACATGCCTAAATGCACTGAGTTGCCGCCATGTGAGTGGCTGATTAGAAATTAAGTGATAACGAGCAGTTGGACAGGTGTACCTAATAAAGTGGCCGGTGAGTGTATATATATATGTATGTATATATATGCATATATATGTATGTATGTATATATATATATATATATATATATTTATTTACACACACATATACATAAACACACACGAGTGCATCTCAAAAATTAGAATATCATTGAAAATTAAACCTTATATTAAACCTTGTAGTTCATACTGTAATGAGTCTATACAATATATGGGTCTCTCTATTTGGTTTAAATTATTGATATCAATTATCTTTTCATTTATATTCTAATTTTTTTAGATTGTGCGTGTGTGTGTGTATATATATATATTATATATATATATATATATATATATATATATATATATATATATATATACACACACACACACATACATATATATATATACACTCACATCAGTGCTCCTGCTTATATAAGAATCCATTTCTGTTTCATACCGAATTGGGGTGGTCGATGTAATCTGATTCCATAATCCAGAGGACCAGGACACAAGGTTCAGCGTCCTGGGCTTTGGTGCACAAGAAGTCTTAAACATAGAGTTGGTGGCATTTACCTAATGTTAAGACCTTCTAAGGACCAGAGGTTTTGTATTTGTCCTAATACATAGAACCATGGGATCTGAAGAGGGTGTACTTGTCCTCCTGACTGTATACATGCAGATACATGGCAGCACATGCCCTTTGTGTTAATAGAGCACTAGACCTCTGTTAAATGCTGTCTTCAAACAAGCCGCTATGGTGACAGATCTGCTTTTTGAGTTATTACATAATGTAATTCTGTTTCTAGAATCTCCCTCTTAACAAGCATTTTACAGCTTCTCTTTGAGATTTGACAGAATGAAGACTGCCATAAGTACTTTAAATAAAATTCTCTTAGGAGCACAGTCTATTTCGTGAATGAAAAAAAAAATGTTGTTGTTGCCATGGAATTCCCTAATTCAGCATTTACTACATTAGTGGATGAGTTATGGAAGTTTTCAGAGACACCTGGACCTGTCACTAACCAGTTTTATTTAGATTTGAGCAGCCGGACGATTAGGACAATTGATCTCAGTAGAAAACCACCAAAGTTGGGCATAGTTTTCTCATTTCTGGGGTATACGCTTGGCTTTTCACTTTAACCAATAATGTAGCTATACATTTGGCCTTTTGGATATACTATAGAAAATCTTGTGTAGAAGACTTTTTGACCCTTAGGAATGAATGCTCCTGCCCACACCATGTGCTCACACGTTTTAGTAAGGAAAAGCCCTTTAGTTATTTCCGAAACCAATGTTCCCTTCATGAATAGGAAACTAAAGCGCGTATTAATTCGTAATGCGGATAAAGGCAAATTGCCTTTGGAAATACATCAATAAGTATATGTGTGCCATTTAGCCTCCCACACATCTCTTAATGAGTTGATCCCGTTTTGTGTTGCCAAAAAAAGGTGTTTGTTTCTATTAGTAGATGCTCCCTTTCTGTGTGATGTCACGGAATTAGCCTGGGTCTGTTATGGAACATGAAGGTGTGCTGTATTTTTAGCAGCCTTCAATGTATTTTAGGAAAGCAGGTGTTACGTTGAATAGGACCTGAAGCCTTGTTGTGTTGTGTTAGGAAGAATGCTGTAATGATCCCTCTCAAATGCAAGTAGAGCTGTTCAGCTAAAAATAGCATTGAACCTTTCTGTATTTTTTTGAACATCACATTTGTTAGATTTTTTACAGTGCGTCTGTGTCCATCATTGGTATACATTTGGGTTAATGACACATCCAACTCTAAGGAACAGTTTAGCTGTTTGGGCTATTCCATCCAGCCATTACTGATGGACACTACCCAGAGGTAAAAAAAAAAAAAAAAGACACTTTAGACTTTTTTGTTGGCTTGTGAGGGTCCTTGAAACTGTAATGGTAAACAAAACCATTTAACCTATTAATGTATGGCATGAACATACCCTGTTTCCCCGAAAACAAGACATCCCCCGAAAATAAGACATAGTGCATTTTTTTTATGAAATTCAGAATTGGCTGCTTATGCTGATGTTTGTGATGAAATCACTACAGTATATTAATATGTGTTGATATTTTGTTCAACGATAAATGTGAATTCTTGTTCATGGAAAAATAAGACATAACCTAAAAATAAGTCTTAGCTCGTCTTTAGGAGCAAAAATGAATATAAGACACTGTCTTATTTTCGGGGAAACAGGTATTTTGCACTTTTAGGATGCTTTCCCACGCAGCTGCGTATTTGGTGCATTTTTTGGTGCTTTATGGGTTTTTTGTGCAGAAATGTATAGCATTAATTGCTGTGCCTTTCTGCACAAAAAACGCACCAAAAAAAACGCACTGTGTGAAAGCAACCTTAAGCTATTTTCACACCATAGGTGACATCAATTTAGAAGATCTAAAACCCTAAAAGAAAGTATAACTTTTGCATTGTCAATGTCTAGCTTTATGCTCTTGTTTTTGTGTACACTGGTATTATTAAAAATGTCATTTTTTCTCTTACAAACAAAATTTAAAGGGATACTCTTCCAGCAAATTATTTTTCAAAGTACTTTTTGCATGAATTCCAGATAAAGTTCAATATTTCTGAAAGTACAATATTTCTGGTTGCTGTCATTCTGTAAGATGTTTACCACCCAAAGTAGGCATAAAAGTCTGTCCTGGTCATACAGCGGACACATAAGTGCACCGCATGTGAGATACAGCTCTGACGCACATAATGCAAATGTGATCACTCTCGCATGTGGACATTACATCACTAGGACAGATTTCTATCCTTTAGAGAGAAACCGTGAAGGTTTCCCCTTTAAACAGATGTCTAAATAGATATTAGGAGCAAATACTGAAGAAATATTATAAAATGGTCAACAGGTGGTCAGATCACCAGTGTGAAGTGCCATCTTTTTTTTTTTTTTTACCTTGCTGCATCGGCACACTGTTTGGTCACCTAACAAAGCTGTTACTAAGAACTTCATTTCTGGAGGTGCTTCATGAGCATAATGAGAAGGAGCTTCAGAGGAAGCGCCGATCCAAGCCATGTAACCCCTTGACAACTATGGTCTGTATGTCCCCTGTTTGATTGGTCACAGTTTCCAACTGACCTAACTGAAGTCTGGAGTAGCCCTCTGCAGCCACCCCTGTGGGGGGGGACCTATGAGGGACATAGGGAGATCTGGTTAGTGAGCCCTTTATCGGGGTATACTGCTGTCCTAGCAGCAGCTTGTCGCAATGAATATAATATGTTGGCATAAAAGAGTGTGCCCAGTGCATCAGAAGTGTAAAATAAAGTTAGAAAATAGTTATCACCTAATGAGATAAATATGTAAAGAATGTACAGGGCAGCTTGATTTGTTCATATATTTAAGGTTTCTACTATTTGCTGTTCTTTCTGATTTAATAACTTTGACCCCTCACTCCTCTTCAACGGACTACACCATTAGAAAGCATGGGAATGGTATATGTCACAGCGTATAATAAACACTTCACTCTTTCACTGCTATGTTCACACGGCGTAATTGTGGCGCGTACAGTACGGCTGCAATTACGCCGGGTGATTTGGGAGTCGGTACTCCCGCAGCACGGGGATGGGGTGGGGGGGGGGTCGTCAGCCCTCCGGCCCCATAGACATGCATTACTCCCAGCGCGTATTCGCCGCAAGTAATTGACATGTCACTTATCTCCCCGCGCGTACAATTCGATCGTAAACCTTAAGCCTCTATCAACATCCTTATGTTACTGAAAAATGACATGACAACATATATGCATAATACAGTTTATTGTATCAATGGCAAAAATAAAAAATTGTTTTAGAAAAAAAAATGTAAAGAATTAATAAAATGAAGCATGCAAAAATATGCGTGGTCATCAAACCACAGTGACGGGAGGAATTTAACTGGTTTAGTGGGAGACAATAAGGGCACATCCACACGCCATGTTTTTTTTTTTTTGGATTTTCATATCTTTTTCAGATGTGAAAACAGACTGTCAACCATCCCCAAAGACTTTACTAGAATATCTGCCCAGTAGTCTGCACTGCCCGTTTTTTCGACTGGGTGGATTTTCACACCGCCAGCTTTCCAAGAGACCAGGAACATGCACAATCCTCCACCCGGTTTTTTTGGGCGGTCGGTGTACCATTCAGTGATTTGGGGAACGGGCAAATCCGCAAACCGCGGACAGAACCGTCCCCCAAAATCATTTAAACGACGATAAAGTACCATCCAGATTCTTAAACGGAATCAGACTGGCATTTTACAACTGCTGTGTTCCTGTACCCTGAGGGCTTGTTCATACGACTGATTTCAATGAGTATTTCAATGCAGATTTTGTGTTTTCTCTCTTGTCAAAATCCTCACGTAAACAGACAGTCATTGATTTGAACAGCCAGTCCACGTTGTGGTTCACACGGTGAACTATAGCGTAGATTTTCCACACCATGGATTTAAAATGGTGGAGAGAAGAAAAAAAAGAATGAACATGTTTAGTCTTGTGAGTGGATCCTTGTCAGAGTCTTGGCTCCTCTGCAATGGAAAAACGCCCCAGTTAAAGTAAAATCCTCAACAGAAATTGGACGTGTCACCTTGGATTTCTGTAAAGGAAACATTTGTATAGTAAGGTTGAAAAAGACCTATGTCCATCAAGTTCAACCAAGGTCAGATATGTGAACTTAGCCTAAAGCAAAAAGTCCTTTCTTTATAGATGTACAACACAAAGTAGTATATGAATGAGTGATTTAAATATATCCTCAAACGCTGCCGAAAAATAGTTTTTGCCTAAATCAAGGCCTCATACAGCCACGAGGATACTAAAATAAGTGAAGCAAAAATGCATAAATTTAGCTAATCATTTAGACCCTTTCAGGTTTGGTTATTAGGCTACGTCTACATGGGACTGGTTTGCTGTCGGATTTTTAAGCGGATTCAGTATTTAGAATCCGCAAAAATCCGACTGTACAGGAAATCATCCCCATATACCAAGGATTCCCAAACTCCAGTCCTCACGCCCCACCAACAGGTCATGTTTTCTGGCTTTCCTTAGCAGTGCACAAGTGACTTAATTATTGTCAGTGCATTCTGTGGGATAACCTGAAAACATGACCTGTTGGTGGGGCGTGAGGACTGCAGTTTGGGAACCCCTGCCATAGACCTAAATAGAAAATCCAAGTAGTTTACACAGCTCGGATTTCAAATCCGAAATCCGTTCACAAAGCTTAGAACATGTTTTATAATCCGGCGTATTTCACTTGAAAATGGTTGTGTATAGTACAGTTCAATGATAATGGACGAAATCCAAAAACTAACCGCAATATCCAGGCCTAAAAACACGGTGAAAACAGATCGTAAAATACTGCCAGATTCTATAACGGAATCCAACAGTATTTTACAATTGCCGTGTAGATGTAGCTTTAGGGAGTTAATGAAGAATGCCAAGACATATGGACACTTCTTAGGAGACCACAAATGCATGTAACCAAAGCCAACACATCTACTAAGTGATCATGTTCTGTATACATGCTTGTTCTTTGATATGAATTAATCACTTAATCCCTTACTGTATATTTAGATTTTAATTGTCAGGTTTTTTCTTTCCATCCTAACAAGATTTTGACACAAGCTGGCTTGCATTCACGTTATTTATTTAAGATGACTGTTTTTCAGTGCTTTATCATCCACATTTCCACATTTATGTGTGCAGGGGGAGAAGTTGAGGGAGCTGGGTGGGCACATGATTCACGGTAGAGTGACAGTCGACGACTACATAGCTTAGCATGGAGAAAAATTCCATTTGGTTGAGACTGCTTGGGAGTAGTGTACAGAGGGCACAGTGCTAGATTGATGATCTCTGCAAGATGCTTTGCAACTAGCCAAACATTATCTTCTTAATTTATCACTTTTTTAAGCATTTTACTCCTACGTTAGGACAGCAAATAGTTCATGCCTGAAATCCTGAGACCTTCACTGCGTCTTTTCCAAGTGGGACCCTTATTTATTTTCCAGCCTACATAATGAATGTGTTATTACTCAAACGAGAATCTCAATGATTTATGGTAGAATTACAGTGACCATAAACTGAGTATTTCTTTTTTAGATAAAATGTATGTATTAAACATTTGCACTTTTTATTTTTATTGGTTTACAATCACTTATTTTATTGCTTTGACCATTAGCCAACAGACTTTATTTTATTTTTGTGACTATGAAATTTGTGACTTTGGCACAAGATAAATTGCACAGTGGAGAACCCAGTGACATGCCAACCAATTCATGTCAATGAGCAAGTGTGCCAGCACCCGTTTTATTACGGGTATTAGAGACAGTTACAACTCCTTAGTAGTGAAACTAGAGAAGACCTTTTAAAGCGTTGAAAGATAGCCTCTGAAGTGGTTACATTATTTTCCCAAGACCTCTATCTGTAAGGCAAAGTATAAATTCCTATCAAATAGGAATTTTGAAGTCGTAAAGGTTTAAGTTTTGTAAATTCAATGAAGTGGTGATTAACGGTACATACTCAGACTGGATCCCTGTTACTAGTGGGGTACCACAGGGGTCAGTATTGGGCCCTATCCTCTTTAATATTTTCATTAATGATCTTACACATGGATTGCACAGTAGAATATTGATCTTTGCAGATGATACTCTGTAAAGTAATCAACAAAATAGAGGATAATGTTTTATTACAAAGGGATCTGGATACGTTGGCGGCCTGGGAAGAGAAGTAGCAGATGAGGTTTAACACAGATAAATGCAAGGTTATGCACATGAGGAGGAAAAATCCATTACATGATTACTTGTTAAACGAGAAAACGCTGAGAAAAAGTGGGAATCCTGGTGGACAGTAAACTTAATTGTAGCAGCCAGTGTCAGGCAGCAGCTGCCAAGGCAAATAGGATTATGGGATGTATTAAAAGGGGCATAGATATACATGATGAGAACATTATTCTCCAATTATACAAGTCACTGGTTAGACCACACATGGACTATTGTGTAGAGTTTTGGGCACAAGTTCACAGGGAAGACACTGTAGAGTTTGAACAGAATAAAAAGCGGGCAATAAAAGGACTGGGTGGACTGCAATACCCAGAAAGATAAGCAAGATTAGGGTTATTTAGTTTAAAGAAAAGACGGTTTCATGGGGGACATAATAAATATGTATAAATATATTAAAGGTCAATATAGAGATCTCTCCCAAGATCTATTTATACTCAGGACTGTATCCAAAACAAGGGGGCATTCTCTACGCCAAGAGGAAAAAACGTTTCTACATAAACATAGAAAAGGATTCTTTACTGTAAGAGCAGTGAGACTGTGGAACTCTCTGCCAGAGGAACCTATCATGGTGGGTTCAATCCTAGAGCATAATAATATAACAAGTTATAGTGACTAGGATTCTGTCGTTGCTCCAGGGATTTATTCTGATTGCCAGATTGGAGTCGGAAAGGAATTTTTTCCCTAAAAGGAGGACAATTCGGCTTCTACCTCATGGAGGTTTTTGCCTTCCTCTGGATCAACACTTTGGCAAAATAGGCTGAACTGGATGTATGTCGGTCTTTTTTTGGCCTTACAAGCTATGTAACTCAAAAAATTAACACAATTCTCCAGATAGAAGCAAAACTGTTTATGGTGGATCTCTGACTAATCATATAACCATATTTGAAATTCTCACCAAAGCAACACTGGTGGTTTTGTTCTGCCAGTTTTTTACAATGATCTTTAATATGTTAAATGTTGAGAACAATGCTATAATCTGACAGCTCTTTATGATGTGCTAATCAAAAGCTAATTTCTTCCCTTCAGCAGTATTTCTATCTTCCTTCCCCTTCATCCTTAGTCATTGTGACTGTTTGACCCCTTTTATTCTATTTTGTCACATTATATAAAATCAATAAAGAGTTGAGCCTTAACTGGAAAAAAGGTATCTTGTAAAGTCATGTATTGCTGGATTTGACATATAGATATGAATTGTTGGAGTAAAAAATGTTTCATCTCTGGGAAACATTACCTGTGTGTAAGACTGTGTATTAGAATAAAATGCATATGGGGTCATGAATGAAAAATGGAAGTGAAGGAAAATGTCAAACTCCATATATATATATATATTATATAATATATATATAATATTAATATATTATATATATATATATATATATATATATATATGTATGTATGTACATATATGTGTGTGTATGTGTACAGGGTGGGCCATTTATATTAAAATGGGTATGGTTGGCAAGCAGTTTGCTAACTGTAGCATGGGAGATGGGTGGTCTCGTAGGGTGTCTTGCATTGAAATCTGCTGCAGGGACCCGGTACTGCGTTCACCAGACATCAACACAATTTCTATCCGCTCCTCACATGTAAACCTCTGCAACATGTCAATGGCTGTAAACAAAGAGAAACTTGTAAATAACTTATGAAATAGTAAAGTTACATTAAAACCAAGCACACCATTGGTTTTCTTGTGAAATTCTCCATAAGTTTGATGTGTTACATGACCCTGTTTCCATTGGGGGGGAAAAAAAAAAAAAAAAAAAAATTTCCCCTCCCATATACAAATGTGCCAAAAACAGGAAGTTGATATCACCAACCATTCCCATTTTATTTAGGTGTATCCATATAAGTGGCCCACCCTGTATATATATTTTTTAATGGTACATATAATTCTTTGTGGCAGGGTCTTTGTCAGTCCTTAAGTTTGGAATGACAGACATCAGGTTAGTGCTATTTATGAACACAGACACTATAAAAGCTATAGAACGTCCTAACCTCTTTCTCTAGTTAATGTATCGACGATGGTGTTTTGCAGAGAAGACCTGAAACCCAGAACTACCTTAAAGAATCTGTCTGGTAACACACAAGTCGGGTGCACAGAAAAACGTTCATGTACCTAAAGCCTTTGTTCAATACATGGAAGTCAGACCTCTCTGGTTGTAAAGCTGGGTGGAGGGCGCTCAATTTTTTGATTGTTCCAGGATCTTCTATACCCTGTTGAGCTTGGGCTGGAATGTTGATAGGTCAAACCACTGCACTCCTCCTGTGTGGCTCCTACTTTATTCTGTCATGTCCTTATCATGACAGAATAAATAAAGTGACTCACCATGATCAGGCTCTTCCTGATGCCTACTGGGTCAGACACAGAGCCCTTACCCTTCATGGTTGGCCTTGCACGGCATTTTAGAACTGTGCTCAGGTCATGCTGGAAGATAATTGCAGGGTAGTCCTTTAATGTTTTCTAGAATAAAATTCTCAAATCTGCGGAGCTTGTAGCTAATAATACAAGTTAGAAATACTAGGTAAAAAAAACAACGTCCTGTATTACATACCCTGGAACTTTTATATTACTTTAGCTTATATCACCTAGCAGAATTTTTCAGAATAGAACTACATTGTATTTTTTTTTTTAATTCTCACAAGGCTGTATCAGTCACAAGCAGTTTTACACTCTATCAGGTTGTGGGTGGCTCTATAGCAGTGATTGGCATCTCTAGTGTCTCTAAGTGGCTGAGCCATTAGCCTGACAAGTGCAGGAGATGTTATCTCTTCAGATTGTACAGCGCCCTGGAATCAATGGCGCTTTAAAAATAAATAATAATAATAATAATAATAATAAACACAAGGTACATGTGCTGTGAGGACTGAAAACAATGGTTTATCTATAATCTTGTTAGAGATAACTGGTTTACTCTAGAGCTTAGTCTGTCCATGGAGAGATCTCTCTCCCTACTTTAATTAGGTAAGTGTTCTGGTCAAGGAACCAAGTAACCATTGAAACCTATGTGCAATCAGAGCACATAAAATGTCTCCCCAAGACTAAAGTAAAGTTTTTGACTAATGTATTTTAAAAAGTCTTCAATTGCCCGTCCCTTCATGTAGAAAGCTTATTTTAGAGTGAGAAAACCCTATTTAAAGGGATTGTCCAAAGAAAAAAAAATTCTACGCTCGGTTTGGTACGCGACTTCTAGGTTTCTGTGTACTTCCTGCAGTTCTTCATCAGCTGTTTGCTGGTTCATTTTGAATTGATTTCAGACACACTGAACTACTGAGCTTCCTGTCACTTTTTTCTCTCAGAACGAGGTCTACTGAAGATTCAAGTGTCTATAAAAATGTTATAATTCAATGGTGCTCATCCCAGTTAATATTCATTGCAAGAAATCTTTTATTTGGTGGAACATTTCAGCATTTTATTCTGGTGAAAATCCACATATCGTAATGAACATTATGTAAGCTATCTCTTCCAAGGGATGTTTCTGCCAAGATAGGGATTTTGTTTTGATAGATGTTCCATAATTAGTTCCAATGTCACCAGAGAATGATCTGATATCGGTGGATAAAGATCCCTATGTAAGACCGAAACATCTCTTGAAAGAGCAATCAGAATCAACATAACGTCATATGTGGATGTTGACCTGATTTTTGTTCTTGCTGCAATTATTCACCTAATAAAAGATTTCTTGAAATAAATATCAACTGTGAGCGCCATTGAATTATACATTTTTTAAGTTCGGTGTCTGGACAAATGGGAACCTGATGACTCTATCAGGCGACCAAGTGGTTTGGCTTCTTAATGGAAGACTATGAAGAAACACCCCTGTGGTCCTGCCACCCAAGGATAGTCGTCCTCCACTCTTTCATTGCTCTGCTCACATTGGCAAAGGGGTCCTTCCTAAACTTTTGACAATACTATGGAGCTGCTTCCTCTCAATTTTTATTATTTTAGGCTACTGTTATAATAATTTGCTCTTAAACTCGGGTACTTCTATTGAGCTGTAGTTTTTCATTGTTTTTGGATGGGTTTTTTCTGCTGAATAGGATTCAGCTAGATGCATAATATACTAGGGCATAAGGATATGACTTTATACTCTAGAAAGTTATGGGTTAAAAAGCAAATGGTATAGAAAATATCACAGGGAGGTCTGGCAAAGACAAAAAAATGATTCTTATTTATTTTAGAGCGCCCTTAGTTGCAGGGCGCTGTACATTCGAGCTGGTTAAATAAATAACATTGGTCAAACAAGTACAAGCTGACGATAAGTAACTAACAACTGGTACAGAGGGAGAGAGGGCCCTGGCCGTGAGGGCTTACAGTCTACAGGGAGGAAGGAAAGAGACAGCAGGTGAGGGACAGACATGTCTGTGGGGTGGAGTAGTGCAACACGGT